>VYZX01033106.1:154109-390179 GCA_013401335.1 Brachypteracias leptosomus | reverse complement strand
TTCTATAATTCTATGAAATCTTTGGGGATTTAATAGACTGGCGCATACAACCACTGGTGGGACCAGGTTGGGTTTTATGGAGACCCCCAGGAGCATGGTATTCTACGCAATGGTCTTGGATGATATGAGCAGCCTTGTCCCAGACTCCCTGCCCTGACCACCAAATATATTTTCCCACTCAAATACCATCAAATATGGGCTACCTGTCTGCACGTGGCAGCAATAGCAATCTGCTTCTTTCTCCTGTGGATGGAGACACGGCCTCTCACTGATGATATGGGAATTACAAAGTAACTGCAGGGCTAAGCAAGAATGTTTTGTTCTAGAAGAAAAAAAAAACCCACCAGAAAAAAGGAATAAAAAGGATAGCAAAATTGCAGTGTGGGAAGGATGGGAGACAGAATTCAAAGAGCTTTTGGTTTATTAAGCAGGCAAACATGCTGTGACAGCTCATTGTGAAACAAATGCTATTCTCCATATGAAAATGCAGGTGTCTATTTAAAACAAAGACTGGGGCTGAAATTACTTTCTGTGGCTGACTGCCGGGGTGTATGTGGCGTCCTCAGTAATCACTGCTTTACCTGCTCACCCAGGAGCAGGCAAACCTAATGCCCTATAAATAAATAAATGTATGACCACCCTCTGTTTGTGCAGCATGTAGCACAATGGGGACCTGGGGCTTCCAGGGACTACTACAGCATAAATAGTAACAGGAGGATGAGTACTTTGCTGTGAGCAAGCCTGGTTTGTATTAGATGAGGTCTTTTATGCGAGTTATGTGAATCACAATTTTTTTAATACATGATTTTGAGTGTATGTGATTCCCCAACTCAAAAGGTGCATCTTTACATCACTTTTCTCTGTAAAGGGTTGATATATTTCAAGTATTCAGTTACTCCCCAAACAATATGCAGTATTTCTAGGCACAGTTTCACCTGAACTCCATTGTAAAAGATACCCAGCTACTGGTTCATAACCTGGAGCCATGAAACGTGCATCCTGGGCTCTAGTTATTTTGTAAAGAAACACATAGATCAACTTCTGTGGCGTTGTAGAAACTCAATGGGAATGCTGAAGGTAGGACAGGTATCAAGATTTGTTTTGCATGATCAAGCCTACAGATAATCCTGGTTGGCTGGTTTAAAAAACAAAGCTCAAGAAAAAATGAGATTGGAATTTGTACTTTTTTGAAACTGAAAGTATTTGTGGGGATTATCTTGATTTTTGTAGTGCTGAGAAGAGAAAATGTTTAAATGGTGATTTTTTTTTCACTTGAATGGCATCAATATATTTTGTTCAGTTTTTTCCTGTTTCTGTTGATCTTACAGGGATTAATTTTAATTTACATATTATTATTTTATAATGGTTTATCTGTCAAATCTCTCTGAAATTGATGGCTTTGGCTATAAGAATTAGTTCTGGAGTGTTTGTTTCGCAAAGTGTTTTTTGCTCCACTTCAAAATGG
Organism: Brachypteracias leptosomus; assembly: GCA_013401335.1. Classification (NCBI taxonomy): domain Eukaryota; kingdom Metazoa; phylum Chordata; class Aves; order Coraciiformes; family Brachypteraciidae; genus Brachypteracias; species Brachypteracias leptosomus. Next base: position 388,714 of record VYZX01033106.1, on the reverse strand, counting down.
AAAAAATGTCAAATTATCAGTATTTTCTGGACCTCCCAAGTCCCAGGCCCACTATACAAAGCCCTTAAACATGGTTTGAAGTTCAATTCAGGTTATTGGGCATTTTTGCATGTGTTTAATAACTTTGTAACAGAGCTATACAGAGAAAATAATAGATTCATGCCTTGACAAAAATATTACCATGGCCCCATTTCAAGCCCATGTATTACTATTGTAACAATAACTTACAAAATTATTGTAGCTGACCATTAATTATTTTCTTGGCACCCAGAGCAGCCCCATGTAGACTGGCATTTTGTCAAATGCTACTCAAATGCATATATATATATATAAAATATGTACATATCTGTGAATACATTTAATGTGTAAATTATAAGGTATTTTCTTGCACAGGTTTCTAATAGAACAAACATGTTCATAACAGCACTGGATAATTTTATAAACAAGATTATACTATTGTATTTTTACAGTAACAGGGAATTCACTTCTGACCCACAAAGTGTCCTTTCATTGTAAACTTCAGATCCACTGCATAACTGTGTATATTTACATTCAAGTGAAAATCAATAGTAGGATATTACCTGCATGGTGCATACTTATAAATTGGTGGGTTTAGTCCTTCAAAAAGCTCTAAGGTAGGTTCAATAAAAATTCAAGATTGTGTTTCAGCATTAAAAAGAGTGGAGACCTCCTATGTGGAAAAGTGTAATGCCTGAAAGCTGATTTAATTGATTAAATTTGAAATGCAAACAAAATCTCAGAATAAAAAAAAATTATATTCACCAGAAGTATTTTTAAAATAATATACTGAAAATGAGGCAAAGCTTCAATCTGACTTATAAGCTGTTCGTCTGTGAACAGGAAAAGTAAATGTTATGAGCTAATAAACTTTGCATAAATAGATGTAGCCCATTTTGTGGAGGGCATTCAGCAAGAAAACAAATTTGTTATTGCTTGGATAGGAAAGAAAACTGTCCCATTTACAAATGTGTCCACTGAACTGGGTATTTGCACATAGTTTGGGATTGCTGCATTAATTTATAAGGCTCCAAACTTGAAGCTGAAAATAGGGTTTTCCTCTGTTTCTTTGAAGATGGCCAAACTGCAGGAGATAGCTCATAAAACATTGCTTCTGAGAGAAACATTAAAGACACTGGGAGAAATTTGTGTGATAACTGCAATTGAAATTTTCAGTTCTACCAAGTCCTGACAGACTGTCACAGACCTAAGCCTGTGAAGGAAGATCTCCTGATAGAAAGCCTTCTGGACTTGTGCAATGATGTATCTAAATTACTAAAACAAGGCAATACCTTAAATACATCCCTGTATTACAGCTCCGCATGCATTAGGTCACCATGGGGAGCAATGTAAAACACTGAAAGTGTTTTTAAACCTTTGTTGCAAGAACAACATTGCTTCAATTTGGAGCCATGAAGTAGAAATAATGACTGCAACAAAATGAATGCCTCTATTAGTTAATGAGGGGCATAATTTAGAGAATCTTTATTGTCATGCTCTACTTAATTAAAAAAAAAAGAAAAAAAAAAGAAAAAGAAAAAAAAAAAAAAAAAAGAAGAAGAAAGTGAGGTTCTTCTTTTGGCCAGCACTGTTAAGCCAGTGAATAAGACAGTGCCCAGGCCCCAGGAAAGTGCTCACACATGTTCATGGCATGGGGCTACTCGAGTGTTCAAAGTTATGTTAAAGATATACGTATGCTTTCAAGTGTATCACTGACTGCAGGCCATATTAGTGAAAGAAACAGAATTTCAGCATAACCACAATAAAACTAATTAAAATCTTGCACATGAATTTGAGAGGTCATCTCCGGTGGCCTAACTCTCTCCACCAATCCCTCAGCCTACTGTTTCTGGTTGTTGACTGCTTGTCAGCCCCCAGGGCCAAATGTTAAGACTATTGCAGACCAGGTCCTGCAGACATGTAGCATGAGATGGGTCTGCAGCTTTCCAGCCCTCACAGTCTTTCTGTTGATACTCAAGCTACTTGTGCTAAAGTCTAATGAAGGTCCTCCCTTTCTTTTTCTTCTTCAGTCTCTCTTTTGAATACTTTTTGTCATTCATTATTTAGAATTTTGTTTTGGATTGAAGATCCAAACGCAAGAGTTTGGATTGAAACGTGAGGATTTGGTATCTCTTTCTTACATTGCTTGTTTTTGCATTGTAGCACTGGAATGCGAACTCTTGAATGCTAACCATGGTAAATATGTCAAAGCTTCTCAAAGGTGACAGGGGAAGGTTACTTCTACATGACACTAATTAGCCCAAAAATGATCTTTCTGGTTACATCCTTGACTAATTTGATCAGACACAACCCCTTCTGGCTTTTACAAGCACAAGCTGATAGTCCTGCCCTGTGTGCTGACAAAACTGCTTCTAGTTCTGGAGGAAACCAAAATGCTTAATGCTGAGTGCCACACACCAGGCAGAGGCTTGCCGGATAATTTCTTATTTCAATTCAGCTTGTTTGGATTCTGATGAGAATCCAACTTTTATTTAATTTTCTGCAATCAAGCTGAAAGCTTGGCTTCACCAGTATTCACAAACATTAATTTCTCAGGGTGGTTGCAAGCAGGTTCCAGAGCCCCCTTTCCTAAGGCAGAGCTGCTGAACACGTGAGCCTTGGAGCCAGGAGCACTCAGGTTTTAGCAGCTCTGGCAGCAGGGTGGTAACCCTCAGGCCTATCTGCTCTGGGGCAGGGGATGTGCCTGTGGAGCAGATGCACGTGTGAGCTTCTTTGAGGCCAAGGGCTTCCAGGGTTTGAGGACCATTGGCCTCAGATAAACTCTCCAAAGACTCATGTGTAGCCCAAAATCCTGGATTTGGTAAAAGTTCAGTGAAAACAAAATGTTTGTTTAAAAGCGGTGGTGTTTTCAAGGAAACTTTATTTCCTTGTAATATTTCCAACTGTGCCCCCAAAAAGCCCATTTATACCTTGATTTATTATAAATTCTTGGAACACACATCAAAAGTCTTCATGGATGGAGCTACCATCTACTTTGAGGAGAATCAGTCTTGTATAACTGATTGTATAACTAAATGTAATTACTTCTTCCAAAGTATACACAACAAAATCTCAACATTTTTTGCCTATCGGTAGATCTTGGTTATTAGAGTTTATATATGAATTTTCATCTATGCCAAGAGTGATGTGACCAGGCCAGATGTTTTCAGCCCTACCCCTATTTGAGGAATAGATAATAACACAACTGCAGGCCTGTGTTCTGCATAGAGAAAATCAGGCAACAGGAGCATGGGAAAATTAATTTTTTTCTTCTCTGATGTTTCTCTGCATGAATCCAAGCATATATCATTTCTTTTATACCTCTTCAGATGGGGAAAAATATAAAAGGCAGTAAGCAGCAGCATTAACTTCAAGACTGGAAAACATTTCTGTCCTTCTTCCCACCACACTATGTATTCTCCCCCACCCCATGATATGGAAAGGTTAGATGTAAATATAGAACCCTTGTGGTTCTGCTTTGAAAAATGGTAATGACAACTCCTTCTTCATCAACAGATCCACCTTCTGACCTGTTAGATTCTTGCTTGGATTGCTCTGATGATGAATATGTATTTCTCTGTAACAGGCTCTTATGTTCAGGAAGTGGCAAGAGGTCTGGGCTACAAAAATGTGTCCATTTTGGTGATTCTGAATCACCTGGGGAAGGAACAATCCCCCGGATGCAGGACCATGTCATCCTCCCAAGCTCCTGCTTGGGGCAACATGACCTGGTCTGCCCAGTACTCTTCCTCCTGCATGACAAGTGCTTGGAGGTGCTGCCGTATTCAGACTGTTCTGTGGCACAGGAGAGGCAGCTCACCCTGCTGCAATAAGGATTGGGCTCTTGGGATCACAGACAAGTGACTTGGCTTATTTTTTTCAAGGAATAATTTGGTTCAGCTTCCTATCTGAGCCTGCATGTTTGAAGGCCAGCTGTGGAAAGGCAGGAGGAAGCCAACCACATATTATTTCACTGGCCTGAAGGAAACATCCGCCTAGATGTTTGATGAGAGCTTAGCTTCAGAATACCTAGCAGTGAAACATTTATCTTCTTTAAATGAGAGCCTTTGAATTAGTCTTTGCAAACTTAACCCAAAGGTTTTTTGAAGGTAACTGGTGTGTCATGCAAAGCAAGTATGCTGGAATGCAATAATGCAAGCCTTAGCTCAGGAGGCATGTTCATATTTGGAAGGCTGCAAAATCCAGACAGAGACCAGACACACTTAGAGAGAATTCATTATAAAGCCAGTGAACAAGGAGTGAACAACACCTCGTTGCTCATACAGTCACTCAGGGCTTTCGTTGGCATTCATTATTCACTCCTCTGACTCAGAAGGCAGGAAGACACAGTCTCCAGTAGAGGCAATGCTGCAAAGTGGACGTGAACTTCTGGTCGCTTCCAGGTTGTCAGCTTACCCCTTGTCCTCGCATTCTTGAACACGCCACATTTCTAGATTTTCCCTTTGTGAGAAACAAAGTATGTCTGACATAAATCCCTATTTCATATAAGGCATAGCAACATTAACGCTGAAGAGAGACAATGTACTTTTTCAGCAAATGCAGGTGTTAAAGACAAAGCTCGTGCAGAAGCAGAGGTGTTCAGGCCACCCAAATATAGCCACCTGGTTTGGTTGGTTAAGCTAGCCAGCAAGGCTCTCCAGGTTCCCTCTGGAGTCAATGGAATTAGTGAGAGGGGGATTTGCTTCCAAGAGCAATTCATTAAACCTGTGTCAGGCTCCTGTTCTGAATTGCCTCTAGGAGAGCTTCTTTATTAAGGGAGTTTAAGGAGGCAAACCAGGTAACTTAACCAGCCAGGCTGGGTGCCTAAATTCAGTGCTCTGAAAATACCTCTTGCGCTGTAGAAAACAGTATCATGTACCTTTACTTCCATACACGGTATCCCATGAAGCAACAAAAAAGATCCATTTTCCTGTTTCCCTCTAGTTTGTCTGTGTGCTACTCATCTTTCCAGAATTCTTTGTCCCTCTTTCCCTTGCTCCCCAAGAGACCCACAAGCAATCTGCTCAGGACCTTGGAGGTATCATTCCTACACAGCATATGTGCTGTCTAGTAGCAGGGGAAGTTGGCCTTTACTCTGTTCCTTGTCTTTATGCCTTTCTACAGAGCAGTATCCCATCATAAAAGTATTTACAGCTGTAATTGTCTGGCACCACGGAGCTGTTTGGAAATTTCCCGATCAGACAGGAGTCTGCTGGAAGACGGTGAGTTGGTAGAACTGAAATGCTCTGTTGAAATAGATCAATTCTACTGGTGTTTTGAAAGGAAACCAGGCAAAACGACTAGCTGCCTGGCTGGTTGGTGGGTCAGCCAGCAGGCAGGCAGGTCCTGAAAGACTTGGTCTGTTTTGCCAGAACCACCATGATGCCAGCTTGTCACTATGACACTGAACATAAAGAGTTAGCAACTCCTTGGGATTTATCGCAAAGGGAAAAATCTTTTTCTGGGCAGTTCTGAGCTACCTAAAGTTGTCGGGTTTTTTTCCTCTTATACCTCCTCCCCCTTCCCTATTGCTAGGGAAAACTAGTTCATCTGAGGATCCGTTGTTATGGTTTGTTTTGTTTTCCCTCCCCCTTGTTCTAGTGCCTCAATTATTTCCGATCTGCATGTTTATTGTTTGGAAGCGAACTCGCTTTCCTGCTCTTTCACCCGATACTTCCTTCCAGAAGGTCTATCTTTCTGGCACTTGGAGAATGTGATTTCAGCTCCAGCCTTGCCAACAGATGAGCTGCAGGCAGCTGCTGCTAACTGCACTGCTCTCAGCTTTGCAGGATGTACTCAAACACAGCAAGGAAAGAATCCAGCAAGGAAAGAATCCAGCAAGGAAGGAAGGAATCAAGCATAGACTTTGGGTATCTTTCCATCCTCCAAGAATAATTTTTTAAGGGGCTTTGTTTAAGGCAGAATCAGGTAAAGAAAAGGAGGTGACAGGAGCAGGGTGGCAGAGTAACTGGAGTAGTCAGCCCTGGAGTCAGAGAAATGAGTCTCTGCAGACACATTCCACTAGAAAGGGGTACCTGGTTGTCTGGACTGAGGAATGGGAGTCAGCCCAGTGTGATAACATCTCTGTCCTCTATGCTGTTGGCTGTGGAGCCGGTGTGCCTTGGCCACAGTAGCCTGATGGAGCCATAGGACTCAAACAGAACTTTGTCTTGGGCCAATGTGACTGTTGACAAGCAAGGCAAGCCATTATGTATTGAGTTACAGCTTCCCATGTAGCCTGGGAGAGGCAAAGCTGGCCAGGATGCCTGTATTTTTCTTGAAATCTCCGCTAAATGCGTCACTTGGACATTAAGAATTCTCCAGAGATGAGCGCAGGAGATGTGGTGCCACACTGAGGCCAAAATACACAGAAGCCCGTATTAGATACCATTTCAGTGGAACCTAATCAGTGTTCCTTATCTGAAGGAAGGCAAACTATTTGCCTGCCCTTCTGCCAGTGATCCCGTCTCTCAGGCTGCTACAAACTATGAGGTGAGCCACCATTACCAGGAGGATCCCAATTGTGTTTCGGAGGGCCAAATGGCAAACACCCTGCCCCTGTTCTGTCTCTCATCGTGGCCTTACTCATCTCAGAATGAAACTAAATGCGTGCAGAAGTGTTGACAGCTGTGTATCTGTTATGCCCAGCTCAACATGCAACTTTATTATCTGCAAGCTATTATTTTTTGATTGTTTTCTCTCTGCCAGGAATTCAAGGCAAGAAAATCCATTTCAATCTGAATAAAATGACAAGTTACCCCAATTTAGTGGAGATCTCATCAGTTCACCCAGGCAGGCAGTGTTAGAAAATTACACAGGGAGAGGTGCCTATAATAAATCAGCTTAGGCTTCTGTGCTTTTGATGCATTTATAATGATGATAGTGATATTATATATGTGCAGAATACCTATCATCCAAACAGCTCCCACACTTTGCAAGCTGTATACAACACATAATGTTCTATCTGCGCAACATCAAAATACTTGCATTTTTACAGCAGCTTTGATCTAGAAGCCTTAAAACCACCAATGAATTCTTGTTTAAACAGGAGACATTCCCAAAAAAATCCTCTCTGATGCAAGATAAATTAATTAAAATCACATGCTTTCAGAGTTGTGACCAACTATGTACATTCCAGCCTTTGTCCCAGAATGAGCTTAAGTGAACACTAAACTTGGCAAATGTACACCACCCATTTCACTGCAATGGGTTAGCTGAAGATAAGCTTGTGCTTAAAGGCTAAGACTAAGACTAGGAAGCTGTTTCTTGAAGATTCAGACCATTAGCAAAGAGGAAAGAGAGTCAGGGAGTCCGCTCATTGGTTCTCAAATTTAAATCTATTGGCTGCTGCTGTAATTAAAGAAAAATGCAACAAATCTTGGCAGGCAAACCGGAGTTTGCTGTGCTGGCTCGAAATACTTACACTTTCATCCTGAAAAGAAATATTCTGAATGCATTAATGCTTTTGTGTGTCACTCTGCTGGTGTGATGTGAATTGGAGAGCGTGCACAGAGCCAGGGCTGGCAGAAGGTAGCTTGGTTCAAAACCTCATCCTGTTTCCTCGCCGTTTCTCCATCCTCTGTTTTTTAGCACAATCTGATGCATTCCAAAATCAGATTGATGTTGAGCACTGAAAGTAAATCATCTTGGGTAGGAAGGAGTTAGCAGAAGTGAACTTTAGCAGCTGCCCTCCACAGCTTTGCATGTGCTACAAACAGGAATGGTCAGGTCTCCTGAAGCACCTTCATTGTCCCACCGTGAGAGAGAGCCTGTCAGCAAAGGGATGGGCTCCTTGGGATGGGGCACTGCCTTGTCCTCACAGCATGGGGCAGACGTGCCTCTGCTCAGTGAAAATACAGCCTAATCTACCATATACATGGTAAGAAAGGAGATGTCTTCTTAGTCTATGTCTGCACCCCACACCCACGGTGTGATCGCAGCTCATGCGGCCACTCAGGAGCCACTCGAGGTGGCTTAGGCAGCTGTAACGGTGAGAGGGTGGTGGTGAAGGTGCTTGCCCTCTCCCGCTGCCTGCATCAGTGCACTTGCTGCTTCCACTGATGGGCAAAACCAATTAATGCTGGCATGCAGCACCACAAGCCATTCAGGTTAACTTGTGTGTGGTGATGGGACTGCTGAGGAGATGCCAATAAAGTGAATTTAGCCAGTGTTCACTTGAGCAGCTATGTGTTTGCTCACTTCTCATAAACAGGAACCAGAGGATTTAATTCCCATTTTTGAAGGACAAACCAGCCCCCAGATCTTTCCAGCTCTGGGAGCAGGAGCAATATGTACATCACTGAACTGAAACTTCAAGAAACTTTCAGTTAGCAATATGCAATCCCAGCCCTGGGCTTGGCTGGAGACTCAACTTGACGCCTCCACTCCTACCGAAGCTGTCGTGATCCTGGAGGATACTCCTTGTCCAGGCGCTCACATTGCACAACACCCATCGTGCGCTGGAAGATGATTCAGCCAATGTAGCAGAGCTACTTTTAAGAAGAAATTCACCTCTCAAGAGCATCCTGCTGATGCATTCCCACCTGAAACCTAGTGTGTGGCCAGCATCTTCCCTTACCCGTTAGTCTTCAGGTACATTCAGGAGTTTCTTGCCTCCCTTTAAAAAACTTTGGCCCCATGGTTTAACATTTCTGAGCGTAGGAATGGTCGTAACTTCACAGCTGCACATTTTTAATAGGTTTGGATTTACGGCAAGTAGTTTTATTTGGAGAGAAATACAAAAGTAATTGAAGTTTGGCTGAGGATAGACACGGTCTAAAGTGACTTGGATTTTCTTGTAGCACAAAGCTACCCAATGCAAACAGATCTAAAAAAAGCCCATGAGGAACATGGATGTTTTCTCTCTGAAGGCTTCTTTAGCACTGAACTTGTAATTAAACAACAAAAGTGCACTGATCAGCTTGTGACACTCACTAGACACACACCGATAATTCAGATGCACCCAAACACTGATACACACAGATGTAGAAGGATAAATTTGGAACAGCCCAAGCACAGTTTTTTAGAGTGCTTCACCAGCACATGTCAAATAAACACTGTTGCCAGGATGTGAGTCAAGCATCATTTTTAGAAGGCAAGCTGGACTGATCAAATGTCTGAAAAAAAATTGCATAGAATTATTTTATGAAGCTGTCTAAGATTAAAACATTAAAGCAAATAATTGGCAAACAGTTAAATCATAAGCAGCATTTGCTTGGTTTTCAGCGAGTTTGCAATTTTTGTGGCCAAACACATGGTGATATTAAAGGCACTGGTTTTACAGAAACATTTCTAGATATAAAAAAAAAAAAAAAAGAGGAGAACATGAAAAAAAGAATCACAAAGCCTGTACTTGAACCTAGAATGTAATCTTTCACATACCTGTACCGTGTTAAATGCGTGAGAGCCCCTTAGGCCTCGTTCATGACAGGCAAGCACTCTCAGAAGCATGAGGCATCCAAATACCATTGAAAAATGGAGCCTGTGGCAGGACTGGATGTGCTCCATCTTGCAGGTAACCTGGCCAAGGAGGATCTCCATGTGCTTCTACACCAGGAACTGACTTTTCTTGCCCTCCCCCTCCCCCCTTCTTTTGGGTAAGGGCTGCTTCACTTTTTTCAGAAACAAGAAATGGGCTAAAATAATTCCATAAAGCTGTAATTCTCACTGGAGATGTTTAAGGTTAACCCTCACATGCCAATAAATGTACATACAGAAACACTTATGATAGTCTGAGACCTGAGATTTGCAGGTGTCATATAGGCAATGGAAAAGCTAACTCTGAAGTTACTGACTAGATGCAAATAGACATGTAAAAATGCATATATGTCAATGTATAGGAAGTGTTCTTTAATTAGTCACAGGTCTACTATTGAATTTGATTTAGTATTAATCTAAATCTAACTAGAGGACTTAAAAAAAAAAAGAAAATAATTAAAAACTAAAGTATACTTCTTTTTGGTGAATCCATTTCTCCAGGAAATAGCTTAAATTTGTTGTTCTATTTAACATATTCCCATTGCTGAGCCAAGACAAACTCATGGAATTAAATCAGTGCATTTTTAATGCTCTCTTCAAAAGAATGAGGACTGTAGAAAGTTGGCTTTTCTTGGAGCTGGTACCAGCACAAAATATTGTGGCATCATGCTGATTTCATGAATTTTGTTGTATTAAATTGTGAGTATCACATCTTCACTGCCAGCAAAATATCCCAAAACATCTGAAATCTTGTTCTGGAGAGAATTCTTCAGAAATTGATGGCTTGTACAGATATTCAAAATCTTTCATCGCTGTTTTTCTTCTTCTCTTTCAAAACCACCCACAGTTCTTTGGAAGAAGCATGTAGCAGGATGGGGCAAAAAAAGTTAATCCTCTTTATGATGATCTGCAGCCCTGTCTTCAGCTCAGGGAATTTTAACCCAACTTATTATATTATCTACAGGAGGATCAACATCTGCAAGTGTCAAAATGGTTCTGGAGAAGTAGGATTACCTGAAAAGTCAGATGAGGTTTCAAACAATGTCATCCACATTGCAAACCCTTCCCATGCTGGAAGTCCCTCCTCACTTTCTGCACAGAAAAGAGCACTTGCTACAGGGCTCCAGAGCCTACAGTCCACTAAGTGCCCCCTCTAGTATTCCCAGCAGCATGATCTCCTGTTGAACTGTTATGCCATCTGGAGAACGTGTGGTATGTACGTAGTATCCCTTCCCTGAGAGTTATCTTGCTTTGCTCTCAGGACATGGGAAGATTTTGTAGTCATTTATGGGCTTTATATCTAACATTAAACACTGATGGTATGTTTTATGTTATTCAAATCTTTTATTTATCACTTTGCAGCATGTGCAAAATGTGTTTTCTCTTGCCTCCTGCTTTCTGGGGCAATATAGAATATTTCCCCTAAAGCTATGCAGCCCTGAGCCACCTGCCAGATTCCCATGTATTAGAATATTTTCGGCCAGCTGCTGTGGTAGCTGTTCATGCCAAGGGCAAGAATTCCCCTGCTCTGGTTTTAGCTTTCGCTCAGCCTGGAGCCTGCTTTCAGCCGTGAGTGTAAGGCCTGAGTCAGAGAGAGCTAAAATTAAAGGTCAAACTTCTCCAAACCCATAACCAGTTGGTGGAGCCCAGATATCGTGTCCTGGTCCGGGTGTCAGTGCGGTGCAACCCCTTCCTTCCCTCTCTGGTGCTCTATCCCAGTCCTTTACTGGGAGCCTTCTAGGCAGAACAGCACATATAGAAGCATTCTGATCCCAGAGGAGATTTTTGGCAGCAAATACTGATGTGGTTGATTGCTGGGAGCCGGTGTTCTACCTCTGGCTGGGCCACTCTTAACCCAAGCTCTGCCAGGGACAGACTGCTGAACCGGGTGAAAGTTTTTCCTATTTTAAGAGCTATTTTTAGGAGCTTATTTTAAGAGCTAATACTGCCTTTCCCACCCTTTTTTTTTTTTTTTTTTTAACTTTACAACTGGGTATCAACTACACTTTTATTAACATTTTTTGCTGGTGCCTAGTATTTCTAAATAGTTTGCAGTTTTCTGGTGGACACATCACTTCCTTGTCAGAGTATCCAGAGATATTTGGGAGTGTCCAGAAAAGAGTAGCCTACTGCCAAGTGGCCATTTGTTTTGGGTGCCCAGTTCAAAATGTATGCTGGGTATGGGGATTTGATTCTTCAGAAATTCCTGACATTCCCCTCTGAAAGTCAGATGCCTTGGATGGGACATACAAGATCATTGGCTGCTTTTCTGAAAAAAAGTCAGGCCACAGTGCTCCAGAAATATATTCCATCACACTCATACCCATGACACAGGAGAAATACCATCATTGCCTAGAGAGCTTGTTACTGCAGATTGCTGATACAAAGGAAGATCATCTTTAGTGACTCTGTAGACATTATTAGAAAGCATCCTAAACATGCAGAGAAACTTCCTTCTCAAAACGGGTTTGGATCTGAGCAAAGTCATCTTCTGTGCTGAGTTAATGCAGCTCAGTGATTATTTCCATTTGAGTTCTGATCTCAGAAAAGATACAACAGTCCAGAAGAAGAGAAATCCAAGTGGAACAACTCCATGGGGAAGAAAACCACTCTGATGAAAAATAAGCCGTTGAAATTTCTGGGAAGAACCTCTCTGAAACTCTGATGAGGAGGTGAAAAACATTATCTCTTACTGCAGGAGAGCCAGAAGAAAAGGTTGTGCTCTAGTACATAAAAGGTCCAGGTGGGGAAGAGGATATTTGGGAACAAACTACTTCCTGACACTTGTAGCTGGTAGCTGGAGATGTTCTAGCATTGTAGAGCTGGACTCCCATCAACACAACTAGGAGCTGTGAAGAAATGCTAGAGAAGTAATGCATTCTGGCAGAGTTTTATGTACAATTTCTTTAGCATCTCTGAATGTTGCAGGGTATGGAAGGTCTGAATGAAGCCTGTGTGGGACTCCTGTAGACAAAGTTGTGAGGAAAAAAAATGGCTCACCTTATACTTACTGAAAAAAATATTTCCGAATTAGAAGATTCATGGTAATAATGCTTCAGTCTTTGATACCATATATTGAGATATTCATGGGTAGCTCCTGGAGAATTATAGATTTGATAATTAATGACAATTATATTCCTTCAGATAGCCTTAACTTTTGAGCAGAGGCCTATGCTGCTCTTCAATTGACCTGAAAGCAGATAGAGACATACCACCCACAGCTTCATTGGCTTTCTGGTATCTGTACAAGGACCCAAGTGATCAATGTCCACTGGGGCTGCTCAGCAGCATCTGACCAGCCTCATCTGCCCCAAATGGATGGTGGGAGTTGTGGGGCAGAGTTGATCCAAGGGCACGTCCAGCTGTTCACATAGCTGCTGGTTGCTTTCAAAGCCTGAGTGGCCAAGTTTCATGTAACACAGTGTTGTGCAACTGTTGCCTGTTGAGGGCCTCCTCAGGCAGCATCGTTTTTTTGCACACCATGAAAATTTTAAGTCTGTTTTGACTGTGCTGAGCAACAGGTTACAGCAGTGTGTTGTAGTCATGACAAACCTACACAAAAGGAAGGGATGTCTCTGAAGCAAAAGGTTTAATGGCTTGTCTCATTTAAAGTGGTTGCTGAAATGGGCAGCTTCCTCCTTGCTCTTTTGAGTTGTTTTGGTCAATGTTTGACTCAGAGGCTGACCTTGGGTGCACTACTGCCGGGCAGAGAAAATTTGGGGCATGTGGCTATGAGAGCAGGAGAGAGCCCCTGTGACATTCTCTCATTCCTGATTTTAGGCCTTTCCATCTCAGTAAATCTTCTCCAATGTTCTCCAGATTGAGCTCTTTGCCAAATCTACAGTAGCTGTGGAGACATCTCTTCCCAGGAAGCAATGCAAGGAAGGGTGAGCACTTCTACTGCAAACACAAATGGTGTCTTTTTCTTCCTTGTGGGTATGTTAATCCAAACAACCTATTAAAGAGCTGAGCCAGTTCTCACATATTTAATCCTGTGTCTTATTTGGGTTTTGTTTGGGGGTTTTTCACTCTGCAAGTCTGAGCAACTGGTCCTGCTCATTCTTACCTTTTTCCTGTTCATGCTGGTCCTGGCTTTTTCCTGTGAAGCATCTCTCCCTTGTGAAGAAAGTGGTGCTTTTAAGGGAATTCCTCAGCAGAAGTGCACGGGCAAAAACAATATGATCATTTGTCTTCATATGTAAAAAGAAATTCCAATGGCAATTCTGAAGAAATTCTTAATTTCTGACCATTTCTTTCATCTTGTATTTCCTTGTGTCCTTCCTTTCATATGTCCTCCAACCCAGCTATGATCCATTAAACCAATGCCAAATCATTGTATTCTTGTACAGCTAAAAAAGCAGTGCATGTCCTAATGATTATCTGCCTCAAGTGTGACAGTCTAGAATATTATTCACACTACATAGGAGAAGAAAACTCTCTTAAAACACCTTTGGAAGTGGGTAAATTTTTCCATCAGTTTCCACAGGCTTTGGATCAAACTCAAAAGACATCTCTCTGCTGCAGCCATGGCTGACAGTCATAACAAACTCCTGGCAAACCGGGCTGGCTTCTTTGGGAAATGTGTTTAGTCATAGACTGTATCTGAAAGGTAACAGACATGCTTTCATCTTGCCAACATCCAAACACAGAGCGTGGAGTGGTGCACAAATATGCATAACTGCATTTTAACAGTATAAAACAAATTTTGGGTTCTGCAGCACCCCTACTCACCTTGGGTAGGATTTCACTCAAACAACAGTGTTGTTAGTTTTGATAGAGGTTTTTGGGTCTACCAAAGGGCATACTAAAGGGCATGAGTAAGACAGGAACACTGGTTCATCATCTGTGTTTTTGAATGTGTATGGCAGAATCTAAACCTCATGGAAGAAATCATTAGCACAGAATTGGAACAGACCTCTGGAGGTCATTTAGTCAGAAAACAAAAAAAACCAAAACAAACAAACCAACCTCGCTAGAATTTTGTTGTTCAATTTTCATTTTGATTTCAAATTATTTTTGCAATTTCTGGAAAAACTCAGGTATCTTATTATTGGGATATACCATGCAAACTATTAAATGAAGGCATCTACAGGCTGATAAATCAGAGCTTATTCCCTCCTGTTTGATGATAAATCACAGAGCCCACTCATGAGTCACCTTAGGTTGGAAGCACAACAAGAAAAAAAGCAGTTTCTGTCTCGTTGAACTGCATCAAAATATACCTGAGTGGACTGACTGTAACTCCCCTCCTCCAGAAAGTAAGTTGAGAGTTGGGGTCCTCTAAGAAATTCTAGGTGAAACGATAATACTACAATTGCAAAAATTAGTATCAGTTCTGTTATTGTGTTCCACGTGTGATGGCAAACACAGAAAGCCCATCTCATTTAGAAACAGACTTTCTAGCTGGTATTGTCTAAGTTTTTGTAAAGAGAAGCTAAGCCTTTTGTTGCACTACTTAGCATGTATAATTAGAAGGCTCTTCTTCGTTACATTGGCACAACTCAGTGCTGTCAGTGGAATTATACTGGTACACCTGAAAGATGTCTGATCTCTGTTTCTTCTTTGACATACTTAAAAACACTAAACTCTTCAAATGACAAATGTAGCCCCACATCTCAGACTATTTTGAGTGCTAACTTTTGCTTGCCCGCTGCAGGGATTTACTCCTCTGCAGCCCAAACATTCCTGGGCAGGAAGCTTCATGTCTGCCCAGCCTGTGGTTTTTCTTATTTGTATGTGAAGTACTAGAGGGACAAGCAGGTTTGATGGATGAGAGATGTCGAAGTTAGACCATTTGGCCTGCTTGGTCTCTGCTTGTGTCTGCAAATGCAAGCAAAAATATGCTGGAATTTTTCTCCCTTCGGAGTTTCTTTCAGGGATCCCATTACAGAGTGTGCTTTTGCAGAGCCTATAATAACGGAGAGGCAGTTAAAATAAATCCTTGGGTTTTAAAGTTGGCAGCTAGAGTGTGCCTATACAAAGGGTTGTATGTGAACTAGGCTTTCTTCTTGGGCTCAATGACATAAGATCAGTTGAGAACACAGCTCTTGTAGCCTTTCTCCCACCCCAAACTTCTTCTGACACTCCAGTCTTAGTTCAATCAACAACGATGTCTCTGATGCCTTAGGTCAGATTTTTTAATCATAGTTACATCTGTCTGTCTCACGCGGATAGTACAAGACAGCTAAAGAGTATGTAAAGGAGTTTGTAACTACCTGTCCAGCTTTCCAATGGTGATTAACTAATTTGCATCTTTTTAAGACAGAACGAGCCTTCCTGAAATACAGCAATGAGCAGCCCTGCCCCTGGACCTTAGGAGAACTGTGGTGGTAGCAAGCATGGAGGCACATCCTCAAAGGTGAGAGGACAGGCTCTCTGGTAGCATACACCTGCAAGAGACTGAAATCTGTGGATCTAGAAAATGAGAATGTATGCAAAGCCTGATGTGTTTGTTAATATAGTCCTAAGACTTGGAAGCAATAAAGTAATTTATGTATCAGAAATTGCCAAGCTCTGGCTCACAGTGATCTGACAGTTCCCATGGGATAGTGGCACCTTTTTCTCTATTCTGATAGTTGTACTACAGTGAAAGAAGGGGGAAAAAAAAAATAATTTACGTTAACTGTTAATTTAGCAGAGACTCAAATGTTTTGATTCTTATGACAAGAACATGTAGTCCTCAAAGGTTGGGGAAATGTTCAGAGCTAATATGAGGTACAGGGACTGAGGCTCCTGTTGTGAGATTGAGCTGAGCAGTGCTCTGCCTACTCCAGAGGAAGACAGGATATAAAATATCTGCAAAATCACAAGGAAAATTCATGCAAGGCTATGCCAGTGTCTTCTGCTGTCCTCTGAGGTTGTCTGCACTCAGACCAGAGGTGAGAGGGCCTGCCAGAAGCAGTCGCTGGAGCAGTAGGGCACATCACTGGGTTGGCATGTGCTGCCAGTGGGCTGGGAGAACAATGGAGTCTGCTCCACTTCATGCTTTGAGAGGGAAGTGTTGGGAGAGACACTGCACCTTATCACCGGTGTTTGAATGTCATCTTTGCTGTGTTCTCCTGCCTTCTGCTTGCATATGTGTGCTGCACCTGTTGCAGCTTCTTAATGAATGCTCATGCACAGGAGACATCTCTGGACATCTTTATGAGTTTACATAGAAAAATAGATTCTTTTATGTAACAGAAATTCAGTACTGCACTGACTGCCATCTTCATTAGCCTTACCTGCCTACAACCTGCACACCATCTCCATAGAGGATTGAATTCCAAGAGAGAGAAGTGATATGAAAGAGAATTGCATATGTGTATATTAATAAGAATTGGTCAAAATGCAGAATACTCTAGGAGAGAATATCTAACTACCATTTCAAGAAAAATAATCCATGTTTCATGGGCTTTCTTGCACATTCTGAGCAGTGGCTGTGAACTGGCGATTAAAAAGACACCACCTTAGTATAACAAGCACCATCCCACAGGATTTTGCCTATGTGGGAGCAGGCATCAAGCTGGGGCAGAAGGATTAATTGAGCTCTTTAGAATTCCCTTTGATCTGCACTAGAAATACCCAATATAATACTTCTGACCTGATTATATTTTAAACCTCAGTTCCTCAAGATTTTGGACTCTGCACTGCCCTCCCAAAAGACAAATGCAAGCTCAGTTGGGTTTTTTGGGGGTTTTTTTTTGGGAGGGAGTTTGCTTGTATCAGCTCCTTTATTTTAACATCATTTAACTATTACCTGTCCAATTTGGTGCTACTTAGTGTACCAAAAAGGTAGTCTTGTCACTTGGAGATAATGTCATTTGTGATAACTCCATCCATCACTTTGGCACTTACCCAAAAGATACAATTAAACCTCTATTAAAGAAGTGGGACTCTGGAACACTGATCTTTCACAGATCATTTCATCAAAAGGCTCAAATAGCTAATTGCTTGTGAAGGTGAGCCAAAGCTTCTGGTGGGTATACATACACGTAGATAAAAATGAAGTGTATGGGATTCTCATGCTTTCACAGGAGGAATTTTAAGGTTCTTCTTTTGTAAACGTATAGTTAAGTTCGTGTGTGTTTATGTGCTCTTAGCTGTTCCACTAAAGGAAAATAAAAGTCTCAATAGACTATTTTCAGTCAGGTCTAATAATTAAAAAAAAAAAGAAAAAATCACTGGCTTTTGAGCTCTTCAAGGTTTGCAAGCAGATGCATCCAAATCAGTCAGCTTCTGCTACAGGAAACCATGCATATGTATGAGGAGAAAAGACTTCAACAAGTAAAAAAGGCATCTTCATTTAAAGTTTACAGAAATTAAGAAATGGTCCACAAAACACTATTCTTTACTTATATTCAAATTCACTTATTTAGGAGCACATCTTCAATGTTCCTTGCATAAGTAGTAGCAAGATCTAAAATATGTTACTCTCCACCCCATTGGGTAGAGATTCCTTCAGTACTCTTTGCTACTTTATAAATGTACTTTACTAGAGTCCAAAGGCAACAAGTGGCCCTAATGGTGCTTACTTTTCTATATAAATGAGAAGAGAGATTTCCTCTGTGCTTGGATGTACGTACTCACATACTGGACGTGTTCTCTTTCACAGTGCTTGCTTACACAGGACGTACACACACAGAGGCAGCAGTGCACAAAAGTTGGAAGCAAACACATGTAGAGGGTGTTTTTGAGATGCCAACTATTAGAGCTACAGCCTTTTGGGGACCTGACAGTCCTACCCAACACCTGACTGGTCTGTTTTTGCAATGGAAGTTCTGCCTCGGTGCCTGAATGTGAGACTGGTGTCTGCTTTGCATAGACAGCTTGATTGTGATCACAAGAACGATGCAATGTATTTATATGTGTGATTATGTGCATAGTAATGCCATTCAGAATGCATATACTGCAATCTTTCTGTAAAGCTCTTGCCATGTGACTGGGAGTTGATATACCTGTCGCAAGAATGCACAGGGCATCACAGCATAGTTTGTGAGTGCTGCGCTTGGCGACACATAAACTAAGAAGGAACTAGTTCTGGTTCCGTTGTGGTCATTGTTAAAGAAATGGTTCTCCTCACTCAGAACAGATTTCATAGAATCATAGAATGTTTTGTGTTGGAAGGGACCTTTAAAGATCATCTAGTCCAACTGCCCCTGCAGTGAGCAGGGATATCTGCAACTAGATCAGGTTGCTCAGAGCCCTGTCCAACCTGACCTTGAATGTTTCCAGGGATAGAGCTTCTACCACTTCTCTGTACAAGCTGTTCCAGTGTTTCACTACCATCATCATAAAAAAAATGTCTTCCTTCTATCTAGTATATATCTACCCTCTTTTAGTTTAAAACCATTGGACCTTGTCCTATTGCAACAGTCCCTGCTGAAAAGTCTATCCTCATTTTTCTCATAAGCCCCCTTTAAGTCNCTCATAAGCCCCCTTTAAGTGCTGGGAGGCTGCAATAGGATCTCCCTGGAGACTTCTCTTCTCCAGACTGAACAACCCCAACTCTCTCCTCACAGAGGAGGTGCTCCAGCCCCCTGCTAATCTTCATGGTCCTCATCCGGACCCACTTGAGCCAGTCCATGTCTTCTCTATACTAAAGACCCCAGAGTTGGATGCAGTACTCCAGGTGAGGTGTCACCAGACCCAAGAGGAGGGGCAGAATCACCTCCCTCAACCTGCCAGCCACACTTCTTTTGATGCAGCCCAGGATGTGGTCAGCTTTCTGGGCTGTGAGCACACATTGTCAGTTGTTTACTTTCAAACTGGAGAGCTGTTAGTCTCTCTGCTGACCCTGGCACCTGAAGTGAGATTTCATCCTTTGTTTTCCCTTGCCCTCTTCCCTGGAGATACAGATCCTCTCCTTCACTTAAAAGCTTTTTGTACCTTCTCTTCCTGATGTCATGGTAGCCACTAGCAGCCTGCCTGGAGGCCTGCTCCCAAGAAATATTCTGGCCGTCCCTTTGACTCAGGTATGATGCAGTGGCCTCACAGCACTGATGTCCTCCTACAGCCATCTTCAGTTTGTCTACATCTTTGCTCCCATTAAGGCCAGCCAGATTCCCTCCTGCAGTATGATTTTTCTGCAGGATGCTCTGGCTCCCTCCTTAATGTATCTGGTAACTGGCACAAGCCATCTGATCCTCCAGACTACCAAGATCACCTGTAAGGATATGGGAAAGGATGCTGCTAATCTGGAAGGCCTGAGTTTGTCTCCCTTACCCAAACCCTACCCCATATCCTAGGCAGTCTGTTCTAGGGGGTTTGTATTTTTCTGCATTCCCATCCAAGGAAAGGGAAGAAGCAAAGTTGCTTTCTGAAAAGACTGAGAGCCAGGCTCCGGGGCATAGTCCAAAATTACTTTGTACACCAGCAGTTCTATTACTTATACACTTGATTGCACAAAAGTTACATGGTTTCAGCTTTCCTAATCATAACCCTTTCTGGGAATACGGAGCCTAATTTTTGCCCTTGGCAGGTCACTAAACCCCCACAGAAGTCAATGAAGTTGTAAATGAGACCAGCATTTGACCTACTTCCTATTATTGTTTTTTGTTAGGAAAGTCGCTTCTCAGGTATTGCATTCATGTGAATATCTGTATTTAAATACACATCTAAAGAGCAGAAGAATACAAAAGTAACTTCAGGAAAATCTGCTCTCTATGCTGCTGCAGATCTGAAGAAACACTGGATAAGTGCCCAGAGATAACTTCAGACTCTTAATCACAATTGGGTCCTAGAGCTTACGATGTCACTTAAGCTTCCCTAATGAATGATTATTTGCTTACGTGTTCCTTGGCAGTGAGCTAACAAAACTCCATTAAACAAAATATATATTAATAATTTTCCTGTATAAGTAATGGTCTTTACAGTCCACTGTTATTATGGTGAATTAGCATTGCAGAGACAACTTGAGGAAACGTAAGTTCAGCAAAGTGGAGTATAATGTGTGCATCTTTGGGCAACATATGTATGGTAGATACCTAGTCTGTCAGTTCAGTAACATACCTTTGAATAGCAAGAGGAAAGTTCTTGGATTTCTAGGGCTCCTATCCTGCCATTTACTTTCCATCAGCTGTACATATTTGCGTAGGTCCTGGCAGTATGTGTCTGTAAATGAGTGTGTGTGTGTCTCAAAGAGAATAAAGGGGAGTGTGAATCTCCAAAGACTCCCAGGTTTAGAAGGGGCAAATAACTGGTGGTATGTTTTTGAGTGACCCTTGGGATCTGTCACAGAGCACCCTTCAGGACACGTATTTCCAGTTATTTCTGATCACCCTGTTTGGTAGTTTTCATGTTCTTTCATGCTTTGCCTAAAGGTAAAAGATTATTCAACTATTAGGTCATCAGGTACAACTGCTTTTCTTTCTTACGAGTCCTCTTTTCCAGAAAGATAATTCAACCAAAATCATAGCAGAGATTCCTAAAGGATGAGATACTGTTGCTAAACTTACAGGCAGAGACAGCATGACCCAACACTGTATCACACCATAGCAAGAAAAAAAGGCAAATTCCTTCTGCAGCTGCTCTACGTAGCATCTTTATAGAAATTTCCTACCAGTTGTTTAAACAAAGTGTTTTCTCTGCCATTCCAGTGCTTGCATTCACACAAATATTTTTGTACCATTAGCTATTGTGGCAACAAAGCTCCAAAAAAGATGGTAATTCTGAAAATTTTGCCAAACACAGGTCTGGGGTAGCAAAGACCTTTTATCATCAAGCGAATATTATATTGCCAAAGTTAATTCTTGCTCTGCCTTTTAACCTCACAGCAACACCACTTTACCCTTTGATAGCTTTAATGTTCAAACACTAAGAAGAATTTTGTGGTGATGCTTCAGGATGTGGGGAGTGTCATTCCTCACTCTGTTGGTACGGTATCAAAGTGCAACATGTAAACTCATTTTCATGAGAATTTTCTTGCCCTCTCGTTGACTTTGGAGATTGGAGTAGCTGAGCATATCATGGTTGGGCATCCACAGTTTGGAGGGCAATGCTGGCAATCAAATTTGGTTTATTTCTTGCTGGTTGTTCCACCCTGGCTGTGCTATCCATCATGCAATAAGCTGGTTGTGTGCAGACTGCAGGTCTGTGTGGACTGGGATGGGCAGGAGATCTGGACGGGTTCTGAGACTGAAACCCAGAAAGACATGAGTGCCCATGCATTCTTCTTCCAACTCCCCCTTTCCTCCCATCTACAGACTGTTTTCCACTGCAAGACAACCTGGGTGGGCAGTCTGGCTTCTCTTTGAACTAAAAAGCTGATCAAATAGCAGGTACTCTT
Organism: Brachypteracias leptosomus; assembly: GCA_013401335.1. NCBI lineage: Eukaryota > Metazoa > Chordata > Aves > Coraciiformes > Brachypteraciidae > Brachypteracias > Brachypteracias leptosomus. The sequence goes on along the minus strand of VYZX01033106.1, from coordinate 366,954 downwards.
TGTAATAAACCTGCTTTGCTGACCCAGAAACCAAGAACCATTTCATTTATCAACTCTGGTTTTGCCTTTCTCCTGCAGGTGGTTTCTAGTACTGGGTGGTGATCCATCACCTTTGAATCATGTCACTGTCTGTGGCTCCACCCATTGTCTTGATAGTGGCTTTTCCTTGATGCAAATGCACAGCATGATTCCTCTATTACATACTGTTTGTCATGGACCATGGAAGGTTTTGTGCAGAAGCTACTTCTGGGGGGATGGATGGACAGATAGAGGAAACTGTGTGAGCAGCAATACATGTGGTCATCATACCTGACATGGGAGAAGTTTTCAAGCTCTTTTCAGTGCCCCGAGGACACTAATAGACCTTAATAGCCCACATCAGCCTCACTTGGGTGCCCTCACCTCTCCTCTGCCAATTGGCCCAGGAGCCCTATTTAAGCACAGCTGTGGGCCTCCAGGTATTGTTTGAAATATGCTGTGGGTATGTTTGCATTCAGTTCTGTCTCTGACTAGATCTCCATCTCCTGCTGCTTGTGATGGGATCCTGGAATGTTTCCTGGACCTCATCCATCATCTTGCCCTGGAGGGGATTGTCACTGGAGCATATTATCCCCACCCTGTTCATGTCTTGTGGGATGGCACTCTAATTGGTGAAGGCATCTTTGCCTTCTGATTCATCCTCTCTCATGAAGCAACCCTCTTCTTGCTGTTTTTTGACACTCAGAACTCTTGGCAGAAATATTCATCTGCAATTTTGGTAAGAGATTAACTTGTGTGGTGTTTGGGTATCTAATTTTAGTGTATCTTTTTCAAAAAATACAAGTTGTGCTTATCATAAAGCAGTATTTAATCTCTACTCTTCCCTTGTACAATAGGTATGAGGCTCTAGAAATGGAAGCAAACAATGATGAAGATGATGGTCCACCTAGGTTGGAGGCATCACCAAGATTAAGTGAGTGGCTGAGGCTGCTTGGTTTGTTCAGCTTGGAGAAGAGAAGGCTGAGGAGTGACCTCATAGTCTACAACTTCCTCAAGGTGGGACTGATCTCTCTCTGGTTACCCATGATAGGACATGAGGAAATGGAATGAAGCTGTGTCAGGGGAAGTTCAGACTGGGCATTGGAATGTTCTTCACTGTAAGAGTGATTGGTCACTGGAACAGGCTCCCCATGGAAGTGGTCACAGTACCAAGCCTGTCAGAGTTTAAGAAATGTCTGGGTGATACTTTTAGCCATATCATTTAGTTTTAGGTAGTCCTGCAAGGAGCAGGGAATTGGACTCAATGATCCTCATGGGTCTCCTCCAACTTGAGATATTCTATGATTTGCAAAGCCCAGAATGCTTCCTCCTGGCTGTATGGAGGCAATGTTGTTACAGGAGCAGGCATTTCCACGAGGAAAATGAACAGTGTATGGAAGTCCACATTTGCTGATCTCACTCTACTCATCATTTTAGAAAGAGCAATTTACAGCCCTTTGAGTATGAGGAAGCGATGCCGCTTGATGAGTTGGCAGGACTTTCGTTGTCTGCAAATGGGTTGGCTGTGCTGCTGGAGAGCCAGCGTGGCCTCTGACTGTGGGTGGAGCTGCCCAATAGCACAAAAGAAGGTCCACTGGTGCCTACTGATTAGAGAATTTGAAGAAGGGCTGTGCACACACAAGTTTGCTGAGAAGTGGGTATGATTTAAGGTATGTTACTTAAAGTGAGTAGAATCATTTTTATTTTCCTTGCAGAAATAAAGAACAACATATTGAAGATTTGTGGTGGAACTACAGTTTTAAACCTGAGTGGAGCACTGTCCTGGCAATAGTGGACAGCAAGTCCATCCACAATGTTTTCTTTCAAAAGAAAAGGAATCCATTTCAAATGTCCAAAACACAACCATCTAGCCATGGCCAAGTTGATCTTTCCTAATCATCCCTTTTGGATGATTATAGGCTATGTTTGGCTCTGTTCCTTGTTTCAGATGGAACAAGATGCTGTGGCTGCTCCTCTAACCTGTAGCGGTCACAACGTGGTTACAGAATTTCCCACTGCTCCAGAGATGCTGTGTGGATGTTATATTAGGGCAAGATGCTGTTCCCAGTGCTCGAGTTTTGCCTTGTGCCAATGCTATTTTGGGGTGAGTTTCTCCACAGAGGATTCCTCCCCAGCATTTGATAGGCTTCGATGTTGTAGGAATTAGGTTAGGTGTCAGCTGAAATCTGCTGGTGTAATTGTAAATTACTGAGATTAAGTTGTAGATGGCAAGAATTAGCTACTTAAATTCATCATGATTTATACAATACTTGGTAGGTAGTAAAATAATAATTAAGACAAGCAAGGATGGGGTTTTAGTTCTGAATGATGTCTATGGAGTGACTTCCTTTCTCTGAAGTTTAAGTATTGAAAGCACTAAGTACTAGTGCACAGCTGAGTTTATTGTAGACAGTTCTGAAAGCAGCTATGAATATATTAACCTCCCCAAACTTGAGTAAGCCTCTGGTAAGTGCAAAATACTGTCAAGTCTGTTTGCATTCTCTTAGATAATGTTTTGATGTCTGTCTTCAGCTTTATGCTACCACAGAGTTGGCAAGGCATAGGCACAGCATTTTTTCCCAGCTCCTAAACATATCATAAGCTCCACAGGCTTATAAGTAGTGTTTATTCTGGTGGTGTTCTCTAATGCAGAAAGTAAGAAGATGCCTAACAAGAAGAAGAGCTGCATCTCTCGATAAATTTAGTACAAATAATTACTAATAGAAACAAGTTTTGCTATACTGTGGAAGAAAAGTTTTAAAAAGCTAACTGGCTACAGATTGCAATTGTTCTTGTATAAAAGCTGTTTTGAACTGTGCATGGCAATCTGACTCCCTGCTTGGGACTGCTGGAACTGAGCGATGATCTGGTGATATTCCTCAGGGAACCTCTCTTGGCATGCCCTGTGCTCCACCCCCTCCAAACCCAGCTTCACAGAAAAGTAAAAAAAGAAATAGCACAGGGACATCTACAACACATTGCTTGTAGTTACCCTGCAACTTAATTGAACTTTATGCAGGAGGTAAAGAAACCTCTGTATGGAAGACAACACGGAGTATCCCCAGGGATGAGGGACTACAATCCCTGTCCCTCTTTCAGCTTCTCCCTGTATCTACACAGATAGATCTGTATCTGATATTGCAAGCGACAGGCATCCAAATTTCTGTCACATAGAAATAGTGTGATTGTTTGGGAGAATCATGTCATCCTAATACATATGGGTTCTGCTTCTTGGCCTTTTGGTGGTGCATCTACAGACTACCTTTTCAGGCTAAAATAGTTTTTTTATATTGAAGGAAAAGGGATTGACTTCTTTCTCTTTTATTTATTTGCCAGTCATTTTGATACCAATTATTAAAGTTTCCCTGCAGTACCAAGAAGCATGACATTTTCTTTAAAAATTTGAATTCTCTGTTAAACCAAGATAGAGTATTTAACAAAGATACCAAATATCACAGGCTTTGCACTAGAATAGGCATTGTCCAAAACATTGTTTATGAACATGGACTAAGTGAAATATAGAGTTCAATGAATAGTAAAAGCACAACCTTGATAATGTGCATCACAATCAGACAGGCTACACAAAAGGATTCCAGATAGCAAGATAGAAATCAAGTCATTTCCTAATCAGGTGAGCATCATAAAAAAGCCCTCACAGGAGAGCTTCAGGATTCTAAAGTACTGAAAAGCTTCAAGGTTGCCAAGTAATATAGGAAGCATTGAAAACAATCAGGAACTGTGCAGCCAAGGAGAAAGTAGTTAGAGGATGCTCTAGAGGTCAAAACTCCTCAAAGGAAGCTCAGCATAGCCAACCTGCAAAAGCTCAATGAGGAGAATTCTGTCTTTGTACACTATGTCAGCAAACAAACCATCTTAAATCAAGACGTAACTTGTACTCTGAGAATCACTTCTCTCAGTTGAACTGTAGTTTTGGATTGAATGTGGAAGTTTTAGCAGTTTATACCATTTGAATGAAGTTTTCTGACTAGCCATACAATTGGCAGGTGCTTCTGCAGGGTTCAAGTCCTTCCGTGGAGAAGAAAGACTCCCCTGAGTCTCATGGGCTCTGTTCAGGTCCCAGAACAACAGGGCACCCCATTTGCCTGCTGTTCTTTCTTAACCCGGACTTCCAGAAGAAGCCATGATAGGCAAGTATCTCTGTGTCCTGGAGCTGGGCAGTTCAGTGCAAGACCACCAACACTCAACAGATGTGTCCACCTCACCACAACCTTCTCAGCAAGAAGCCAGGTAAGGACTAAATTTCCTCAATGTGGGGAGCAGAGCTATTGGCAAATCCTGCGCAAGGGCCATAGATGTTCTTTATTCTTAATTCATATGGGTTGGCTTCTGGGAAGCAAATGATTGGTCTCTGCTGGTATGCAATCACCTTTTAATCAAGTGACTGAGGCTTATTTTGTTATTTAAAAATTCAAGCCTGGTAATGAACTGTAATGACTCCCTGAGAGCACTTTTCAGGTAAAGGTCTCAAGTAGGATCCTTAAAATTTCACAAAACTCTTGTGAGGTAAGAATAAATGACTGGCATTAGAGATGGGCACATTTTGCTCTGGGGATGCAAGAGGCCAATTTCACGTAGGCAATTAGGTCTCTAACCCCATGGCACCCATGCACTTTGGCAAACGTGGGCTGCGATGTTTTGCCCGCGGTGGGAACCTGGGATGGCTGGTGCTTGGCTGCACACATGATTTGCCTGCTAGCCGTCTTCTTTAGCCAATGGGCTCTTCCACCTGGAGCAACTGAGAGCTGTGGTCAAGGTGTACTGCAGGCTACTGCATGTTTTGCATAAGAGATGGGCTCTGGCTACAAAGCAGCCTGGCTTTTGTTTGCTTCCTTCTTCAGATTGTTTTTTCCCCTGGTCTCTAGCTAATACCTAGGAGGTTATAACAACCTAGGGAGTGAACAGAGTAAAATGCAGAGCTCCTAATAATAGTCACATTGGACTGAAAAATACTAGCTTTAATTATTTTTTTTGTGTATCTCTGCATTTTCCAGCATCTATAAAACCTTATTACCAAAGTATTAAAATACAGCAGATGTCGGTCAAGCGTTTCTGCAGGCTTAAAGCCGTGCTTCTGTAACTATCTGTTCCTCCTGGAGTGAGACATTGGGGAATAGTAAAGCTTTCTTGTGTGTTTTATAAAGGCAGTAACCCTTGCGTGAGCTGTTTTAGAAGCAAGACAAGTTCTCTGTGGAGCAGCTTAGCAGGGAAGGCCTCTGTAAGCAGAGGGCCAGCCCACTGCAGATGCTTGTGCTCTCCTGCAGTCATCCCAGCTCTTGGAGCTTGTGAGCTTAGTATTGGATCTCATGTCATTTTGGAACGTTTGTTTTGGTTTTGGAAAGCACGTTTGCTAAGTCCATCTCTCTTGATTTCTCATGAGCTAGTGCATGTGAATTGTCTACCTGTGTTCTTTGTACCATGTTCATCTTCTGATTTCTTCTTATAGGCCATTAAGCAACTCAACTAATTATCACATTTGTGCGCAGGAATGTTTGAGGGGAGCTTTATTTCTCCAGATACAAATAGTAATCTGTTAATTAAATGCATTTACAAAAAAACCCAGGGAATTATTTTATGCCAAGAAGGTGTGAGCATAAGAACAGTTGGTGAATTTGATCACTACTTTTTTTTTTCCCTTAAAATCACAGATGATTTATATTCCTATATAGAAAAAGTCAATAGTATTTCCAGAGCATGTTTAATATTTCTGAAGCAAACTTAACTCTTGGAGGATTCTCCTTTCCTTATCTTTTCCTACGTGATGTTCTGTGCTCTCTTCAGGCACTGTTCTCATATGTACAGACTGAGTCATCCATTCAGGGAATGGAAGCCATGTTCCCGCACTGAGTCACACTGGCCAAACAGAGAGCATCAAAAAATGCAGAGTAGCCTTTGCTTCAAAGACCTCTTGGAAATGGAATGTTACTTAACTATTACAAACATCTGTTGAGCAATTCTGAAAAATCTGTAAAACTCATGACTGTCCTGAATATAGGGAAAAGAGTTGTTCCAAGAACAGATGAACTAATGAAACCTGATTTTCTATACATTTCTATTTCATTAAAGAAATATGTAGAAATCCTATAAGGCCTATATCCATTTAATTAGTCTTTGGCGTTTGAAAAGGATGAGAAGTTCAGTGGAAATCTTTTTCATTACTGAATTTTTCTATCTCACTGAGAGTACTTTCTAGTATCTAACAAGACTGATTCTTCTCAGAAACCAGGTTAAAGGACCTTTTATATTTGGTAACTAGCAGTCACCAAACTAGAAGTGGTGCCTGAAGGGTTAGTAGTAGCAGGGAGGGAGGTGCTGCTGGAGGAGAAACTTGGGAAGATCCCATAATGTCTGACATGTTGAAAGACAAAGCAATAAAGCAAGTCAGATGGTGATAAAGTTATTTGCCTGCATATGAAATAAACGTTAAGTCTCCTATAAGTCTCTTTAGGATTGCATTACCTGATAAAGCAGCTGTTTTATTCAAGGACAAATACAACCTGGTAGCTTGCAGAGCAGCTTCCAGTTTAAATATACACAATGAGTAATTAGACTGATTTGTCTGGTTGTGGTGTAGCCAAAAGTGTGGTGAGGTGCTTGGGTCCAGACATTGATGACTGTTGGGATGCTTTTGATTTTGATTTTACAGAACTGCTATAAACAGCTTCTGAATATTTTATGAACTTGAGCCCTGCCTAAGAGGTAGGATAGGTCCAAAGTTCATAGAATCATAGAATGGTTTGGGTTGGAAGAGAACTCAGAGATCATCTAGTTCCAACTCCCCTGCCATGGCAGGGACACCTCCCACTGTACCAGGTTGCTCAAGGCCCCATCCAGCCCAGCCTTGAACACCTACAGGGATGGAGCATCCACTATCCCCCTGGACAACCTGTTCCAGTGTCTCACCACCCTCAGAGTGAAGAATTTCCTCCCAATTTCCAATCTAAATCTACCCTCTTCCAGTTTGAACCTAGTTACACAACACTGTTTCTGTACACAAACAGTGCTCTTCATGTGTGACTGAACCTGTCTCTGGACAAAAGTACAGACCAGGCAGACTAAAAGAAACAAAATACTGAAACCCTCTTCCTCCTGGGATGGAGTAGCATTCAGCTTATGACTCTAACTAGAACACTGTAGATACAGAAATCTGACCAGTGCTCTTCAGTCTGTGCTAACTGGCTTGAAACAACCTGCAGCAGATTGGACAAGAACCCTGCATGAAGTTTGGAGGAAGGGCTCAGTTCACAGAGAGCAGGAGTATCACTAGAGCTATTTCTTTTGAAGAAGAACAGTTTAATTTAACAAATCTATAGTGATCTAGCAAGCAATAAGTGAATCAAGACTCATACATGAGCTGCATTCAGACTTGAAGGTGAGAGGTGTCTGTCAGACAGTGAAGGGGTTAGTGCTGGGGTTAAGCTCTCAGCAGAGCTAACTGCAGTGCCATGTACTCAGGGTATTATATTCCTGGGAGATTTGTTTCTGATAAAATAATATTAATAACCTGATATCCTGTGGGAGGACCCTGGAAGTGCAAAAGTTATGAAGTGTGGGCCCATCTGGAATGAACTGTTTTCAGATTGCTTCTAAAATTGCACTTGAGATTAGGAAAATCTATATTCTCCTCAGCCAGTTTTCTTTTTGTTTCCTTTCTCCTCCCAAAGCTTTTCATTTTTGCATTTCCAAGCATAGCAATTTAAAGCTACATGGAAGAAGCCGAGCCATTTGCCGCTGTGGAAAGTGTTGAACAAGACACACTTCTGGAACGTGGCCACCAGCCGCACTGCATTTAGTCTAGCAAGGCTCCTGCTAATTACATAAGGGCTTTAAAGGAGATAGCAGCTATGATAAATAAGTAAATAAAAATCCCAGCTCTCTAGAAAGGGCAAACTGGTTTCCCTTTTCTCCACTGTGACTATAAGCCCTCTCCTCTGATGCTCTACAAGAGCTAGCAGTGCTGTGTGCCCAGCAGCCACCCCGAAGAGCTTGGTGTGCCCAGGAACATCCATGCTCACCAACATCATGCAAAAAGGGTTTGCTGGCTGCCTGCGCAGACCTGCACAGCTATTTGAGTGTGCTCTGTGAATACCAGCAGTACCACCCAGGCTCCAGTCATTAGCCTAAGGTCATCCCTGCATTTCTGGGCATGGGAGTGTCTGCATTTTTTTGTATCACTACGGCTTGTCTGGGTGTGTGTGTATATTTGTTTGTGTGCTTGCCCTGTAATGATCCAACCTATCTTGAGTGTATATTTTAAAATATTTTATAAAGTGAGGGTAGATATCATTATCTAAAGGAAAGTGGAGTGCAGGGTCAGAGGTTATGCCCTTTGGTGAAGGATACAGAGCAAGTCACTGGTAGAGATGTGACCAGGACACTGAATTTCTGACACAAAGCCTACAGTCCCCACTAAGCCGTGGTACTTTTTTGCCCTTTCTATGTAGGAAGCATTATGAATCGTAGATCACATTATCTCACATGCATTCATGCTGTTGTGCTTCAGAAATCCCCATGGCAATGGAGAGAGGAAATTGTATTTCTTTACCTAAGGATCTTTGCCACTGCTGCTCCCACTGACAGCAAGACACGGGCTCAGCACCAATTGACATTGACTAAAGCCTGAATGGCAAATAACAGCTAACAAGAGCACTCGTGTGCAGTCTTTAGCAAATGTTTGATGGAGTGACCAGCCAAGTCCAGCTGCATTCATTTCCAGTAACCAAAGCAGGTGGCCACAGACCCAATTACGACCTGGAATGCTAAATTAGAGTCCTGCAGATGACCCGATCTGGCAATTAGTCCAGCCCTCTGCTTTGCTGTGGGTTTGTTTACAATGATCGCTCTTTCTTGCAACGATTAGTTTTGGTTAGCGTGGCAGAGCAGGTTGTTTGGCAGCTTTCAAGTTTTGATTTTTTTTCCTTCAGAATAGCTTTTTTCCCCAAAATTATTCAGTAGAGAAAAAAATGTAGAGAGAATCACTTCTGGGAGTGATTATTTTTGTCCATAAGATGTTTTCTTTAGGAACAATATTAAAAGAAGTCTAGAAATAAAAATAATTATTCTTAATTCTCAAAGCATTTCAACTTCAAAATGTCTGGACAGGAAAGATATTTTGGATTTTTTTTTTAACAAAACAGAATTGAAATAGGATGCATTATCAGTACAGCCTGTTTTGCACTTCTCACAGAAAGCGAAAATTTACATGACAAATGTGCCCGCCTCCAAAATAGACTATATACTCAGAGAATCAACCAAATAAACCACTTTACAAGAGACAAATACTTTCCTTTGGTCTTTTTTTAGACTGCAAGACCCTTAGGGCAGGGATAGTCTTTTTTTTTTAATATCATCTGTCGGGCCAACCCACTCCTGAAACTTAAGAAATAATGGTTTCTACCAGACTTGGTTAACATCATAAAAATCAGCTTGTATCCTCTTGTTGACACCTCTGCATAGGAGAGGACCTGAGCAGATATTCAGATCAGATGTTGTTTTATTTCAAGTGGAGTTAGTGAGGTAATACAGTGTAGAATGCAGAATTTGCTCATTAAAATAACATGATTTTAAAAATTAGTTTCTCAGCTCTCTTAATCACATTCTCCCATCTCATTGTAGATTGTGAACTGCAAGCTACATATGAAATTAAAGCAGTCAAAGAACCTAAATGTATTTTTGTGATATATTACATAAGTTAACTACAACATTTACATTCAGGCTGTGTAGTCATTGAACACAATTCTGTTACAGCAAAAATAACTAAGAGGGGTTTTTCCTTCTTTCTTCTTTTTTATGGGACAAGGACAGACAAGCTTGAAACAAACTCCATTCCTTCTCCTTCCCTCTCTGTCTCCCCTGTAAAATCAGTTACAAACATAATTCATGAGGCTGTATTCTGATGAGTTTGATCTCTTCTTTTGTAGTGCTACCAGCAGACAGACTGGACCACTGGGCATACCCAATAGCACAGAGCAGAAAATGTGCTGTTTGTCTTGTTACCTTCTGCCTTTCTACACAAAAACAATACGTGTCCAGAAGTCTTCAAAGGTAAGATGATCTTGCCTGCCTTTCTTTGTCATATTAAGTTATTTGGGGGAATCTGGTTCTTGGGATGAAGGAAGGTCAGGCAACATGTGTTAATGTTCCTGAGTATCCTTGTCTTCTGTGAGACTCTGTTAGGATCTGTGGAAGCTGTATGTACACCTATGGAGGCTTCCTCTTTTCTTGATGCTGTTCGAAATTGCAGTGACAGTGTTTGTGGATGGACTTATGGACAGGTTTGATAAGCTGTTAAAGGGGCACATTCCCTAAATAACTTATCAGCATCTTGTTCCTGCAATTTGTTGAAAAATAAGATCAAGAGCTTGTCCTACAGCCATGTACATCAACAGGACTGTGTTAAGTTGGACAAGCTTGAAGGTAGACTGAAGTGCTCAGCACCTCTTTCCTTATTTTGCATTTTGTTATGCAGTGTTTTCCTAATATCATGCATACAATGTACGAAGCAGAGATTTACATATTCAGTACTGCAAAGATAGTGCTTCACATTACAGGCCAGATTCCAAAGCCTTTATTCATGGTGAATAGGTCCCTCCTCCATGAGTAATGCCTTGGAGATCAGGGAAGCTCCCAGTGAAATGAAGCCTTATTTAACATGGGGTGAAGCTTTAGAGCCTTTCCTTATAACATTAGGGACAAAAATTTTATCTTCCCCTCCTGTACCTCTGGGTCAGTCTGGTCCCACACATGTAGATCCTGGGTAGGTTTGTGACGTGGGAGTGATTTATGCAGCCAACAGCCAAAAACATGTGGGCAGCAGCTTGGTATTGGAGTCAAATCAGGGGAACTCAACCCAAATTATCACCCACGTCTAATAGATATCTCACAGATCTGGCAGTCCCTAGACCCCTGTCACTCCACAAGTATTTTCTATAGCTGGACAGAGCATGTATCCCACTCCATGAGCTCAGGCAGAGAGCAGCTCCTGAGCTGACACCAGGGAAAATCCTTCTCTGCTGTTCAAAACTAGCTCTAGTGATGGCAGATGAGGACTGTTGCCTCCCCAGAGGAAGGAGAAGAGCTGTTCTGTGTACATAAATGTCTGAAAAGCTGGGGAACGGTGCCTAAGGACTTCCACTTTTGCTTGCCAGTACTAATTCACTGCAGCAGGAGAGCAGCTATACTGTCTCAAACTAAAATAGAGGCTTCTGTGACACTTCTCCTTCCCTGTCCCACCCAACCTCAACGGCTGCTGTGGTATTAGACCTTTCCTGAGAAAGTGATTGCACTTGTGTCCCTGTATTTAATAACCCTCAGTGAACTTGAACTCTCTCATGAATTGTTCACATACATCACAACATCCCGTGGCAATAAGATCCACAGCAAAGCTGGGCACTGAAGGAAAAAGCACAGATTTGGTAAAATAATGTTGTCGTCAAGTGTGGGCTAAGAGGCCTGCAGGAAACAGCCAGTGACCTCTGCTCCTCTTGGGCAAATGTCAGCAGCACAAGTTTCCCAATGTCCTGTCCCTGTCCCCAACAAAACTTGTGTCTGTAGCAATGCTATTGCTATCTGGGTGGGAGGTGGTTATCTGTGTTTGACCCAGATTTATGAAGACATCGCAGTATTTAATTCTTGAACTTAAAGAAAAGACCTGTGCTGTGTTGAATATCAAGTCTAATCTGCTGGCTTTGAGTAGAAACACATTGGCTAAACATTGGAAAGGAGCTTGCAGGACTTGTTTTACTTGTTCTGTGAATAAGACAAGGCTTTCTATTTCCCAGACTGTTGTTCTGACAAATTTTGCAGGCACTAAACAAATGCCTTTCCTAGAGAAATCCTGCTATTAAAAATGCTCAGACTGGATTTTTGCTTTAAAATAAAAAGAAAGCAAACACATCATTCCACTGTGATTAGCAATGACAGTGAGATAAGTGTCTGCTTTGGACCTACATAACCATTATGCAGCAAAACCCATCCAAGTTCATTGTCCTCTTTGACACTAGGCCCTGAGTAAGCATAAGGGGAGGGTTCAAGCATCCATACCAGCAGAAACTATGGAGTTTGCTGCTCACAGCCTCTGTTTCCCTGACCCACCTCACACATACAAACCAATGGCCTCCTCCAAGCTTTTGCCCTGGTTTTAATCCCTCCTAGAAAATGAAGTGTCAGATGTTCATATTAATGTTGTGGTTAACCAGCCTGTGGTAAGAACTCTTTACTGGACTGGCTTGATTTATACAGCTCTTGTCACCACACCAGTAATTAAGAGTGAACAGAGCAGCAATGCCAATGCTGTTATCTCATCGACTTTGCCATCTTTCTATTTCAGAACGAAGCTTCACTTAAGAAGTGAGAGTGTAGCTGTTCCCTCAAATAGCAAACACTCTTGGATACACCAAACCAAAATCATGGTGAAAGGTCAAGATTTTAAGAATACTTAGCATTCCTAAAGCCTGCCTTGGCTGTAAACCACCATGTAGTTATTAAGTTCTTATTCTTAAAAATTATTTAGCTGTTTGTCCTACTTATTTATTTATCAATTTTACAGAGGGAATGGCAGACTAACAGCTTACAAAGTTCTGGCCCCTACTTTAGCATAAAATTTTTGAGGCCACACATGGAAATTTACCTTTTTGCACTTCTAAGCTGCATGGGTCTCTCAGAAAGGCAGTGATGTGCTCCCACTTGTGGTTTTGAGACTTCTTTCACTGTAATTCTAATTTTCTCTTGCTGCCTTCTCTCTACTTCGATAAGCCTGGTGTTCACATATGGTCAATCTTCTGGTTTTTGAGAAACTGCAAATGAAACACAACCTCTTTGGTTTCCTTTCCCAAGGGAAGTCCATGTGAGCTGAGGGCTGACTCTGCAGGGGCTGACTTCTGTGTGGGCTTGTTCAAGTAGGTCTGGCTTCTGTCGGCATTTTATGTTAGCTTCAGGGGTGAGATGCAGAGATAAAAACAAAGGTCAGGAGCAGATCTGTGAATGGCAAGTATAAGGATCATGGAGCACGTATGCCTCTCCCATTAGCCATAACAACTTTGTTAACCTTGGATCACAGTGATGGCCTGATAGAGTCTCTTTAAACTTACAAAAAAAGCCTCAAGAGAGCATTCAGACATATTGCAGTGTGCTCCAATTCAAATAAGGTCAGGGAGTTGCACTCTCTAAACCTGTCATTATTCCTGAGGCGCTAGGAAGGACATCAAGGGCACATTTCAACTGTTTCAAATCAGGCAATCACAGCTTCTTGCCAGCTCCCAATTTTTTAGCCTGGAAGCAAGATTCATGCAGTCACTCTGTCTATCAGTACCATTCCTGTTAACTAATTTTAACCATAATCCATGGAAGAGTGAAGAGATTGCAAGCCTTATGAAACCTGGTGATAGGTAGAGAGGAGAGGTTGCAGTCTCAGCAGCTATCTGGTCTGTCACCATCAGCCCACATGCTCAATTAACAGGCGTACATCTCCATACCAGCTGCCTCTAGTCCAGACAGTGTTGGAGGCTACAAGAGGGTATTGCAGATAACAGACAACAAAGGGAGAAAGCAAAATCATTTGTAGCAAACCAGTCTCCAGCAGCTCCAGTGCTGAGAGGCCCAGGCATTTGTTTTCCTCCCGCTACAACCGTATAGAAAACAGGCAGGATTGTAATCCACTCATCCATTTGCAGACTCATCTGCAATTCCCACAAGACCCTCACCTCAAGTTAATAGACAGGACAAGGCGTGTGATGAAAAAGCACTGGCTCACCCAAACAAGCCAGAAAAGCCAAAGTCTCGGTTTGTATGAGCAAATGCTTGCTGGGTGAGCAAGGGCTAGGCAATGTAGCATGAATACACCAAGGAAGAAGATTATTGAAGTTTAAATTGATAAAACCTTGAGGAAGCTTGAGTCATTGGTGATAAATTTCTGTCTTCAGAGGAAATTAGTTTTAAAGGAAAAGGAGCTGGCTTAAAATATATTTAAAGTATCAAGTTGCATGTATTTATGCCAAAGTCGCTTTCCCACTCCCACAGACTGGGAAAAGAAATTGTGGCCCTCACTTGCCTCTTTGAAAACTGCAGCATCAGTCCTTTTACAGTCAAATAAGCAGTGAGGTCAGGAAGGAAGCAGGTCTGGAGAAGTTAATGTTCTTGTGCTGGGTCTCATTTCTTAAATGAATTGGGTCTCCAGTTCTGCAGAAGTGGCTGGGAAAGGAAGTAGTGCATAAAATCAAATGATGAGGAGCTTGTAGTTTGGGGACCTGCTTATGAAGGTGGGGTGATGGAGAATGTGAAGTATCCTACCCAATCTGACCCATTTCAGAAAAAATAATGGCAGGAGACAGGACGCTTTATCCTCATATATCCCTGGGCTGTTTTATGGTATGCTTTCCATTATACCAGGATATTGTGTTCTTACCAGTGGTGCAGGGTCTGATGGAGGTAGAAGCGTGCACACGGAATTGATTAGAGGATTATGTCCTCATGACAGCAAGTGGGGATTTTAAGGTCTGAATCTGAGTTTGGAGAAGAGGAAGCTGCAGAGACAGTTATATCTTAGTTACCTCTGGGAAGTTTACTGAAATGCTCAGAGAATTGCTCATCTGCCTGAACAGAAAGGGAGCATTGCCATGAAAGCTGCTGGGAGCTCCAGAAGTAAATACCAGGGAGTTGAGATCAAACAGATATCCTGAGGTGTGCTGGGGACCACATTATAAATAAGAAGGGAGAAAAAGCTCAGAGCATTCCGGTGACCCCTCTCAACCTCTATTTGTAGCCATGTTTTGACAGCACCTAAAATGTGACGTCAGCCCTTGATTCGGTTTGTGGGTTAACTAACTTTCCCTTGATCAACAGCACTCAACTCCTGAGGATGCAGTGGCCAGCCCTGACTCCTGCCCTGCCTGCCCACTGGTGTGTGCTGCTGGACCAGCTCTCTGCAGAGTTGCCTGACTGTTTTCACCCCATTCTTTTCACTACAGATCTTATGTATGTTTTGTATTATTCATGGTTTTACTTCATCTAGCTTATCTCACAGTATTGCTGGGAAATGGGAAGTGCTTGACATTCTCATCCCGCTGCCATTTTCATATCAAGTGGTTTTCTAGGTAACCCAGGAAAGACTGGGTTTGTTTATCTTCTGGGTTTGGGGTCAGCCCAGTCTGGAAACCTCAAAAACTGAAGTTAGGATCCAGGTCCCATCTTGCCTTCTAAAGATTAAAACTTCTGTAGAAACTGAAATATTTTATTGTTGTTTCTTTTTTCCAGAAGCAGCAGATTGTGGTCAAGGGTATTGGCAAAAAAAAAGGGAAATAAGGAAGAGTGTAAACAAACCCCATTGGTATAACCATTTTGGTGTGAATTGGGAGTGTGCTTTTGAAGGTTACCCTCTTTGTGCTGTGTCATCCGGAAGATGGAGCTAAACTGAAAGATGTGCTCTAGGGACACATGGCACACCACAACCACTAATGGACATTCAGTCCATAGGATCACACGAGAAGCAATCTGAGCTAAAATGCCCAGAAACACATGTAGTAAGGATATCAGGGCCTCTGTACCAGGTGTTTTGCTTTACATATCCAATCCTTCAGTGTCACATTACTTGACCAAGTCTCAGTTTCCAATATTGTACATTGCTACATTGGCTAAACTTCCATGAGGCCTTTCTCAGGGGCGTTTACATTGGCTCCTCCTCATTAGAAAATAAAGATGCCATTGCTGGGAAGCCAGGCACTGCATGACCTCTCTGGTCTCCAGAACCTGCTCTCCTGCTCAGTCACATTTGGTAATGGTCTCCAACGTGCTGCGGAAAACTTCTGCTTGAGAAGGATTTTGAAAGTTAAAGATATGATAAAGAGAAAAAGGCAACTGGCTGACTAGCCATGTCCTGTGGGATTTGTTTCAGTACAGTTGCATTATCTCTGGGATATAGGTTGGATTAATCATACTGGATTGCCCAGCCTTTACCACATATGTCTTTATTATTTAGCTATGTGGAGGTGAATAAAATGTGATAGAAATTCTTTTTAAGCATTATGACTCATTTTGCTTTGAATAAAAATGACCATCTACTCTGTGGTTAAAATGCTTTGGAGACACAATCTCAAAGTGCGTGATAGAAAAATCCTTTTCCCATTCTCTTTGGTGACAGCTTTGGTATTGGGGCAAGTTTTCATACGGAAAATGAAAGGTAACGATTTCAACAGCATATCTCTGGAGCCACAGAGAAGGAACAAGCAATGAAATGTCTATAATCGTTAGGGTACTTATTGTCTTACAGGCCTGGTAGAAAAGAACTGATGATAATCTTTGGGTTTTTTTGCTAGAAACGAAAATGTGCCTACTAAGATACTCCGGTTATTGAATATGGGCATGCTGAGATGAGTAAGAAACAGAACTGCTGACTCTAAAATATTGGGAAATAGGTATGACCGTGTCCAAATTGGTCAATTATGCAGGGAGTGTTCCCTGTAAATTATGCTAGATCATCTGTGCTATTCATTTATTTGAATAGTCCCAGGCTAGGCTGACTAGTATTCTCCCAAGCATGGCTGGAGAGGTAGCAGAGGCCAAGGATTGCTCCTGGCAAATAGTTTGGATGCAGCCACACCAGTCTGGAGGCTGAAAGAGTTTAACATTTTGCTGGACACAAGCTACTCTATGAAAATTCAGTTACAATCTGAAGAATGGTCCTGAAAATGTTGAATTTACTTGTATAGTCTGCCTCTTCTGTGTCTTTGTTTTAATTTGGGTAACACATAGGAATTCATGCAGAAAAGTGGGTTAAGGTAGAGATACCTCCATAATGCAAAATGAGGAGTGCCTACAAGGGAAGGCTGACTTTTTTTATACTTGCTGACCCAAACAAGGACTGGTAGCTGCTGTTGTTTGGGAGAATCACCAGGGTGTTGCAATCTCTTATCGTCCCTATCTGTGTCCGCTTTGGATGCAAAGAGCAGTAGATGGCTGAATCTGAAGAAAACCCCTGTAGCCGCACCCTTGATGCAACTCACATTCTTTGTGCATTGACTCAGGACTAACAGCTTTCCTTGCTCTCTCTTTGCCATAGGTTTTGCAGCACTACAAACACCTAAGGAGACAGTATTTTGAGCGGTTGCTTGTTATATTTGCACATGGCATTGAACATCAGGTGGGGATCAAAGGACTTTACTGGGGAGGGATGGGGCAGGATAAGCACAACCAGCCCCAGCCAACCATTACACCTGGGCTAAGCTTCATGGAACTTTTACTCTTCCTAAGGCAAACTTTAGGGCACGGGCTTGTGCCTTGCCTTCATCTTTTTGCCACTGTGGACATATGTGGACTATGACAACCTGTACAGTGGGCCAGGAATTAGGTAGGCAAAGGTGTAAAGCTCCTTCTTTGCTTGTGCAGAACAGACAGTGAGAGCAATACAATTAGTAGCATTAGTGCTCATAACCAGACACCTACCATTACTAGTCACCCATCTTGAATAACTATATGATGTGATCTGACGATGTTAGCTCTACTTCTGTTGACATCTGATTTATTGACAGTTTGTTCAACTTGTATTTGATGCAATCATATGATTTCTGGTTAAGCGAAAGAGTATATGTAACATCAGTGCAAGTCAACCTAACGAAGTACAGAAACAAGGCAGAGCTTGTTTCTACATAGGAAGCTACTGCACTGTTTAGTTACAAAGATTTTGGATATAGCATACCTCATGCCATCACAGTATCAGTCCTTATGTCCTTACCCATACAAGCTGTAAAACTTGGGTAGGAACATAGCAAGAAATGCCTAGCTTCAGGATTTGTTAAAGTACGTGAAAAGCCACAGTAAACCCTACATGATGTTACAAGCACTGAAGTGATGGATGGTTTTAAGCAGGAAATGTATTCTACCCTTGGAAATAATCTAGTAGATGGCAATGGAGATGCCATATTCCCCAGCAGTTCAGTAGAGATTTTGTAAGAGAGGAAATAATGATGATATGGAATAAAACCCGCATACTTTTGTCAATATAGTTATTCCCATGAAACCCTGATAGCGTTGTTCACTTTATGTTATGAATTGTGATGTTTATCTTTAATACTGAAAGAATTTGCTATATACTTTTTCTGTTTCTTGTAATTATTTTAGATGTTAATCAAAATGTACAAAGCAGATTTTTAATTTTCTGCTTTATGTTGGACAAAAATTGGGGTTCTTTTCAAAGAGAAGCCATAATTCAGAGAATAGATAGCTAGCACTTTCTCCTATGCAATGGGTGGCAATAAAATCTTTAGGTATCAAAATCCATTACAGCTACATAAGTTTTATTTTTATATTTACTTTTTCATTGCCTGCTTTCATTAGTGAATAAGTTGATGCTGCAAATCCCTATCAGAGTTTAAAACATTTTAAAAGTCTGTTTCTGAGTTAAGTGAAGCTTCCCTGGAAAATGCAACATTGAACGTGGTGACTGAGATGACAGATAAAAAAACCCTGGACATAAAAAAAAAATAATGTGTAGGAACCCTACTGAGATAGCACCATGGTCACGTGTTGAAATACTGACTGTGCTATTTACTGTAATTAAGGTTTAATGCTGGCACCCATGTGTGTTGGTCTTGTCCTTTCTAAGTGCTGTTATACAGTCTTAAGAGAAGAGAATCTGAGTGTGCACAAATAGATACATTTTCATCAGGGGCACTCTCTAGAAGCAGCATGATCCAAGGAGGTTTAAATACAGTGTTTAGACTAAACAGCTCTTGAGTGCTAACCCTAGCTCTGCCACTAACACTCTGCCCAAGGCAAATTATTTTACATCTATAAAATGGAAATGATAGCTACTAACCTGCTTTACAGGAGATTTGCGAAGATAAATTAGTTAATGTTTGTGCAATGTTTTCAACATGCAAAGTGCCATAAAGCTCCACCAATTATTACCTCAGTCCTTACTTTAAAACCTCAGCAAGGAGTCATAGAATACAAACTACAATGCAAACTACCATGTCCACAATCTCAAACACCATGCAAATGAAATCTGAGCAAGCCGGATTGTAAAACCCCGCTAATTCAGCTCTGCTTCATTTCTTCTTTTCCAGTAAAAAGCCTGCCCTTTGAAATCACTTTTGCAACACACAGAGAAGAACTGCATTGCTGTTGAGGAAGAGCTGCTGACAAATTTTTTTTGAGGGGCAAATGCTGACCCACTTCTCAGTGGACAGTGAAAACCAACACTTTTTTTTGGTTTCTTCGAAAAAAGGAGCCAGCAGCAGGGATTTCTTTACTCTTGAAAGGATTTTGAGACTCTGTTCTGTTTTGAGAGAATGTGGAAGAGATAGGAGAATTAATCCTGCTTTTTCCACTGATAGGGATATCAGTTATTCATCCTCTTATAGCTACTTCTCTCCATGTGTGGCACAGTAATCAGCTCAACGGCGGTAGTGAGCAATCGCAGTTCAGTTCTGCAATCCAGCAGTATGTTCTTATGAAGGAACTACGAGCTTACCTGGACTTTACTTTATAGGTCAGCATGTTTATGTTTAGTATATAGAAGACAGGAGATATATAGGTAATATAAAGCAAGTGAGTCGAAAGCTGAAGCAAGGAGTTGGATTTAGTGTGATATTCTGACTATGAAAATTGTTGGTCAGAAAAAGGTTGGCTTGTGTCCTGTGACCTTTGATCCATGCACACATGCAGCTGGTAATAAAACTTTTGCAATATGAATATTGCACGCCCTTGGCAAAATTCATGTAGTTACATTAGCTTCAAAGGAGTTACACCAAAGGCAGCCACTGAGTATGTGACCAGCTGTTCAGGGAAAGCGTCATGTTTGATTTCAAACTGTCTCAGAAATTGTTCAGTTGTGTAAAAAAGGCCTGAAAGCTCTGCCTGTTAACATAAGCATCTCAAACGTCAGTCTTAGAGTCTCTTTATGTATCTCGTGACCTTGGCAAGCAGAGCACAGATGCCGCAGAAATAACACATTTGTGCTCACAAAGGTGGGAGGATGGAATTCACAGCAGCTTGCTTCAGCGATACCGCCCTGCCAGCAGCAGATGAGAGTCTCCTGTAGTGGGTATTACAGTGTGGGAAAGCAAATTTAAAGGGGAATTTGCCTCGTCTTCCCTTAGCCATCATGTCAGGAATGAAAGAGGAGTTTAGTCAGGATCAAATACTTGGTTTTATGTGCATTTATGTAAGGGCAGTACGTGATGGGAGGTGAAGCAAGTATGAAATGTTCCTGCTCAGTATAGCAGGTAGAATCACAGTTGCATGAAAAATTCTGCAAAGCAAGTATTTGTTCTTTAGCGTGTTAGGACAGGACTTGGACAAGTTTCTCCACTGAGTTCATATGCAAAAGACGTTTTCTTTTTTCCCCGTGTTTAGTTTGTTTTTCAATTGTCACTGTGAATCCATTCTTTTTATAGATTAAAAAAAACTCCATTGCCTTCTATAGTGGCAGCTTGATGCTTAACATGCATGTCTAGGGGCACATGGTCTTATTTACTATTTCTCTACAGAACTGATTTGAGGCTCGTTTCTCAGTTGTCTTAATTGTGCTTCCTTTCTCATAGTGCAAATTGCAATCAGTGTGTGCTGAGGATGCTTTGCAAATCTTTCCTCCTTAGAAGTTGATCTTTTCTTCCTGGGCCTCTCATTTTTAAAGATCCTCCTATCTGTCTAAATAAATGAAAATGAATCATATACACATAATGTTTATGAAGTTGGTGAGTATCTTTGAAGCAAACTGCATTAATATTGTATTGCAAGCCCAGATTCTGCTTTCAGGTACAGCCATGAAAGTAATCACAGGAGTAGAGTTCCTTGGATGTTACTAATGTCTGAATTTACTTCAAAGCACTTTCCCACTGCTGGGGCAGGGGAATAGACACGGTCTGCACAGATTAAGACCCTGTTGTCTTTGTGCTAAAACAATTGTAGAAACAGCACAGTTTTATTTCGCACAAACACCTTCCCTTGCAAGCACTGGGGACAAAACGACCAGAAGGAGAACAGGACTGTTTGCAGGACACCAAGTGGGCTCCGCTGATTTGGGGAGAGCAGAAACGAGGGCCAGAGCTCCGGAGATGTCCCTGGAGGGAGCTGATTTAATCCCCGGAGCCTCTTAGGCTCTTGCTGCTCCCAGTTAAAGCGCCTCAGCCGTTACCTGCCCGAGCTGCAGGGTCGAGGGGGGCAGGACGGGACCCTGGGGGGGTTCTGCTGCAAACACCCTGTAGAACTTGCGGTGCTGCCCAGCCGCTGTCACCCCTCCGAGGGGACACGGGGAGGGGGTTGGGGCTGTGCCGGGGCTACGCCGCTTTTTTGCGAGCAGCGGCGCAAATGCGTGTTCGTGCCTTTGGCAGCTGTCGGGCAAAATCCACCGGGAAGCACGGAAGCAGGACATCCCTCCATCTTCCCAGGCAAGACGGGCAGCTAAACTACCCCTTCCCATTTACCCCTCCTCTCACCCTATATCCCAGGACAGGTGGTGGGTCCGCTCCTTCCCCACCTGGGCGGGGAAGGCGCCGCCGGTTCCTCCTCCCTCCTCCCTCCTCTCCTTGCTCCCGCCCCATCCTCCTCCTCCTCGGCGTCCCCAGAGGGAGCCCCTGCGCTCTGCTGCTGGGCGTAGAGCACAGCCGGGCGCACCCCGTCCCGCAGCCGGCTCTAGCCCCTCTGCAAGCCCCTTCGCCGCCGCCCGCACCAGGAGGACCACAGCGAAGAGCAGGAGGAGGAGGAGGAGGAGGAAGGCAGCATCCCGTCCGCAGCCGGGCACACACGTGTGCGCGCAGCCCTCGACGGCCGCCGTCCAGTATGCAGAGCGGAGCCGCGCAGGGCAGAGGGACGGGGAGGAGCTGATTCGCCGACGCGGGAGGCGAGCAGAGGAGCGGCTCCGCGGGAATCTCCGCGCCTCTGTCCGGTCTGACCGACCCTCGCCCCCTCCTCCCCCCCTCCGAAAGCAGCCCTCCGGGGGAGCGGCGGTCCCGCAGCATGGGCGGCCGCAGCCCCCTCGCCGCCGCCGGGCCCGGCGGGGCCGCTGTCCTGGTGCTGTTCCTAGGACGCGTCGCCCTCTGCTCCGCCGTGGAGGAGAAGAAAGGTAAGGGGGCTGCGGGGCGCGGGGGACCCGCCGCCGCTCGGCCGGGAGCGCCGGGGCCGGGGCGGCGGAGGGAAAGTCCCAATTACTTTCCTTAAAAAAACCCCAAACCAACAACACATAGAGAGAGAGGAGAAAGGGGGGAAAATCCCAAACCTATAGCAGCGATCACGCAGCTCCGACTTCCTGATTCTGGGCTTATTTTCTTTTGTGGGGGTGGAGGAAATAAAAGGGAATAAGCCTTGGCACTTCTCGTCGGTTGTGCTGCGCTCCGTTCGTGCTGCTTTTTTTTCTTTCTCACCCTCCCCGCGTTGCCCAATCGCTCCCCGTAGTGCGGTCCCCGGGCCGGGCGGGCTCGGCCCCGCTCCGCCGCTGCCGGCACCCCCGGCGGGGAGAGCCCCCGAGGGAGCGCGGCTCGGGGAGCCTCCGCCGGCCGCCCCGACACCTCCGCTTGTTAATAAAAATAAGGGGAAAAAAAATGTATACACCTGGGAAAGGAAGTGGGGGAAGAGGAGAAGCTTCAGGTGGGTTCTGTTTCGGCCGTGAGCGCGCAGGAGAGCGGCTTGTCCCCGCCTGACCCAGCCGGAGTAGCCGCCCCGGCCCCGCCGCCGCTCGCACCCCGCGCAGCGGCTCCGTGCGTGGGAACGGCCCGGCGGCTGCGGCCGGGGCTGGGACCCCGGGGGCGGGATGGGCTTTGGAGGGTGAGGAAACGTATGTCGGCTGGTCAGACCCGTCGTTTTTTCGCGGCGTGTGGTGGTCTCCTTTGTGAGCAGGCCCCGGCTGCTGTTCCAGGCAGAGTGCAAGTCCTCTTTATCTTGGAAATCTGCCAGCCGGGAAAAAATGCAGATTTGGGTGGGTTTTTTCCTTTCTTTCTCTTCTCCCGCTTCTTTAAAAAGAATACTTCTTAGAAGGGCTGATGCATGCTTTAAATCAGCCGAGTTAGTCTTTCGTGACTGCGGACAGTAAAACCGCCCTGGGAGGGAGAAACACCTCGTCTAAAAGAACTAGTTGCACAACCTTCAAAAAGCGAAGAGATTCTTTTGTTCCAGAAATCAAGTTCGTACCTGTTGTTGATGTAACATGGGCAGCTTTTCTTTCCCCATTTTTTCCCCCCCTCTCATCCTTTGAAAGTGATGAGACACAGGGTGAATTTATCTGCTGTGCTTGTCGTAAAAGTCTTTAGAGATGCACTCTCAGGTGTACGTATTCTGTGGAATATATAAAGCATAAGGAGAAAGACCTTGTTTATAGTGTTTAATCTCGGGTCTCACAAATTGAGGAGGGTGCCAGTTGTTTGAGGATTACTAAATAATCAACAGCTAAGTGATAAACCCAATAGAGATTGTTCTTGGTATGTTCTGCCAGCAAGTAACTGGTGCTCTGAGGACAGCTGGAGGCTCAGTGGCACAGATGAAAGCAACAGAATTTCTTCAGGAAGCATTAATTGATTGATTGTTCTTTACTAGTTTCTCTCTACACATAAGGATAGACGAGAAAGTAAGTCAGAGATACAAAATGAAGCTGCATTTGAGAATTGTGAGATACTGGTTTGAGGCAACAGATCCAACAGGTAATAGAGCATCATTGTGCGTTGCGGACCTACCTCCTTGGTCGAGTAATAGGACCTAGAATCAAGATTCAGAGTAATTCTGAAAGTAAACATGCTGTAATAAATATATGCAACACTCTTGAGTTTTAAGACTAATTTCTGTGGATTTTAGAAGTTCAAATCACATATGAAATTACACTTTTAAAAATTTCAACTTGGTTTGTTCAGTTGCCAAAAATAGGATATGTTTAAAAAGGAAGTACCTGGGCAAATGTTTTTGTTAGAAGAATGTCAGAATCAGCTTATAAAATCTGATCAACGTAATGCTTGAATGGGAATTCAAATACAATTGGATCTTTTCTCAGAATTTTAGATTGAGTTCTTTGAATATGGATGAGAGAAAACCGGTTTAGTTCTAGCGCTGTAGTCATTAAGATTAAGAAAAACAACCCTGATTCTGTGTATTGCGGAGCCAAATGACATTGCTGGAAACTGAAGTGTGCTCCCAGGGATCCATACCTGCCTCTATCTCTATCTACCTGCTCTGATGTTGACCCACATTAGCCACGGTGGAACTAATCCGGATTTCCACTAACGTACCCTGGGTGACCTGTATGGTGGCACCTGAGATAAATACCAGTGACAGCCGGTGTGCCACTTATGCGGGATACATTTGACCCATGTCCGTTTTGTGTATCAGTGCTTGGTAACAGCACTACAGCGAAGCAAACTGTGTTTTGTTGCTCTATATTGGTTTTATATCTCTAGTTCTGATCTGTAGCTGCAGCCGTTGTGGGCTGGGAGTGTGCTGCTCTGCATTGGGAGTGTGCAAGCGTGCTGGGCAGCTTGGTAGCTGCAGAAGTTGGATGTGGTGGACTTCCATACTCAAGTGTCTTATATTGCTTGCCCAAAAACAAAAGCAAACTAAGTTTCTTAAGGACTATGAATTATTTTCATATGAAATAAAAAAGCTCCATCTAATATCCTGTACAGTGTTTACATATGGGCTATGTGTGTATTGCTGTATGTATTGCTGCCCTCTACATCGTCTTCTAGTTTCTGAATTTACTCCATACTTCTGACAGATGTGTAGAAGTAGACTATTCTTCGTGGATCACATAAGACTTGATCCTATTACATGCAGTTATTCAGTGCCTTTTCAGATGCCTGCAGTGTAACCTTGGACACTGCTCCGTAAGAGCAGAGATCTCAGAGGAGATCCCTGTGAAATGTTTCTGTCATGGGAGGGAGCACAGGGGTTTCCCAGGAATAGGCAGCTGCCTGATGTGCTTGGCTGAGGAGTCAGTGGTGTCCTCTGCTTACCTGGTGCCACCAGGTACCATGCTTCTGTTACAGTACCATGGTTACTAGTATTATGTTCTGTCATTCTTGTATTTGTATTGTCATTGATGCAAGTGGAGTTGTCTTTGTGGAGACAGGAATTGAACATGTGTGTGTGTAGGTAGAGGTTTATTATCTAAGGTCTTGTCTGTGCACCCATTTATTTCTTTTTCTCCTTCGTAAATGACTAAATTATTTTGGATTTGAAAACTGAAATAAATTTGTGCATCCTTGGCAGTGAATGTAGTTAGAGGTACGGAAATTTAGATACTGATATCATCCAATTTGGTGAGATAATATAATTAAGTAAGTAGTCTTGAGAATAAACCAGCTCTTACACCATTGCCTCTGTGTGAATAGTTAAGAGCAAACACAAATCTCGTCATTAAGGGCAATTTCTGACACGCAGGGAAGGGAAGATAAAGTGCCAACAGTCATCTCCTTAATTCAGGCAATCTGCAAAATACCGTGAGTATGTGCAAAATGTTACAAAAGAGATTGGTCTCTCAGCAAAGTGTGTGAATGGTGAGCGAACTGCATGCTGAAGTGCTAGTAAATACAAATGTGTTATTTCTTGCATGAGGAGTGTATTAAGAGATTTGTAGATAAATAAATCAAGATCAATGCCCTGGAGACCTTACAATCTGAGTAGTCCGTTGTAATTTATTTGTTAATTTATAGAGAGAGACTTTCAGGGAGTGTCGCATAATGCCATTATGGTCCTCAGGGCTGACTTTTGCATTCGGGTATCCATGTATCACTGAAATCACTGGGATATGCTAGCTTTAGCAGCAAGATAGCTGACTAGCCAAACCAGTTCCTTCAGAAGGTGTCCTTTTCTTCCTTGAGCATAACCTGCCTTTGCTTAATAGCTATTCAGAAAGAAGCCTAGTGAAAAGCTTACTTCATTTTAGGGAGGATGACAGTGCCTTCATGGAATGGTTTTTCATAGGAACTGTTGATAGTGCTGTGAACTCCTGGATTAGTCCAAGTTTTGGTTGTATGTGTGCATCAGGGGGTGCAGCCACCCTGCATGGAGCATCCCAGAAAGAACTAACATGCATTTAAAATTAGTAGTCAACAGGTTATGTTATAAGCATTGGTGTTTACGGGTAGGAGAGCTTGTGTCAAATCTCATGTTAAACTCGGATCTGTATTGCAAAAGAACTCGTGTAATGCAAGTGTGGTTGTACTGTCAGAGAAATGCTTTGATTTGTAGAACTTTAACTGAGGGGAGCAGAACTGTTTGTACTCACAAAAGTATCCTCTGGCTGGTTCTTCATTAGGAGCCCTTGGTGAGGTGACCTGGCTGACAAATCTTTGTAATTTAGGTAGTCAAAATGGGGTTAAGGTCTGGTTCTGTAAAAAAGTGACCTGCTAGCTGGAGTAATTTTTATTTTGGAATTGTGTGAATTGCATTAGGCATCTCCTGTTTGTGATTATAATTTCTCAGAACCCCACTCTACTGTACTGCTGTCCTTGTGCATCTACTAGGGAAGAATGCAGTTCTGTCAGTCAGGGCTCAGCTGGTACAGGAATCATGCTCAACCCAGATAGGATTTTGCTGGTTTTAGCAGAAAGGGAAAGTTGTTAGGAAAGGCAGCAGAGCTTTTATTTGCTCCTCAGTGGAAGGCACATTCTCGCTTCTTACTTCCCAGATTTGCTCAGTAGCAGTTGCAGAAGATGTGTAGCCTCTGATGAATACTCAAGCAGCAGTTACTGCTGTAACAGGGGTAGTCACCTGCTTTGCTCTCACCTCGAGGTTAGCTTGAGCAACAGGTCTTGCTGTAAGTGCAGTTGGAGAAGTTAGTGTAGAATTTGCCTCTCTGAGTCCTAAGCAGTGCTTCACTCAGCATCTGTGATGGGAGTGATGACCAGGAGTTGTGTGCTGCTGAGGTCGACAGCAGGGGAGCAGGAATAGTGACAAGGGATTACCGGATGGGTCCTCACCTCTATGATGTACCCTTCAAATAAGGCCGATGCTACACCACACAGGTGATATGTGGGATAAAAGCTGTGTTGGATGTCATTCATCAGAGGTTCTCCATTCCTGAGGACCACTGATGTTCGTATCTATTGGCTGTGGAGAGCTCATGAATGTGTGAGTACATAGGGAGCCAGCACAGTGGATTTACCACCACTGCGTAGGTGTGGGTAGAAAGTATTCAGGGGAAATTTTTTGCCAGGAGTTAGATGGTGGGTGGACAGCGCAGGAATCCAGTGAGTGACGTTTTGTGTGGATTCTGACAGTCGTCGTTCAGCTTGGTGCAGTACATGCTGTCCCTATTAAATACGTATTGATTTGACCTTCTCCTATGCCTCTTCACTTCCAGGAATGCTTTATTAGCAAGTGTAGTGTGAGATCTAGTATTGTTTCTGCCCATTCTGTTTTCTGATGTGTTCTTGGCCTCTAGCTACAGCAAACAGGGCTGTAATACTTCTTTTTTTAAGGCTGAATTCTGCTGACCTAACAGTATTGAGTAATATTGTTATTTTCTTTTCTTCAGAAATAGTTACAGAACATTTGGCTTGAATATGGGCAGCAAAAGTCATTCCTAAAGGAAATGTGAGGGGAAAAAAAAATAATTATATGCTTCTCTGTGTGGAGAAGTTGTACCAAAATAAATGTCTGTTCCTGCTGAAGCAAGTTTGTTATTTATTAAGAGCTATGATATGCCTTTATAGTTCATCTTATAGGGAGAATATGTAGGTCTGGGTCTTCTGCTCTGTGTGCTTAATGTTATGGAAAGTTGCTCACAGGGAAGAAGTATGAGAAACCCACTTTGTGAGATTGTGTTTGAAAACTTTCTGATGACCAGAGTGAAAAGACAAGGCCATGGCTTGGCCATTGAACTAATAAGTACTCATGCTACCACACTGAACTTAAAAAAAAGTTTTTAAAGGACAGGAACAGAAGGCATTGTTAGGAGAGAGTAGCGCTGGATTTACGTAGCCCCTAAAGGCGTGTGAACTTTCATTTTGAAGTTTTAATGCAAAGTGTGTTCTGCCTGTTGACAGATCCATGCAAGG
This sequence comes from Brachypteracias leptosomus, assembly GCA_013401335.1. Classification (NCBI taxonomy): domain Eukaryota; kingdom Metazoa; phylum Chordata; class Aves; order Coraciiformes; family Brachypteraciidae; genus Brachypteracias; species Brachypteracias leptosomus. The sequence continues at coordinate 338,947 of VYZX01033106.1, read as the reverse complement.
CAGATGCAAGGTTCCTCCTCCCGCCAGCGTGCCTTCTCCTGCCCAGCACATCTGCGTACATGAAAGTAAACAGCTACGTGTTCGCATGCATGTCGTACTGCTAGAGTGCATCAAATCATGGGTGGGTTTTGTTTGCTTCAGTGGTTGAAGAGAGAAAAACCCCGCAAAACAACAAACCCTGGAAAAAAATAATAACTTCCAGTCAAATTGCAACAAATGTCAGAGTGGTTCTAGTGAAGTGAAGGGGGAAAAAAAACCCCCAACAACAAAACACTAACGAAAAAAACCTGTTTTAAGATAATCTGGAAGATTAAAAGTCACCTGAGACTATTTCTTTTCTTTTTAAGTTGGGTAAGAAGGAAAATGAAATGCCGTTTGAAATGAAAATTTGCAGGTTTATTTTGAAAATACCAGAACACCACTTGATTTTCTTATGCTTCCCTCCCACTCAGTTTTTTTGGCCAAGGTGCATTTGCTGAGTTTGGCTCAAATTAATGAACTAACTTCAGTTTGCTTCTTCCCCATCTGAAAAATGCAAGGTCTTCGTAAATAGCTCTGCTCTGATCTGGTGAACATTGAGAGATAAATGCAATCCAAAATATTTATCATCACTTGTTTCCATTTTCATAGAATGAAATAAAAAGAATGGGTTAATAAAAATAATGAAATATAATAATTATTTTTTACAGCTTGGTATCCATTACCTCCCTGGCCTATCTATGTCTGGTGCTTTCACTATACCTTGCTAAGCTCTGGCTGGAGGAGGAGCTGGAGGCTTGCAAGCTCCTTGATGGAGGTGCACAAGCAGGTGGGTTGGGACTTTGGGCAGGTAGGATGAAAGCTGCTGAGCAGTAGCAGTGCCCCAAGGGCCAGCGGTCTTCTGTGTGGGTTAAAAGCCTTCTCCTTTGTGTAGTGGTTACTGCTCTGTGCTTCCTTCACTTTGCAGAGGTGCTGTGTGAAGGGTGGGTAGCCCCACTGGGTGTACCCTCCAGCTCCTTGGAGAAGTGATGGGTTTGCCAGTCCTCTCCATCCCAAACAAAGAAAATAAATAAAGAAAAGTAAAAATAAGCAGGACCAGCAAAAGTGGTTTGGCCATAACTGCTCTGCTGGGGTAGATGGTTCCTCGTGGGGCGTGGGGACCAGTGGGGCTGGGTAAGTCGGCAGGGACTGTGTCAGGCGGGACATTTTCCAGGGAAGATGTGGAAGGAAGGAGGAGAGGATATAAACCAGCTGTCTTGATGACAGGATAGTAGTATTTTAGCTCTGGCTTTTGTGAGAAGAAAATTATCAGTTTGTGGGAACAGGGCTTGTGTGCGTTTGGTAATCAAAACGCAGTGGCATGATCCCTGCCTTACCGTCGCCAGATTCAGCAGTAAATATGAAGATAACCAGAAGAGCCCTGGAAATCAGCTGCTCTTGGCACTGGGGCACCGCGAGCTCGCGCAGCACTTCTCCTAGATAGGGAAAAGTATTATTTTACCTATTGAGAGCCATGGGAGCGGGGCCACAGAGGCTTTGAACGGTTGCCTGAGGCAACACAGCTGGCCGCTGGCAAAGTTGCCTGCTAGGATTTTGGCCTCTTGCCCCTGCCCAAGCCAATGGTAAACACTGCCTGGAGTTGAAGGTAACCAACATCCTATTCGAGGCTTATTTGCAAGCTTTGAAATGATGTCTCACGCAGAGCGTTGTTTCTCCGCTTTCCTGGAGGCCCTTCTGCCTTCCCTGGGGACATGTCCCTTGATGGAGGATGGCCATAGTCTGGAATGAGGTGACCTATGGTGGCATGCATCTGGCTTGGCTGCTTGTCACCTGTGTGTGCTCAATTCCATGCCCGTGGGAGGGCTCTCAGCATGCCTGGCCCCTTGCTCCACCACCCCGAGGGAAGTCCTGGCACCTCCTGAAATAACAGTTGTATGAGACAGTAGCTGCAAATCAAGATTGGAAATAAACAGATGTAAAGTCTGAAGTGTTTCCTGAATTATGCTTTTTACATAGCTGCAGCACAGTTATGATGGCAGTTTTTATATTTGCAAGGTCTAACTTAAAAAAAAAACCCAGAAAACCAAACAAAATATGGTTGCTTCTGCCTGGGAATGTGTGTTCACACCCCCCATTAAGATCTGAGAGAGATACGTGTGCTTCTGAAAGTTGAATTTGATTCATGTCTAAGGTAGTAAATGTTTCTTCTTGAGTGCTATGTACTTAAATTCTACAAAATGCAATTATGGCTGTACGTGCTGTTCCCTATTGCAAAGTAATTCCCTGATCTTGGAAATACCAATTTTTTTCATTGCATTAATTAATACATTGACTTGTAATTAATTGAGTCCTTTTTATTTTTTTAATTCTTAAGTTCAGAATGCTTTGATTGAACAGTCATGTTTTCTGAAGTTCACTTGGGAGGTAAGGCTAAGGTAGGAAGCAGGGTTCAAGGAAGAAGCTTGTTTTAGCAGTTGGGTCAGTTATTTCAACAATGCCTTTAGCAAAGAAGTAAGAGACTGAAGAAATCAGTGACTAGTTCCCATGATTCAGATTGAATCACATAGTTCAAATCATTTGAATAAAGAAATGACTTCTAGTAAATGAGACAGCCTCTGCAATTAGGATGGTATGCTGCATATTTCATGTCATTTATTATGTGGTTTTCAATAGATATGATTAAGTTGGGTTACACTTGGGATGCCAGGTAGCATTTCATCACAAGCCACTTAACCAGAGCTTACATTAAAATGAGGTACACATTTGTTTTGTACAGGTGGCATTGTGCTGTATCTTCAACACTTAAGTTTTCTTATTAATTTTCCACAAGCAGATGCTTAACAGGGAAAAAGAGTCACCTTGCCAAATGTAGCTCCATTTTCTTTAATTGTAGCAGGTGGTTCCCAAACATTTACAATTTGCTGCAATCTTAGCTTTCCTTCATGTATTCCTGGGCCATCAACTCCAATGGATGTGACATAACCAGAGGTGCAGAAAACTGCTTTTCTGAGATATGCTTGTGGATTATGAGCTGTCCCTCATATTTCCAAGGGGATGTGCTTCATGTTTTACCTGCAACTCCTACTATTGAGTCAGGAGTTGTGATGAGAGCATTGTAATTCAGTGTAGAAGACAGGGTGGTCTTGGCCTTTGCTTCTTAATGTTGGTATTTTGTAGTTTGTCTTAATTTTAAGTAACTGTGTTATGCAATTGAAAAATCCCATGTGGTTTTGGCATTTTGAAAGTAGTATTTTAAAAAAAAAAAAAAGGTCACATGACTACTTTGTCATAACTGGTTATACCATGTACAAAGCAATGTTGATTAATTTGATAAAATACACCCTGAGTTATCAAAGGCAATAAGCAACTCTGGCTGATGGTGCACTCTGGGGATGTGGAGAATAGGTAAGATTTGGGGACCTACTGGCTGTGAAAGTAGTATTTTAGACAATTCTATTCAGGAGAGAATTTTGCTATCATGTTTCTTTCCAACTTTTTCACATAATATATAACATAAAGATATGTAAGACACTAGGGATGCCTATTTGGTAAAAGAGTCTTTCAAAACAATGAAGATACCAGACCTTCAGTGCTAGATAAAAATACCATTTTGCATATATGATCACCATTTCCTCTACAAGTGGAAGTTACTGGTTTGCCTACCTGAAGGTATTGGCGGTGAACTTTGCACAAACTATGACTTTCGAAGCTGGAAATAAAAATCCTTCATTGCCTTTAGTCATTGGGAAGGGAAAGCTGTGGTAAGAGCAGATATGACTAATGTTTGACAAGCTTGCCTTCTCCCTTGTTAAATCTGAAGGTACAAAGATCATCTGCTGGGCATCTGAGGACGAGGAAACCTTCCCCCACAAAAAAGTTGAAGGGAGGTGTTCTCAAGTCCGTGAGTGAGAGCTCATCGCTGGTTGGCATGACGTTGTTGGGAACTACTGAACAGAGAGTGCCTTTAGTCAAAAGCTGTTACATGTGTGGAGTGTTTTTTCTCCTCCATTTTTATTGCAGCCTGTTTCTCATGAACGGACACTTGACAGTCTCTCTTATTGAACAGGATTCAAATTGGTTTGCTGCTTTTCCAGACTAGTTTTGCACCAAATCCATGCGGTTTTTCTTTTTCCCTGTTAAAAACAAACAGAAAACCCCAAGTGAAAAACCGATGAAACCAGAACAAAAGAAACCAGTTTTCTGGAAACAGAAGTGTTAGTTGGCAAAATCTTGGCTCAGGAAGCTGCTTTCTCACAGCTAGACCATAATTGAAGCTGTTAGGTCTCCACATGAACGAGGGTTTTGCACCACAGAGTAGTTTGTAGGATGTGAGGTCCTTGGTGCTTGCTGAGAGTTGGGAAGTGGTGGAAGTGTGATTTTGTTTTCAGAGCCAGACTAAGGGAAAGAAGTCACTCCCTGAAAAACAAGCTGTCAGAAAACCTAGTAACAGCCCTGTCTGCTTAGGTACTGATCCAGGTCTTTTCCAGTGGAGACCTGTGATAATGTGAACAGAAGATTAATTATGCCTAGGAAGAGAGCATTTCCCTCTTCAGGAATTCTGACTCATATGTCATCGCTCAGAGGGAGACTGTCCTTAGTGAGGCACAGTGGCTTGGTCTCCCATACAAGTCAACCATTTTGTGTTTGACTTTCTAATGAAAACATCTCTAGCTGGTCCCTGTGTACTTGTACGTGTTGGGGACAGACCACAGGCTTCCGTTTGAAGTTTCAGTTGTGTAGCAGAGGAAGGGCAACATTAAAATTGAGCTGGTGTCTGTGCAGCAGACTAAATGAAGTGCATGAGGCTTGCAAGGTGGTATCAACTGTGTGCTTCGCACTTATTGTTGTGGTTATGGCATCTAGGTAGTTATTGATGCTGTTATCACTTCCTCAAAACTGTTGGCAGAAGTTCAGCCTTCGGGAGTAGGAGCAGGGATAAGTGTTTCACAGCAGATCCAGAAAGGGAAATGTGCAAGTCATATTTATTTTGTGTGCTCAGCTTCCACCTACCTGGAAAGGAGGTTAAGCAGTTGAGTTGCAGCAGTTTTGATATAAAAGAAAAAATGTGATCCTTTCCATTTGACCACTTGCAATGAGGGTATCTGCAGTAGAAGGTGAAATCAAAACTTCAGCATCTTCAGTTATCAGGTAGCGTCTGATCACTTCTTAAAACATCTGTGTTAGGATACATGCCAAATGAATGGATCAGTTTCGTATTTGCCTTTTTATTTGGGATTTGAAAAGATTATTGAAATGCTCTCTCATTTTCATCTGGTCTTCAAAAAGTAATTAAGTGTTGAGCAATGGTACTGTCAGTCTGTTTCCTACCTAATAAGCTCTGCAAGGTGCTCTTGTTAATGATTCTATTATTTCAGAGCTGCTCTTGTTCTCTCTTTCTCTCCTTAATGAGGCAGATCCCCTAGGCAGCATCACTTCATCACAGTTGTCTGTGGTAGATGAGCTAATCCAGCTCCATGGAAGTTTGTGTTCACCAATGTGTAAGATGCTCCCGTCAGTAGGTATGGGTAATTCTCCCTGACACTTAAAAGATTTGTCAAGCGCAAAAAAGGAAGAACAGACCCTTTTTCTAAATGAGGGTCATCTTAATTTGAACAGCAGCAGTCTGGTTTGCATCCCTAAGCACATGGTATTCAGTGAATTAAGAGTAAAAATAGCTAATTAACACCTTCTCTGTTTCTTTTGTGTCTGGTCATGGCTTACTATGAACCAAATTAATTCCTGATAGTGTAGGACATGGAAGATGCCAATGCCAAGCTCGGGTCAATAACTGAATTTTTCAGGTTCTGGAGAGAAATATTCCCCTTTTTATTGTATTGCCTGTTTCCCAGAGCTACCTCCATGTATCATGGAATTTAGTAGCTGTATGTGTGTATGCTCAGCTAATGTATGTGGTTTTTATTTCATCATATGAAGAGAAATCTTAATTGGTTATGGGCACTTGAAAGGGACTTGAGCTATTTTCTCCTGGTTTAGTATGGTACTGATTGGATCCTGTCTATGAACTAAACTCAAATAATGTTTCAGAGACTTGGATAATTTCAGAAATAGCGAACATATGACTTCTGAGTAAACAGACTAGTTAGACAGGATTAGAAAATGGATTGTTCTGGGCCAACGCTGTGCTATTGAGAGTGATGATATCATACTGGTAATTGCACTGTTGGGCCTAATGGTCCATAAACTTTGAAAAAAGCTTTTGTAAAATTGTCAGCAATAATTCCCTCCATTGTTAGATTGCCAGTGAACGTCTTCGGCCCCTGGAATAAATTGCTACCATCAATTGTGTTTATGTAATTATATAAAATAAAACTTTTACTCTGAAGGTGTAATAAATTAAAAAAAATAATACTGTCATCTGAAAATTAATGGGTCAGGTTCACAATTGCTGTAACTGCCCAGAACTCTTTCACCTGGGCTGGGCCAGGGTAGGTTTCACCTGAAGCTGTAGTCCTGTGTGTGGAGATGAGGCGCCAGGTGCTCGTTAGGTCAGCAGAAATGGGCAGCATCATTGTGGAATTTGTTTGAAAATTGAAAAAAGAGTTGCTGTAGTTTTACCCAGTTGTTAGTTTTCTCTGTGGTTTGTTTAGCATGACAGTTACTAGAATGTGAACATTTAAATGACATAATTACTTTCATAGGCATTAATATGCTACTCTAAAAAAAGTGCAGAAGTACTTTGACCATAACTTAAAAGCTGTGTCAACATATGGTGCCTTTCAAACTGTTTTCACAGCTACTGACTTCCTACCATTCCTTTTTTTCCTCTTTATCCCTTCCACTTGATTGGTTAAATAACAAATTATCAGCCACAGTGCGATGCAAAATGGGCTCCAATCCAAAGTGGGAAGAAAAGGAAGTTCTCTTGTAAGAAAATAAATAGCACAGGGTATTTAACAGTGCATTAAGCAACATAGCTGTTAGACTGCACTGATAATACAGTGATGAGGGCAGGAAAATACTCTATGTCATTAGTTTAGTCAAGTGGTGAATTGCTCCAGCTCTGATACTGTTGGTGATATTCAACATACCTAATGCAGATGCTTGCATAATGCAAAGCATAATGAAGAGTTGAACATGGACTTTCCACCTCTGCAGCATGGGAAGCAAAGGAGGAGCCGACTTACCTGCCTGTAGGTGGAGTTTCATTTTTATACTCTGGAAATGAGAGGAACAGAAATGTTCCTGTTGCTAAATAGACAAAGGGTCTATCCTTCTAAGAGTTATTGCTTGCTCATGTTTAATTTCTTAATTTTCTTTAAGGGATGGTGGTAGAGATAGGAAAATATCCTGGGGAAATAATATCCTCCGGTCTCTCTCTGTGCAGCTTCAGGAGAGCTTTATCCCAGAGAAGTAAAACACNGACCCACTCCAACAGGTCTATGCCATTCTTACCCTGAAGGCCTCAAACCTGATCACAGTGCTCCAGGTGGGGTCTCACAGGGGTGGAGGGGGAGAATCACCTCTCTCAACCTCCTGGACACACTTCTCTTGACGCAGCCCAGGATTCTTAAACTAATAATCTTGACTGGGCCACCATCTGTGATAAAATTGCTTGTTCCATCACCACCTTCCTGGTGTATTTGGCAGCAGGTGGTAAAGTGGAATTCAAGGAGGGCCTTGAAGAGAGTCTGGCTCCCCAGCTTCAGACTGCAGCTTCAGAGAAAAGCACTGCAGCTGCATGCAGGATAGTTTATGGAAAAGGTAAAATTACAGAGAGATGGAGGACAAAGAAGAAAATCTGGAACTCTTGCTTCTCAATTACAGTAGCGCTGCAGTAGGGACATGCATCTTCTATTGAGGTTCAATCCAGCAAACCTTAGGCATAATATCCCTTTGAAGTCTATGGATATTTTGCCTGCCAGAACTGCAGGATCAGGTTTTTTATTACTTTATTTGCCTAAGAAAACTCTTCTCATCTACTTTAAAGGGAAAAACTGATATAGAATACCACACTGTGTTATATGAGGACTATACCAGAAAGTAATTCTCCTGAAACAGAAGGTAAGATTATAAATTATAATCACATCATAAAGTATTGTGGTGTCAGTGTTACCACTTGAGTCTTTTGCCTGGGTACACTTAAAAGCAAGTCTAGTAAGTACATACTCTGGTTATTGTCCTTCCACTTTCTTTTCCTGAAAGATTGTCTCTAGATATATTGTTGGATGGAATTAATATGGGTGTAAATACTCTGTGTAAAGCAGTGTAGCTTCAGCATTGATTTCTGCCAGCCGAAGTGGTGGTCTGATGCTTTAGCAAAAAAGAGAATTCTCTAAACTTGATGGAATGAACTTGATGGAGTTGAGTGGCATTTCATTCGCACACTGGATGTGTTGGAGTGAAAACTTTTACATGGGAGTTACACAAAGAAGTATGTGTATACATATATGTTTCTCTCTCTCTCTCTCTCTGAATTATTTACTGTAGCCCTGAGACTAGATGTTAATATGCAGGTCTTAATTTCTAGAGGCCCCTTGGCACTCTTGCTTTATACTTAAGGGAAAAACTGATGTTACCACAGCAACTGTAATACCACCCGGTACTGAAGCAGCTCCCATCTATCTAGCATTTATAGAAGTACATTAAACAGATTTTTAAAGTGCATGTAACTAAAGTGAGAGTAAGAACTTAACACTTGGTGAATACTACAGTGAAAGGAGAACATGAATTTGTTCAGAAGTGAAGAAAAGTTCTTAATGGAAATAATTAGCAATAGCTCTGTTTCAGCAAGCTGCTTTGGCAGATGCGTTATTTCAAGTCTACGTGTGATCCCTTTGAAATCAGTGGAGTTTTATGTAGGCCTAGAGTTTGTACAGGTTTGGGAGCCTTGCTTTACAGGGAATAAAAATTACATTGTTTAAGGGAGTGATAGTTTTGAGAGGCTCAAGTGGTGACACTTTCGTAGGGCGTGACTGGTGAGGGCAGATACTTGACATTTCTTGACAATGAGCCGCTGAAGATGATTGAAATGGAAATCATGAGTAAACTGGAAGTATCAGAGGTTTTGATTTATGGGTGTGAATTTTGGACAAGGTTTCATATTACATTTGTGCATCACCTGTATTTGATAGCAAGGAAGCAGTGTTGAGGTGTGTGCATATAGTGATGTCTTGTTGTCTATTAAACCTTAGAGTGGTACATTATAAATATTTTTTGTACAATACAATTGTTGTAGGAGAGGCAAGAGACCTAAGAAATACTAGGAAAGGTTTTAAGTTAGTCTGAACTCAGTGAGACCATACCTTATCACTGAAAACCTGGCAGCATAAGGTCAATATCCTATTTAGTTTTCCTTTTTAGACACAAGTATAGGAAGACCTTCTATGCTAATGAATTTACTCCTTTTCTTTGTATTCTCAATTCTTAGAAAGAGCTGAGTATCTGTGTATTAATAAAACTATGTGCTTAGAAAAAGCATACTTGGGATTATGATGAATTATCTATTACTCTCAGTAGCACTGTTTGCAAGATTGATTGTTGTTCTCTCGTTGACTTTTCCCCCACAGCTACTGTTTGTATCAGATTGCATAAAACAAAAGCACAAATGCAGTTTTCTAATTCTTGAAATAAACCTGAGAAAAATGCTATGCATGTATGCTGGTCCCTTTTCATGTTGACAGGAATTTCTGGGTGGCACCTTTAGTCTTTGAAAGTGTTTAGAAATCGCCATATGGACAAAAATCTGCATAGATACTAATTCAGAACTGTATGAAAACGAGTTCTGTGCTTTGTAGCCTGAATTTTAGCCTGAATTTTATTCTCTCTCTTCAATTCCTGTTCTGATCTTCCTCACAGATACTCTCCCTTGATAAGTATCTTCATTGTCACTTGTACTTTAGGATGATGGGGCAGGTTTATTTCGATAATCATCCTACAGCCTCAGTACATTTTGGCCAAACAAATGCCAAAAGCACTTTGAAGTTCACTAGAGGCAGTGACAGTGGCTGTATCCTAGGACTGGAAACTTTGTGTGAGGTGTCTTTGTAGTGCTGCCCAAAGGATAAGGAAAGCTGAGTGAGGTGGTCCCCAAGACATCTCTTCAGTAACCTAATTTAGTTCTGGTACAAATATGCCAGGGGGTTCCAGTGCAGGAAAGATTTTTCCATGTGAATTGCAGTACTGTATTAAGTGAATAGAGTTTTACTGAAGGTGTTCAGACATGTAACATGTATGATAATCTGCCTGAAACATGACAAAAAAGTCAATTTGTAGCCAAAAGTAGAATTTTCAACATTTTGTTGTTTGTATTCAGTGTTTTAAATGCACTACAGCAGTAATTAGGCAGGCAGTGATTTGTCTCAGAATTTGTCTCACCTTTAAAAATACAACCTGTCTGCCTGATATCTAATTAATCACTCACCTCTGATGATAAACTCAATGTTATGTGAGGAATGCTTTACAGCACTAGCAGCACTTTAAAAAGCTGCTTTAGATGTATATTAAAAATGCTTTTGGAGACTGAGAGACAGAAAAGCTTAGAAGTCTGATGACTGTTTATATGAAAGAAGTTCCCAAGGGCAGAGGAACTGGGTTCCCTGTTCGTAGTGGTCTAACCAGGCAGGGAGTTTATTTGGTCGTCTGCTCATGGAGACATTGAGGGGACGGTCTATTTTAAATTCCAAACTTAAACGCAGTCAGATTATTCTGGTACATGAAATTCAGGACCTTGCTTAAGGTTGCTGGGGTTGATATCTGAAGACAACATTTTCTCCATAACTCACAACCCAGGCACAAAGTGACAGCGAGTGGCTGGTGTCAGGGGGAGGGAGCTTCCCAAGGCTTAGAAAGTTATTTCATAGGCTCTGTATTTCATTGCACCAAATTTATTTATAATGTTTGATGCTCCTTGTTTAAAATGTATATGTTCCCTTGCCATGTTTCCTGATTGTGTGTGATGTGGTATGCTAAAAAGAGAGAGCTTGCTTTAGCTGTGGATTAAGTTGAACACCAGAGGCTTCTGTAAGAAAGTCCTTAGTTTGATAGCATAGTTTCATTTAGAGGGAGGAATAGCAAACATTTACCTGTGCAGCAGGCAGCTGCATGGGCAACTCTTATCTAAAGCTAACAGTACCTTTACGGGCACAGGTATGGAAGGAGAGAGTGTAAGTATCTGCAGCATTGTGGTATGAAAACACAAGGTCACATTCTGCCCTCAGGTAAATGCTGTGAAGCCTCACTGAGGGGCTGAGGTGCTGTACTCAGAACTGAAAGCAGAGCTGAGTCTACAGCCAGGAAAAGCCCTGTTCAAAAGCAGGGATGCCAGTCTTTCAGGTTTGCTCCCAGTCTGGGCTGCCTGCTGTAAAGGGCTTGGGGGGGGGAAGTTGTTTGCTTTTATGAATCCTTGTAGAGAAGTCCTCAGCAGTGCTCTTTCAATTACTTTTTGTTGTTTTGGGTATTTATTTCTGTTTGTGTAACTGCAGTAAAGAATGCTGCATGGAAATCATAACTGATCTGTTGCAGATAAAACAGGTGATTTTGGATTAGTGTTTCAGAATAAAAGCTGGAAGAAGTATGGCCAAGAAAAAAATAGAACAAGAAGGAGCTGAAATTACCTGAATTTAAGTATCAAATCTTCAGCGAGCTTTGGGTTTTGGGGAGGGGTGGTGGTCAGTTTTTGGTTTTGTTTGGGTGAGTTGGACTGACTGTATAGCGATCAGAATAATGGATTTCCCCTGAGATAGTCAAAAGAGGATTATAAAATCAGAATCTATGTATTATAATTGTCTGCACTGTTATATAGATTTGATACGGTCTAAGCCCTGCCCCATCCCCAACCCAAAGTAATTGTACATAATCAAGAAATTACATGCTTCGATACAGGCCACACAGACTAAAGAAATTACATTTTTTTCCTCTGGGCATTGCCTTAGCTGTAAAACAAAGAGCAGGTAAAGCCACAGCAAGATGTAAATGCTGGGATCTTAAGAAGTGTCTGTGTGTGCACATGAGGGAATTTCTTCAAAATCCGATAGTTTTGGGAAATGTGTCCATTGTTAATTGCCTCTGACTTTCCAAGGCACAGGTTGGCACCAGCAGGGGCCAAGAGCTGGTGGGAGATACCCCCATGGGAGCCCACTTCCAGAGATGCTGGTGAGGAAGGGCTCTGCCCACCCCATGGTTCCCAGCACCACTCTCAGCCTTGTGTCCTGGCCCAGCTGCGTGTTCACTCTTTGGCCCTGGCTTGGTGGCTGAAGTAGTTCAAGTCTCCTTGATAAGCTGGAAGGCTGTGTTTGGGTTAGATGTGATTCACTGTGTTAAAACTCAGCTAGGTGAGGCATTGTGTAACCTCTTTCTTAGGGCCCTCCTAAATTACCCATCAATAGCATTTTCTTGTAAGGTCTGTCAGAGTTTAAGTTGTGGAGCAATAGAAAACAGAAAGGGGGGGAGTAGATAAGAAAATCTGTTATGCTTTGAACTACATGTTGTCTACAAACTGCCATTATACATGAATGTGCATTTATTAGTTCACAGCTTTGGGATATTCTGTTTTCATTAATATTGAGAATTAATCTGCACACTGTATTTTTCTGCAGCATTAGCAGCAATCTGTCTGCTGAATACAAATTAGATTTTTTGCTGCAGTCCAAATTCAACTGTGGGTAAAAGTTTAGAGAGGGTATTTATGGGACGTCTGCATGGAGTAGTGGGTTCTGGTGTGGGTGTTTGGGAGGGTGGTATTTGGGTTTTTTTGCTGTTGGTTTTAAGTGACTCTGCTTTCTGTAGCATGCTGGTATAACAGGTGGGATATTTACATCTCCTTTCTTTGTTTTTTTAAAGCGTTTGATCCCATAGAAGCTTAGGAGTTCATAGCTTATTTTCATCAAAAGAGAATTTGGTCCTTTTAAACATTGACAAAATCTCAGGACAATTGTTGTTTTGCAAATTTGACATGATTTTTGAAGAGAAGATGGCTTTGTAAGCAAAAACTAGCCCTGCAATATCTGGGAAGCTGCTGAGCAACTTCTGCCCTTAACTAACATGTTACAAGGATACTTACAAACCAGTCAGATCGAGCCCTGAAGAACAGGGTTGGAGACATCTCCCTGGCCAAGAAACCCAGTGCCAACCTTGGGCATGTTGTTTGCTTTATTTTCTCCCAGGCCGAGATAGGCATATTTCTTTGCCCGGCCACTTGCCCGTTGCCCTCGCCAGAAGTTTTTGGGTGGCTGAGTGCGCTCAGGGCTGATCTGTGCCTCCAGATGAAGCTCTGCAGGAAGGAATGGTTTGGGCTTGCTCTCCTCCCAGCAGCAGAGCTGGTTAATTCGCTGTCCCCGGGGGTATTTGTACCTGCAGACTTTTTCTTTGGGGTGAGAAGAGTGGCATGTATTGGCTGTCTATCATACCATTTGATTCAAAAGGTGCTTTCTCCTCACAATTTTTCTTTATTTTTAATTGATTTTTTTTTTAATTATGTGCATTGGACAGGCAAGAAAAAGTCCCCTTGATCTTCCTAGCTTTTTGAAAGCCAATGACAGAGAAAAATGTTTGTTCTTCAAGCTTCATTTTGCATCCCGGTCCTGGGCCCTGTTTTATTGGCAATTTAAATCCATTAGAAAGAGAAACAAGTCTCCACAGATCCTGTTATGTACAACAGCTTCCCATCTAAATTTGGAGCGTAATCATGCACAAACATTGACTTGACCAGTATTGCTAGTGGCATTCATGTTAAGTGGATAGTTAAAGGCTTAATGACCCCTTTGAAACCAAGTGCTTGCTTTCTGTCAGTATTGATGGTACCATGTGAGCCTGGCAATTGAATTTTTTTTTCTTCTCTGTGATTTTTAGAAAACATTTCAACTGCTGGCATGGTTTGTCCACTCCATTTCCCGCGCCGGTTAAGATCAAGCTGTTGGACAGGGCACGTGGCCGTGTGCCATCAAAGCCTAACTGGTTCATATAGTATCCTCAGGGTTTCTTCTCAAATTTGGTGAATGCTCATTAACTTGCTTTTGTGATCATTGTGGCAAGAAGAGAAGTTGCCAGTTGGATGAGAAGTGTACATGAAGCAAAGGAAAATCCCTCAGGCCTACGTAGTGTTGAATATCTTCTTTGGTGAACCCAGTCACCAGGAGGTCTGCTTGTGTAGAAGTAAAGGCAGGGAGGCCTAACACTGAGTGTTGCCCCTTGACTTTTTCTGTAGTGGGCTTTTTGTCATATGGCTTAAGGGTGGAGAGAGCAAAAATTGCTAAGTACCTGGTTTCTGAGTATCTGTGATGAATTAAAAAGTAGTGCACAGAGGTCTAAAATGCAACAGATCGAAAAAGTAGCTGGTTTGAGGTTTGGTAATGGAATAAATTGCTGGAAGCTTCGGGATGAAGTACCTAGGGACTCTCACTTCTTATGGTGCTTAGCAGCAGCTTAACACAGGAGAGGACAGCACAGGCCAGATGCTCCGTGCTTTTTACATGAGATTGACACTCTAATGCTTTTAGTCTCCTACTCCTACCAGACAAATGTCCTACCAGACATCACCCACTGGCACTGACTGAGGCCTTGGGCTGTTGGGTGAACATCTCCAGCTAAACACCAAGGAATGTGAACAAAAGCAAGCAAAGCTTTCATACCTTACTATTTGTAGTTTCTCATCCCATTAGGAGTGAAATTAATTTAATTAAGGCAGCTGGTAAAACCAAGAACATACTGAACTTGGCATCAGTCCTCTTATGTACGATTGGGACTTATAAAACACTTGGACATGGGATGAAGCACCTTCAGTGAGAGCCCCTGGCCACTGCCCAGGACAGCTGCAGGGACACTGCAGCCTCCTCTGCCAAACCAGGGTGTTGCAATATCCATCCAGCCACTCCTAGAGCAGGGGGTCTTTCCTGCTAGCTGTCCTCTTCCATGGAAAAACATACTCTCAAAAGCAAAAACTGAGAGCTGCTCTCTTCCTGGGACCAGCCTGGGGTGTCAGATAATATCTTTCGAGATGCCACCCTGCAGCCAAGAGATGGAGTAAGCCTTTAGATATGTCAGTTCATTCTTTGAGACGCTTCAGGGACACTTGCAGCATTCGGTGTTCTCCAAAGTTGGGTGCTTGTAACCAAGGGCAAGTGGCCGCTTGTGTAGACATCAAGCTTGCAAAACCTCACTTTGTTCCTCCTTCGTGGTGTTAAGGGAAGTGGTGTTTCCAAGCGCAGTGTTGCGCTGTGTCTTCAGGAGATCTTTCTGCCTCTTGCCAAAGTGTCTGCATGCCTCTTGTTCTGGAGGAACACTAGGGAAAGTTGAAGGAATCTTTAGGATTAGGGGAGGGTTACTGGGGTTTTGGCAGGCCTGTAACCAGGTCTCTGAAGTCTTAGGTCCTTTGGAAAGCTCATTGTCACGTTATGTAAAAGGAGCTCTGCTTATGAAGGAGTAACTTGCTCCCCTTGATTTATGGAAACGTCCTGTGGGTCTGTTGCCCTTGGGTGGTTGATTCTAAGACCAGTAGGGCTACGGTTTCTTTAAAGTCCTAAATTAAAGAGTAACTTTTATTTTTCTTTTTAAGCTGTGAAGTTTGGCTGTTTGCAGTATTCCAAGAGGCAGCAAAAGTTAATGTTGGCTTTCCCACAAGAAATCCTCGACCTTCCCCACCATTTAAGCATTAGCAGATTCCCTGCACTGTACATGGGTGTGGAGAAAAGAGCTGTGGAGTTACATGCACGTACTGACACACACGTACATGTTTGTTAGCAGCTTCTAGCAAGCGCTTGGCCTGCAATCTCAAGGCGGTGTTTTGGGGTTTGTTTCCTCCTCTGCACAATACTGGATGTAAAACAGTTATGTTGGAAAATGATATTCTACAAATTATGTCAGAACTGTCTCGCTGTACAACTCACCTCACATTCAGCTCTCACGTTTCCTGGGGGAGATGTGTAACATTTGTTGGTGAGCATCTGTGCATCCTTCTGTGCCCAGCCCGAAGGGCTCTTGTGGTACTTGGCTTCTTCCTTCGAGCTCTTGGTGTTCATGCGCTGATTTGTCATCTGGCGATGGCTGGAGAAGTTGAAACCTCATCTGTGCATGATGCTGATCGCCGAGATGCAGCGTGAAATGGAGCTTTTCCCCTGTATGTTTCTGTGAGTCTCAGACTTGAGCAGCTTGTGAGCTTTATGGAAACTGATGGATGCAGGAGGAGTGCTGCGCACTGTAGGTGCAGGGCAGGGAGAGGGGCAGGGAGGATGGTTCCAGGGCTGCACACATCTGTTACCTTGGGGCCATGCTCACAACAGAGCAGCGGGGGTTTCTTGACACTTCAGATTTTTTTTTCAGTTCAGTTGCTCCATCCCAGCTTTTGTTTTGTACATTACTGTAGTTTCACATTTCACTGTAAATTATTCACTTGCCGTGCCAGAAATAGGAAGTTTGGAGAAAATACCGAGCCAGTCGTGAGTAGGTTAAGGCAAGATGAGCAAATACTTGTGTCCGAGGTGATTAGCTTGGTGAGTTACGCTCCCATTCAGATGGAGCAGATGAGCTTTGTGTGGCACGTTGGAACCAAGCGTGAAAACAATGGACATGAGTTGCATCCTTGGCAGATCCCAAGCCGTTACCTTTGAGAATAAACCAGACAAAACGGTGTCTGTACTCTTCTCACGGCTGAAAGACCTTATTACAGAACTGTTTAAAACAGTAAAAATACATGGTGTATTACAAATCCAGAGGACTACTGCAAGTTACCCAGTTTGCTAGGCTAAGGTTACATCCTGGGATGGAAAATGTGAGCCTCTCCTTAGCCTACATGTTCTGCAATAACATTTTATCAGCAGGCAAACTCTCATTAAATACACCCCATCGGCTGTGCTCAGGCTGCCAATTTTTGAGTGGAAACATTGTATTAACTTGGCTGTTCCCCGCAGGATATTACTCTTGGAAAATTATAACAAAGCGAACAATCCCCAAATCAGCGTTTTTCATTTATAGCAGGCCATAATTTACAGTACAGTATGGATCTATGCCTGCCTGGAGAATTCCCTGTCTGCTGTGGCAGGGAACAGCATGCCTTTCAGTATTTGCCCGAAGACAGCATTTGTCTTAAATGTACATGGCTGCTTGGATTTACATGGCCTCTGCATTTTGCTGTATGTTACGTATAATGATGCATTATCAACTATCTATTCCCAGATTGCTCGTTCTTTTTTAGGACCATGTGTATCTCCTTGCGAACGACGTATGCTTCCCAGTGCCACAAGTGAAGGACATGGTTGTGTCCCTCAACTCATCAGATCCCAGCCTGCAATAACTCATTTAGAATCATAGAATCATTTAGGTTGGAAAAGACCTCTAGGATTACCAAGATCATCACTTGAGATGAAGACTTTACAAGGGAAAGGAAAAGAAGTTCTTTAAAGGCTAAATAAAAAATCCATCACCAAGCTTTTTAAATAAGAGTTTCAAGGCACTCAACTAGATTGGATATTAGGAAGAAATTCTTTACTGAAAGAGTGGTCAGGCACTGGAACAGGCTGCCCAGGGAAGTAGTGGAGTCACCATCCCTGGAAATGTTCAAAAAACAAGTAGACGTGGCGCTTTGGAACGTGGTGTAGTGGTAAGGGAGATGTTGGGATGAAGGTTGGACTTGATGATCTTAGAGGTCTTTTCCAGTGTAAATGATTCTGTGATTCTAAGGTGACTAAACAAGCCATCTCCTTGCACTCTAGAAGTTCAATAGTTGTAGCATCTATAATCGTTAACTGGATAAAGACAATGCAGTGGTTTCACCTAAAGTTTTGGAAGCTTAAGTGAGCGATGTCCTGAATGTCTGTGAAAAGAGAAGAAAATTTTGCTATTACAGTAAAGGGAGAAGAAACTGGTGGGGTTTTTTTTCCTCTGTAAAGTTTTCTTTGACAAAGTTAAGCATTTTACTACATGTTCACAAGTACAGTCCCCTGAGTAGTTGTTTCCTTTTGTTTGCATAACAATTTGTATCAGCAAAGGAAAACACAGCTTCCTTTGGTATTTTCTTTTTAAAGAGGGAATGCAAATACTAAGTTGTAGTGTGCTGGAAAAGGTCTGAGTTCTGGGGGGAACCAACCCCCAGTGTCCACAGAGGTGTGGTTGTTGGTGCATTTCTGTGTGTATTTACTTATATGTAGCCATGGAAATGTATGTATATTCATATTTTCACACATGTACTGTGTAGAAACCTTGATTCTTTAAAAACATGAACTTTTTTTTTTCAAGTGGTCTTAGTCTAGCTCGGTATCAATGATTTCATGACAATAGGAAGAGAGCTATTCCAGTGCCAGTACTTCTGAGAGTGCCAGCCTTAGATACACAGTCTATGGATGTTGTTGTATGTTAAAAAAAAAACCCTAAATAAAATTTCCTTGGGGAAGCATGGGGTTTTTTCCATCCAAAACACTTCTTTTTCTTCCCTGCTGGAGCATTTTGCAGTCAAGGTGGGAAATTATACTTCCCTAATAACATTAGAGATGGGGAGAAGGGGGCAGATATGGTCTGCGTTAACGTCATTCATTCCCATCAACTCCAGTATGGCCTCTCCCTTTCATATTCAGTTTCATTTGACTTAATATTCTGCTTCAAAAGAGGGCAATTAAACAAAAGGTCTGTGCTTTGTGCCAGCATCTTTGAAGCCAACCATGAGACTCCATTCCCAGAGGATGAAAGATAATTTCTGAGGAGACCTAAAATTTCTAGTACGTAAACAAAGTGGATGGTTTTACTAAATGGCTGTATTTATTAATAATTGTATTAACTGCCTATTATGGGTCTGCGCTCATTGATTTTTGCATTATTTTTCTGGTAACCAGCTCAGTCTTTCCAACACCAGGGAGGTGCAGTGAGAGATGGCTGGCTCTGTTTTTGTCCACCTCGTGCTACTGTCTGGAGAACAAGATGGCAGTGAAATTGCCAGATCTTTCACACACACACACCCNGATTTTTTCCCCACACCCCCCCTTTTTTTTTTTTTTTTTTTTTTCCCCTTAAGATGGCAGCAGGAACAGTTACATCTGCTCTGCACCCTGGCAGGTGATGAAACTATTGAGTGACCTTTTGGGGACACCAGGAAGCCACGTTACTTTCATTACTGTCCTGTGGTTGTGACATTAGAGTGAAAGGACCTCTTTGGCAGTTCTGTTTTGCTTCTTTTACACTAAAATGAATTCACCAAAATTAAGTTCTCCCTTCCAAATGTGTTATTAAGAGTCAGTATATTTGATGCCTTTGTGGGTGGGCTCATAAAAACTTCATCTTGCTTCATGTTTTTTGCATAATGAAGAAGAAAAAGTAAAAACACCTCTGGGGGATCGTAATAATTGAAACCTAATTCCTAGGTATTTAAGCATATTAATGTCTTTAAAGACAAGGCCAGGAACTGATGGGAACATCCAAGAACTTCATACATATTTGTGGAGGGGAAAAAAAACAGTTCATAGCTGTTACTATTTTTTTTTCTTTTTTAAATCCAGTCTTCTCACTGCTTCTTGAAAACATAATGTGACTTAATAACATAGTGTGGATTAAATAAGCAGGAGCAGCATAGAAAATACGGTTTTTATTTTCAGTCCTACCACTCTTGGAGGGGAAAGTAAAGGCTCCTTGTGCAGTTGCATCTCTGTTGAAATGCACTTCCAGCTCTGTGGAGCTGAGCAGAAGAGGTGCCTTTCCATACTTCACAGGTGGAAGTGCAGTGACCTGAAAGTCCCACCTCCTTAAGCTCATGGGCTATTCACAATTGTGCTCTGCAAAGTTATTCTTGCCTCTTAAAGATATGTGGGGTTACTAAGGGAAGATAAGGTTGGTAACTAGCGTGGTGTAACCTATTAGCCCAAGCTGAGCTTGCTGGGCAAAGAGAGAGTAGGAAGCTGAGGGAGGAGACAGTAACTAAATGGAAGGTAGATCTTACTTGCTGCTTTTCTGCAGAAAGATCTCTTTCGGAAGGTGAAAAGTAGAGATAAGATGTGTTGTTTTGGTTAGTCACTGGCTTCAAAACCTAAGCCTTGGCTGTAATGAAATGTAAAAAAAATAGTGAAATAAATGAGAGAGCACAATTGTTTCCCTAAGGCTGATTTGAGGATGTTGATTAATCATCTTTCAAATGTGCAGTGATACAATTCAAAGTACCTCCCCCAGCAGTTTTAATATCAGAAATTATTCTATAGTGAGTAGAATACGTATGCAAAATATAACAGCTTGCTTGTAACATCCAATTTTGACCTTTCTGGAGAACTTTGTCAGTAAAAATACTTTATGAAATTGAATCTTTTCACATACTCCTTTTCGATTCTAACCCACATTTGCAACACAAAGCTCTGCTTCATTAAGCACAGTTAGGAGCAGAGGTCAAGTTCAGACACGTGCTTCTGAGGCAGGTTGGACGAGTTGAAGGAACCTGCTCTGCCCAACACTGCCAAGCCCACCAGAGGGTCTGCAGAGGGAAAGGTGCCTCCATTTCTAAGGCATGAATCTGACACCTTCGTTTAAATTGCCAATGAACTAACTCCAGATTGGCATCAGTATGAGAAAAGCGAAAGCTCAGAAAGCTTAGGGAGTCAATTCAGGTTCTTAAGGATGGAGATGGTTTACTCTCAGCACAAATCCTGAAGTCTTAGAGTAGTTAAAAGTATTGGCAGGGTTGACTTCTGTAGTGTTGACAGTTTCTTCCTGAAGTAACTGTAGGATTAACAGAACAACAGGGTATGATTACAATGAAATAATCAATCTCAGCATATAGTCTGTGCAGCCAACAGTCAGAAGGCTCCATGTGCAAGGGCTTTTTTTCTGATCTGGAAGAAATGGCTGTGCTGATACACAGAGTTAGGTTTTAATTAATGAGCAATCAGGATGCACTGTGTGGAGTGCCACACCTGAGAAGCATAATCTGACTTTTAAAGCTGAACTGAGATTGAGTAGTTGATGTAGAGAGTCTGCTTTTATATGAATCTCTGGAGAGTGGCAGGATGGAGGAACTTCTTGTATCTCATCATCATGTGACTCAGGTTTGCAGTGGATCTCTATCCTTCATTTGATAGTCATTTGCTAGGGTTACTGGCCCACAGGATTGTCTGCTAGCAGTTTTAAAAGCATGTAGGATTCCTATCCTATAGATAGGATCAAAGGTGCTTCATTTCCTCCAGGAGAGAGGCAGGACATTACAACTGGAATGCTACTGGACAGTTCCAAATGTGTATTGGCTGCTTTGCCTTTATGGGTCTTCTGGCCCACCCTTCAAAAAGGAAAATTGTTTTTATACTGTGGCTTTGAAGTTGTTAATGGTTTCTTGCTGTCCTGGTGAGTTCTTGGGATTCTCCTGATTTTCTGTGTGGAAGCTAGATGCCTGCCAGCTGCACAGGTTTGCGTGAGCCATTCCCACAGGGCTCTTGCTGAAGCATCAAGTATGTCAAGGCTGTTCTAACCTGTTGTTGGGATGTCTCCAAGTTCAGTGTGGTTGAATTCCATACGTTTGTCTTTGGGGAGAGATTTCTGGGTTTCTTCCCACATTTCAAATTGGTACTTGCCTGCATGTGGTTAAATGCCTATGGCCAGCACTGCAGACTGTTGAATCCTTTCTGCATAAGACACACAGAGGTCTAGTGCTTAGACCTTGGTTGAGGGAGTACAGCTATACATTCTGTTTGCATTATCTCATTCTTTAGCATTTGGAAGAGCAAAGGGTTTTCAGGAGGGGGGTATTTTTGGTGTTTACTTTTTTTAAAAAAAAGCTGTTCCATGGGCAGCTGATATGAAATATGGGGTCTGTTAGACAGCTCTCCTAATAGCACTGCTTCTCTATCAGGGAGTTATCTTTAGGTTTTTCAGAATGTCTGCCCTGGGGTCACAGACTCCCTCTAAGCCCACTTGTGAAGAAAATTACTGTAACCAATCTTTTGTGAATGGGAGACAAGGACATCAGGAGAGAGACTTGTACTCATCTGGGAGAATTACTGGCTGTTCCTACCTTGCTCTGGAAAAAGTGCATGTTGTAGAAGAACCATCTGTCCTCTTGTGCTGAGGTGGTGGATCTGATGAGTAGCTTGCTATCTAGCAGGATTGTTACATGTAATTAGGAGCTATAGTGCTACTGAGACAAATGCTGATTGTCCCGTTTTGTACAGGTAATTGCATCGTGTTTTGTATTTCTGATGGGTTTTTTAAGGTCTGTTGTTCCTTGATGTCATCCTGTTTCTGTTCCTTTAGTCCTTTCCAGGTGACCTTGTGTTCTGTTTGCATTATCAAGCAAGCATGAACTTTCCACAGACCAAATCTTTGGCTTAAGCATGGAATGCCTGCTTGAATCTGTGGACTTTGTAGTCTGAACTAAAAGCCAGAAAACAAGGCTTCAGACGATGTGGTAGAGGAACACTTTAGTGGAGGCATTTCAGTCCAGCCAGTCATTACTCTTCCAAATTCACTTGGTTACACTTAGCCCATGTGGGAGGGACATTGCAATCCTGTACTGTAGAGAGGAAGCACAAATAAAGGATATTGCCCCAGAAAGAAATTTAGGTTATTTTCACAGTGAAACTGTGTGTGCATGTGCTGATGAGCCTGTGGCCCTGATACCAGTAAAGGATGCAACATTGAGTGTTAGCTTCAGCAGAACTTTGGTTAACAGTTCTTGTGCTTAGGTTTAAAAAGAAATGATAGAACTATAAAGAAGTGTTTCTGCAATGCCTTCACGTCCTGAAGTCTCTGCTCCTTTTGCACGCCAAGATCTAGGATGATCTAGGATGGGGCCTTGAGCAACCTGATCTAGTGGGAGGTGTCCCTGTCATGGCAGGAGGGTTGGAACTAGATGATCTTTGAGGTCCCTTCCAACCCAAACCATTCTATGATTCTATGATCTAACATCCATTCTGCTTCACCTGCACTTTGCTAAAGCTTTGGGATTTTAAAGACTTCTCAAGTTCATTTAACATAGGTGTTTTCTTGAAACATTTGAAATAAGATAGTATATGTCCAAGCGTCCTAAGAGATGGAAGGAGGAATGGAAGTTAGAAGTATGACATTATTAGGGAATGAACAGACCCTTTACATTGAAGCTATGATGTACTCAGCAAATGGCTATAGGTAGGAATGAGAAATTAATGAAAACTTAAAATGGAAAAACTTGTATATTATTAGAAAAGAGTAAAAGTTATGATGCATATGTAGACCAGACGCTTATTTTAACGAAGAACTCAATCTGTTTAATGTAGAAGGCTGGAGTGACTTTTCATCAGAGCTGTGCGTGCCAGGCCATGTCTGAGCAGGAATATATTTTCTCAGTCAATAAACATTTGTTCTTTGCCTGGGGTGCTAAACAACCCTGTTGTTCTATTCCACCATGTGGAACACCTCGATGAGCTTTACAAAGGAGACAAAAAAAAAAAGGCAATTTGGCTGAGCAGAGCTCCTTGTGTTTATATTAAAAGCTGGAACATGCTCCCCCTCCTCTGCCTTGAACTTCTTGATTGGTGAAGCTACTCCCTGCCCTCTCTGAAGAGCTTCAAGTTGAGACAGTTTCTCTGCAGCAGCAGCAGCCCTCGTTGCCAAGGTTTCTGCTCTGGGATCCTCTGCAGGAAGAGCAGAGGCAGGAGCCAGTGTTCCCTTCGGATGATCTGGTGGCAGAAGAACAAAGTGACCAGAGTTAAGGGTAGCTCCCACAACCTCCATGGAGAAGGGTCTCCAGAAGGAGCCCCTGAGCTCTCCAACCCTGTACTACATGTGGTTGCATCTCTCAAGCAAGTGTTAGCCTTGATGGAAGAGCTGTACCAGTGTGAGCAAAGGGGTGAATGCAAACTGCTGTGTCAGGGTGACTTCATGTGTGGCCAAATCCACTCTGAAAAGTCAAAGCAGATTAGGAAAGTGGAAAGCTATCTGTTTAATGGCGAGCAGATACTTCTGAAGAGCACAGTATGTGGGTGGTGGTGTAGCAGAAGAGCAGTGTGTGTGCGCAAAGCTGAGCAAGAATTAACTCTGTATTAAAGCAGCCCTGTCGATTAAAACCTACATACTCTTGTATTTATTTCACGGCACTATGGAAGGGCTGCTTCTGTTATTGTGAACATGGCACTAAGCCAGCTGATACCACATACTGTGTTTTTATAATTCTTTTAGGAGTACAATTTTATCACAAAATATTTTCTATTGGAAAGAAAAGAGAAAAAATGATGCCACAAGCCCATTACTAATGCACCAACTTTTCTCTTTTTTCTTTTCTAATACACTTGTGCCTTGCGTGCCTCTTAAATGCGGCATGCAGTTCAACATCTGTTGGGGACTTGTATTTGTTCATTTTCAGAAAGTATTAATTGGTTTGATCCTCACTTCTAATACAGGAGGAAGGCTTGAAAAATCAGTTTCACAAAACCCAATGGTAAACTTTATATATGGGCAGGCATAAAATGGAGAGCTATTTGTACACTTCTAAAAATTAGTGAATCATGTCCACTTAAATCAAATTGTATCTTCTGCCCTGGCCTCTGAGTAGCAGAGGTTTAGCCCTACTTTGTTGTAGCAATTCATATTCAGAACATCAGGTATCAGCAGATATCATGAAACAGATAAAAACAGTTCACTTCAGGGTTCAACACCAGTCATATATTGTCTGCTAAAAGCACCTTAGCTTCTGTTAGAATGAGCAGCAACCTTTATCTAGGTATTTTTTTCATGCAAATTATAGTAATTATGTACCCTATACTGAGAAAGATGTTCTGATTTCACTTCTAATTGGAAGATGGCGATTATTTAAACATTATTCAAGAAAAACTAAGAATGATGCAGTACAGCTTGGGTTCTCATTAGACTCAAAAAGCTCAACTCGTTTCCCTGGCAAAGCTATCAAGCCCCAAACCAGAATGTCAGTCAAAACCGTGTCCACTGCAGGATGTTAACTGGCTGCCTGAGCCCCTTGCGTTTTCTTTGCAGCGTTTAACAGAGGCGTTAAGGCTTTCAGAGCGGTATTGCCCTTCCCAACCTCATCAGCAGCCGTTTTTCAATGATTCACAGCTTGGAAGAGAAGCCCTGAGGCATTCTAGCAGGATCTTTAGAGCTGCATTCCCCAGGCCACAACCATTTCTCGACGTCTCTGGGAGACTCAGTTGCTCAGGAATTGGGGTGGAAGGTTTGGTGGGTTTTTTGCTTTAGTTTCTTTATAGTGCATCTGGAAGCATTTGTAAACTAGCAAGGATTTTCCTGGTTGTGCCCCAGGATGGAGCAGGGGAGCAGTGTGGCTGCAGAAAGCTGTTTCAGCCATCAGATGTGAAGTAGTTTTGCAGTGAGAGAAGGATTCCTCCCTCCCACCCTCAGGAAATTCACTTTGGGAATTGTGTTACTGTATTTGGCCAAGAGGACCATGCTTATTTTAAAAACATCCTGAAAACGAGCCTTACTAAAATTTTTTTGCTGATACTTTTAAAAAAAATTATTTAATTTCATCTTCATAGAATTGTAGTATGTTTTGAGTTGGAAAGGACCTTCAAAGGTCATCTAGTCCAACCTCCTCCCGCAGCGAGCAGGGATATCTTTAACTAGATCGGGTTGTTCAGAGTTCTGTCCAACCTGACATTGAATGTTTCCAGGGATGGAGCATTGACTACCTCTCTGGGCAACCTGGGCTAGTGTTTCACCACCCTCATTGTAAGAAATTTGTTCCTTATATCTAGTTTAAATCTACCCTCTTAGTTTAAAAGCATTACTCCTTGTCCTGTCACAACAAGCCCTGATAAAAAGATTGTCCCCATATTTCTTACAAGCTCTCCTCAGACACTGAAAGGCTGCAATAAGGTCTCCCTGGAGCCTTCTCTTCTCTGGGCTGAACAACCCCAACTCTCTCAGCTTTTCTGAGAGGTGTCACCAGCCCTCTGAACATTTTTGTGGCTCTTCTCTGGACTCCTCCAACAAGACTGAGGTTTAAACTTTTGCTTTTGCTCCACCCCCGAGTTAAACATCACTAAAGTCCATACCAGTGGTTGAATATTCAGCCGTTAAGCAGAACTTAGGCTAATTGCTGTACTGATTAAACAGCAATTGTCACCACTCCCCCAGGTGAGTTGCCTGGGAGATATTCTTGTCAAGCAATAATAAAACAACCTCTGAGAAAGCGATAATAAAACAACCTCCGAGAAAGCGGAGGTAAATTGGTATGCAGGGGTGTAATTAAATGTAGTTATTATGGAATCTGTAACAGGACCACACTTGAATTTTACTGAAGTGTGTTTTTTCTTAGTGGAGCTTTTTGCAGTATTTTCCTAAAAACATGAATTCTGTTTCTACAAATCAGTTTTGCAAATAGCATGTTTTCTTGTTTGCTTGTTTAAAATCAGATGAAATGAAACACATAGCTGGATGTTCACATGTGCAAGTGTTTGAACTGAACAAGCCCAGAAGGTGTTTGTTTGCAGTTGCACACATTCCTGAGCTAAAAAATCTGGCCTATGGTTCATAAATACCCCTTGGATCTCCCGGGATAAAAGGCACTAGGTAAATAGAATTATTTTTATAATTGCTCTGCAGTGTAGCAAAAGTCATTATCTTCTAATCCTAAACAAGGGAACATACTTAGGAAAGCCCAAAACAATCCCTTTTAAACCTACTGCTTTCTTCTTTACACTGCAGAACAGCTCTGTGAGCACTCCTGGAGAGCTCTTCTCTCTTCTGGAGAGCTTGAAACCCTGCCTGAAGAAGTTATTATTCAGGACTCAAGGTAGTCAGCTTCCTTGTAGTTACATACTTGCAACAGCTTTAAATTCATGCTGCTTTTCCACGGTTTATTTCTCAGATCAGAGGAAGCACTGGTAGCTGTGCATTGCTCCTCTGTCATCTTTCCCATCCTGGTGGGAACCCTCCTCCAACACCACTATGCTTTGAAATGAATTACTGCACTGGGCCAAGTAAAAAAATCCTCCCTTACCGAGATAAACGTTCTGGCCCCGTGCTACTCCCCAAGGGTTGGGTTGGTGTGGCTGGGAGGAGCGCTGCCAGGTGAGGACCTGAGCAAGCAGGTTGGCGGGGGTGTGCAACCACTCCTCTAAAACAACATTTGCTGCCAGTGCCCCTCTAGTGCAGAGCTAGAGCCTCAATAATGTAGTATTAAGAAAATCAGAAATGTGGGTAAGCTCTTTTTGTGCCAAATGCTTAAGTGCTCTGATGCCCAAACCTCAAGGAGATGAACCCTTTCTGCTTGTGTCTCTCTACAACTGTCCCTCTACTGCAGCCTTGCTTGGGCCAGGGGTGCTGCACTCAGGACCCTGAGTTTTTGTGGTGCTGTGTGACACAGGGACCACTGGTCAATGCCTCGTGCTTGCTAAATGCCTGCCCTGGCTTTTGGCTCCCTCCTGCCCTGTGAGCACCCAAGGAGCAGGAGGGAAGTACCAGGGATTTGTGCTCACAAAGAAGTATTTCTGCAAAGGTTGTACTAGTGGGAGCTTCAGGCCATGTGCCTGACAGACAAACTCTGGTTCAGTAAACCACCTTGAGTGTCAAAGGAGAGGTGTCTGTGTGTGCATAGTGCTTGAATCAAGGGATGACGCTGCATCTGCAATAATTTAGGACAGCTTTGCTGTTCCAACAGTCTTTGGCTGGTTTAATACAATAGCGTGGTGTAGTACCATGTCCAGAGTGGGATGGTGAGGCAAGAGTCTGTCTCATGCTTATTTTGTTTTGTTTTATTGTTATGACTAGAGGAAGAAAAACTCTAGAATATTTATAAAGCCAGTATTTGAAAACTTCAAGCTTTTCCTGTGTACTGAGCTGTGTTCCCAAACCAGAACTGTGTATTTGCAGAGGCTTTGGTGGTGACAGGGACTTGGGTGACAGGCTCTGAACCAGGAGAGCAGAAGATGTGAATTCTTGGCATTTTGTTAACAGGTCTGTTCCCTTGACCTTCCTTTGACACAGGCCACCTTGCTGTGGGATCCAAATTCTGCGGAATCCTTCTGTGCACAGGAATGTAACATCTCTTTGAGAGCCCCCAGGTGGTCCTAGGCAATAACAAATATTTGGTGCTCTTACAGTGTCAAACATCAGCAAAGGGGCATTCTTCAAGCATTTACACACTTGCTTTGCTTCAAGCATGTGAGGAATCCCACTGAAACTGAGCTGGCTTCTAAATGCTTGCAGGACAAGTCCTTTTTTCATCCCTGGAGGCATGGCTCTGTGTCACTAATGAGTTTCTTCCTGCAAAAAGGGTCGAGAGACAGGCCCATACTTTTCCTTTTCAAAGCATACGCCAGTGGCTTTGGCTTTCCAATGTTTGCTTTTTCATAAATACCACTGTATAGAAACAGTGCACTGTAGTCTATGTCATGCATTTGACACCTGTGTCAAGTTTTATTTAGAGTTTTTTTAAAACCCTTGAACTCATTACCACAGTGTTTACATGGGTTCAGAGAGCAAGCAGGGGAAATCCGTAGAAGAAATATTTATTAACTGCCATTAAATGCAACTACATCCCCTGATTCCAGAATTTGTTCAGCAGAAGATTGATGGAAAGACAAAAGAACTATATGAGAGATATATTTTGTTATTCACTGCTGTCCTGGCTGCTTTTCTTTGTTGCTGCTATTAGTGGAGCAGGGGAGATGAGATGGAGAAACTTGTGTTCCAAATGATCCGAAGGCTCTTATGGTCCTGAGACACAATGAGCTTGATTTATTTGAATTCTGCACAGGTTAATGAGGATTTGAGTGGTATAGGCTTTGAAGGAGAAAAGAAACAGTAAAAGCATCCACAGACATGAACCCAGTACTGAATAAAGTTGGCCTGGCCTGGTTTTCTCTGTGAGTGGTTACCAACCCAATTTTAGCATGATAGTTCATTTAAACACAGGAACAAAAATTCCTGAACCAGTTTCAGTTTTCCTCTTGACAGCCATGTTCAGATGGACAGAAGATGACCCTGTCATTGTTTCTGTACTCTTTGCCTTCTAGCATTCCCTGGTTGGAGCTCCAGGAGACCATTTGTAAGATGATTGTGATGCTTCTTCCAGCTAAAGCCACTTTCTTGTATGAAAATCTTCACCTTTCACACAGTAAAAAAACCCTCCAGGAATGCTCATACATTGCTTGTTCACGTCAGATGTCTCTGCTCATTTTTAAATGTGTCAATTGCTCAAAGGAGCTGGGCAAATTGCCACTGTCTAGTTTGCAAAATTCATCAAATGCTTGAAGATCCAGCAATGCTGATTCAGAGACACTGTCCTGTTTGACATCTAGGAACCTCCTCCGAATTGGAAGTAAACCCTTCATTTTGCCTGTATAGATTTGGTGAACCACAGGTTCATTCAGTTAACGGTGATAATAACTGATGATGCAGATGCTTTGGAAATCATCTGGATTTCAGCAGCACCAAAGCATCTGTGCTGAAGCTGTATTCACTGAAAACCAAGCTTTAGTCATAAAATTAACTTCCCTTTCAATAGGATAGAAATGGAGTGTATCGTGGAAGTATTATCAGTTTATTTACTAACAGTATCCTGCCTGTAAATGCTTAAAGAACAGTTAAAGGTGCAAAACACAGCTGTTTCTGAAGGCTCTTCTGAGTAGGCTTTGAATAACCTCAGCTCACACTGGCTTGAAGAAAGCAAGTTAATGCATGGGTGTGACTTTTTGGGATCAGGCCCAGTGCTTTGTAAATCATCCATCTCCAGTATATTAATGAGTATTTACTTTGGTATAAGGAAATAATACATCTGTGGCATACACTTTATCTTTGTAACAACTTTTTTTTCTTAAAGCATTTGATAAAGATGTAACTAATATTACTCGAAAAGCTTAAAGTGAAACTTGACACTGAGTTATGGTCGGAGGAATGTTACACAGATTTTGTATGCCTCTGCTGGTGCCTGCTCCAGAAGCTTCATCTTTTTTCCTTTACACGGTCAGAGCTCACCAACACTTTGGTGATTCTATAGTAGTGGCATTACATGTAACTGATGAGATGTTTGTTTCTGTGATGAATATGGTAGGAAAATCTGGTCTGCTAGACAAGAAATAACTGTGCCATTGTGTGGTTTACCTGTTAACGTACGTACTTGTGGGCACCCAAAAGCCAGAACAAGGAGTGTGTGGAGTGTTCAGGCACACACTACATGTCTGGAGGCATGGTGCCCCTTGACAAGAGGTAGGACACAATCACATTCAGTCATCAATGACAGAAATGGCTGTTTTGTATAATGGCAGTAGAAGAATGTTATTGATGACTTGTGCAATCCAAACGTCTGACGTCGAGGCAGCTGCAGGGCTTTTGTTGTTGTTGTTCTGTGTCCTGGTTCCAATCTTGCGTACGTGCCAGTTATGTTTGGTCACAGGAATTGTTCCTGGACATGCGTAATCTCCATGTGCCAAAAATGCCTCTTTTCTCAGAGATTGGAGAGCATCTCCTTTTCTTTGGCACAGAAGGGCTGCCCGACCTGCCTTCTACTGGCCTCCAAAATGGCAAATGTCAGTTAAATACCCCTTGGAGAAGGCTTGGCTATTTCTGCCAGTGTTTTGGGGATGCATGGTTTCTATGATTTCCATTGTCTCCCTAGGCTTTTTGGATATAAGTCCTTGTTTTTCTAGAATGCATTCCCAGAAACTCAAAAATGCACAGTGGCCTCTGTTCATTGTGAGCTTTCAGAAATTGGTTCCTGTCAGTTAATCTTAAGGACACCAACTCCAACTTGTTCATTTCAATGCTCTGATGGGATCTGCTGAGTTAATCAAGAACAAAATAAATAGTGTTAAGAGAATAAGGGCTAATTTATTTCTGCAGGAATACATTTGAGGTATTGGTCCCTCTAGTCTGAAAGCTCTCCTTCCTAACAGACAGACATGACATTGGATTTTCACAATTGTATCGTCAAACCAGTAATTTTGTGGATCCACCACAGAATTTATCAGAATAAGAAAATTGTTTACCTGAGTTGGAAATATTCTCCAGTGTAGATGGTAGAGAGAAAGGCGGTATTCACACACAAGGAAGAGCTTTCCAAACCAGAGCAGCAGAGGAATGCAGGTCAAGATGAGGGTGTCATCGTGCTGTGACACAGCGCTGCTACATGTGGTGGAACAAATGCTGTTCGACTCTTAGCGGTAGGCGCTTGGACATGCAGCAGTGGCAGTGGTTAGTGAGACAGAAGCACAACTGTCTGCTAGGAACAGACCCAAGTAATTTTAGCCTCTTCAATGCACCAGTGCTTCTGGTGACTTAATGTCACGATGGCATCGCTAACATCCCTGCTTAGTTTTAACTAAGTGGCTGGATTAAATGACTTTCGCAGTCTTTAGGGATAGTGATTATCATGTTTCTAACCTTACTCCAAAGCAGCAAAAGTAAACCTTCCTCACAATCTCTCTTTTGTCTGATTATGATGACTAATATTTTTATTATTTGACTTTTCTAGGAAGCATGTCTTTGAGAAAGGCTGTTTATAAAAGTGAAAAGGTGTGTACCCAAAGTTGTGCCTGGTGAGGGTGGGCAGATTTTGAAACCATTAAGCATGAGTTGATCAGATGTACATTTGAGAACCTCTATATATCTTTAGTAAACACTGACTAGTACAGCGTGGTCTATGTGGTTTTCTCATTGAATTATGCAAAATGCAATGCTCTTCCATTTTTCTAAAAAAGAAAAGAAAAGGTTATCTAAGAGGAGGCCTATGAGGGAAGAAGGCATATTTGTTGAGAGACATATCCTGAACCAGGACACCATAAGAAACCAGTCAAACTGAGTTCATTTTCTGATTTATGCACTGTTTGGTCAGTCAAGATATGTCTTCTGTCCCCTCTCAGTCTCCGTGGCTCTCCTTCCGTCCAATATCTGCTTTTTCCTCTTTGGGAGCATCAACTAAAGTATCCTAGATAAAGATATTTTTGTCTTGATGAAATGCACTATTAAATCTCCAGACATTTTTCAGTGAAAGTGTTTTCTGTAATTACTTGTCTTGAAGACCCTCCAAGGAGTGTCAAATACAGGGAATCACTTGGAAATGCAATGGTATAGCAAAATCTTTCTTTTTTTTGCTAATCTTCATCTTTCAAAGTACTGACACATTAGCACATGTGCAGGTCCGTGCTAGATACAATGCACAAGCTCTTAGTGCTGTTTGAACAAGATACAAATCTCAACTCTAATGCATTGATGTGTTTTGTCCTTGCCAACAAGATAAATACAAGCAATTTTTATTCTAACGCTGCAGGACAAATAGTGCTGTCTAACTGTAAATTGCTTTAAGGGGGAATCAATAAGGTGCATCCACTTTTAATAGCCCATTTGCCGATGTTTTTTGAAATCTATGTATAAAGTTTGGGCATGGATGATCATTGTTCATTTTACTTCACAATATATTGTGTATAACTAATGCTGTAGTCCAAGGGCACAGTGAGAAGGTCGTGAGGTTTTAAAAGAAAATGACAGCTGAACGTGGCAAAGGGAAGTTTATTGTTTTACAGTGTTTTGTAATTAATCTTAATACAGATTTGCTCTGTATAAAATAGCCTGTCTTTTATTGAGTTACGTAGTGGCTTTTACCTCTGAGGATCCACGTTGCACCTTATTTCTTTCCTTCTTTTATAAATGAAGTTTAGAGGAAAATGAGTTATTTGATCGTGCCACTCCTCCGCTTCAGTGTACCACTCTACTATGTGCCTTTCCATGGCAAATACAGCATATCAAAATATTTTTCTGGCTTTATTTTTTCTCTTGGGTTTCTTTTATAACTAGCTGCATCTAAGAATTGCTTCCAGAAAGTACCCCAGGAGTGTTGTCATTTCATCTCTACAAATTTTTGTGGACATATACAAGTCTTGCTGGACCAAACTCCTATGGTTTTTGTTTTGTTTTAGTAGAGCTTGCCATTGACTTTAACCTATTGAAAGCAAGAATTTCTGCTTAAAACTTGATTGCCTGTGTAGCAAAAGGTTTTGTTTCTGACTGCAGGGCTGAGAGAGAAAGCTCTGGAGGCGTTTCTCTGCAGGGTGGACAGTGCTCGACTGTTCTCAGTTTACCCATGCTTGAATTTTGTGTTTCCAAAAATACAGTTTCCATCTATACTGGCTAAAGTTTTTCTAATATCTGGGGGGTTTGGGAGCCTAATGAAAAGGCATCTGATTTGTGTGTTTTCTGTTCTAGTTGTTTAATAAGATCTCTCTTTTCCCAGAAAAAAAATTTGCAATGGGATTTGTGTCTGTGTCCCAAAGCAGATGGATGCAGTTAGATAGGGGAACAGCTTTCCCAAGGACCTTGTGCCGAGTTGGTTTGAGCCCATCCCTCTCTCATGCTCAGAAGAGAAGTGTTGGCCCCTTGGCCTCTTGTGAAGTGTGAGGGTACATTCCGTGGTGGTGAGCATGAAAAAAGGGTCAAAGGCTTCTTACCTTTCCTCATTTCTGCTTAGTCCTTGCCTTTGTTTGTGGCCTTGTTTGTGTTTATGAGAACTGTACTTCAGAACAGATGTGATGGTCTTGACCAATTTCACCAGCACACTAGAAACAAACAGATTTTTCCTACAACATCTGTGTGATGCATGTGTTTTCTATTTCATTCCTCCCTTTCTTTCAAATGTTTTTATTATGAACTGGGTGATGAAAGCTTCCTTTTTTGAGCCTGTTTTCAGAGCTGTTTTCTACCTTTCGTAGAGTATCCCAGGGCAATAAATCAGTTTGTGTTCTATGATTGTAACCACAAATTAGAGCACCAGGGTAATGTGGAGGGCTGATTGCCTTAGTTTCAATGTGGGTGGGAGAAATAGAAATGATAACTTTTTGGTTTAAGGAAGATACTATTATAAATACGTTGTGGACTTGCATCTAAAAAGCAAGGTCAGAACCTCTAAAGTCTTTGCTAGAAAGACTATAATGCAAATAACATGGTGGGGCTATACTGCCCACACAGCTGGTTTTGGTTGATATGCATGTATCTGTCAAGAAGTCACATCTTTAACCCTAAAAGCTTGTACCCAAAGTTGACTGGTGTAAAAGCAGACTCTCTCCTGTGAAATGATGAAGAAATGGTTGCCTTTCTTTGAATAAGGAGTATGGCCACTTCAGCCAGGCAGGAGCTCAGATAACTTTGATGGCACTCCTTAAAGGAGATCTTGGTAGCATTTGAATATTTATTAAAAGGAAATTAGAACACAATAGTGCAGAGTTACCAAAAGGTGGTTACAGATTTCCTTCTCTGTAACGTTTAATTTGAAGAGATTTCAAAATAATTATCTAGAGAGACTTTTTCTAAAATATAGTATTTTTGGTCTGTGACTTTCTTGCAATGTTGCAAGTGTTCCATGGTTGCCAGCAAAATTCATGGCCAAGTAGCAGAGGGAAAGTCCCTTCACTGTCTGGAGCCATGCTAGACCTAACCTTCACAGTGTACACTCTTTCGTTGGTGTCCTATGAGTCTCTGCAAATGGACGTTGCTTGTCATGTGGCACTCTTACAGTCGTTTGTCTTGTGCCTCCTCCTTCTACTTTTTTGGAACAATATATTGAAATGGTGTCGAATTGCCAAGTCCTGTGGGAACTTTGTTATTAAACTGTAGCCCATATTCTCCCTTCAGGGGTTGAACAAAAAAACCCCAGATGGGGTCAATTTACACATGAATAAAAAAGTAAAAAATAAATGAACAGGAAATAACCACTGTGCTTATATTGCATTTTGCTCATTTCCGATTCTTTTCTCTTCTATAATTCCCCTGTGATGTCAAGTCAGCTTGGAGTTACTTGGGTTTCGAGCTTTATTCCCCCCTGCCATGTCCTCTCTGTTAAAGTTGCTGACTTCTGAGTTGCTACAGGTACAGATGCCTATGTAGACCATGCCACCTCCCTTTGCAGATGGGTAGATGAAGTGTTTTGGACAGTCCTTGTAAAAGATGAGGGAAGTAGTGTGCAGGAGAAGGGAGGACTACTATGCAGAAACTCCTGACATTCACTTCCATTCTCAAGCGCTTGCTGATCTGTTCCTATGTGGGTCACTGCAACATTGCTACCCCTGGGGAGCTGAATCTTGTAACCAGCACTGGCAGCTGGACTGTCAGAAAAGAAATGGGGGGGGGAAGAAAAGAACTGATATATAAGAGCTGATGTATAATCTATGTAAAGAGCAGTGAGAAATCACAGGTTGGAAAACACTTTCCCCCAATTACCATCTTGATTTTTCTACAACACTGCTCTCTTAAAATGGTTTTAACCTCTGGTCTATAGTTTACTTCTTGCCAACATCTACCAGCAGGCTAAATGAACACTTGCATTGGAAAACAGAGACAAACCTATCAGCATAGAAATAACTCAATTTTCCTTTTAGTGCGTTTTGCTCAAGGAGAATCTCATAGTACCTGAAAACATCTTAAGTTCATGCCAAAGCTCAGCTAACACCTTGAAGATTTTACTACTAAATTTAAGTGGGGCTTAAATATTTTCAGCTAATCTGTAGCTTTTTAAGCCCAAAATCCCAAACGGAAAAAGTAATTTTTATATTATTTTTAAATGTCTGCAGTGATAGTTTGCAGGTGAGGAAGGCCACCAGATTTCTTAAATATAGTGCCACCAAAGGAGCTTAGTTTAGTGCTTTAAGGTAGAAGGATGGAACTCTTTAGGCCAGCAGTTCAGAAATACAAGGAGAAAAAAGGGATGTTAATACCAAAATTGATGTCTTTATTATATTTTCCTTATAATTGGAGAGACATCTGCTGCAATAACAGGATTCTTTCATAAAATACAAGGTATTCCCAAATGTTTACAAGCACTGTGCATATAAGTGTATTTTCATTTTTCAATAAAAAGAAAGACTGGGACCAAAAACCTGCATCAACCTCTTCAGTTTGCATCATGAATTCAGATACATAAAATGGTAGTTACAGGAGGTGAAAAGCTTGGCTCAACTCTTCTCTGCTTGCTGCTTCAGGCATTCTTCAGCCATGAGGTTGCACTTGCAATTTGAAGACAGTTGGGTTTGGGGAATGGAGAGGATCCTCCAAGCTAAGTCTGCAAACTCTTCTGTGCCATCTGCAGTAATCTACTTTTTAAAAACGTATCCTTCCACTTGCTGAGTCTAAACATCTTCTCTTAAAGATCCCTCAAAGAAATGGCTGAGAATGTTTAAGTAAAGAAAAAGATCTAGTTGATGTTTGTGTTGTGGCTTAGCTTTGAGACCCAGTAGTAGGCAGATTATTAGGGTATGCCTTTATTTAATTAAACAGAATTGTTTGAGTTAAACTAAAGTTTGAGATGTGGATGACCTTACTGCACCAGCTGAAATAGGAGGCTCTCAAGTGCCTACAGGAGAGTTCCTCTCCCTTAGCAAAACATTTTGCATGCCCATTAATTTTTCCAGAGCCCTTTGGACCAGAAACCACACTGGAACAGTGAAGTTCAGACTATGAACATTTTGGGGGCACAGAGCCCTGGCTGGAGCAGCAGACACGTGCCACATTCATCTGGCTCCATGCAGGGATGTGCAAGGCTGCTCCCTCACAGACCTACAGCAAAGGGCTCATGGCAACTATGAAACACCCTGTGGCTGCTGCACACCCAGCTCCAGGAGAAGTATGGTAGGTGGCATGTCCTGGCATTGACAGGGAGGACTTTTGTCAGGCATCTTTCTTCAGCTGCACACAAGCCCTTGGCCGCAGGCCCTTCTCCTCAAGGAGGACCCTCATGCTCTTCTTAAGTCTTTTGGCAGGCTGGAGAAAGTTGTGTTTCTTATGGGAGGCTTCTGGGAGGCGTGATTGGATGGGCAGGGGTCAGGTATGTTATAAAGTAGTGGCTGTGTCTGATGGGCAGTTCAATCTACATTGTGTAGATACCTCTCCTCAGCTTACTATCTCTCTGGGATGGTTTTGTGGTGAGGTAAATCCCACTTTATTGTTCTTTGCACATCTAATCTCAAGACTTCTACTTAAAAATAAAATTAAAAAATAAGAAAAGCTGAATTATGTAATTCAGTACCTGTTGGCTTGGTGCCTGATGAGATACTAGCTGTTCTTCTACAGCTAGCAGGAAGGTGGTGTAAAGGCACTGGGTCAAAGTAAATATCATATCATATGTGCCCCAGCTAACCCGCCAGAAATGCTGTCATGTGCTTGGGGATGACCAGAACCTCTTGTGTCCTCCCATGGGACATCTGCCACGGGCAATTGAGGAGCCATGGCTTTCTGTTCTCTTGTTCAAACCGAAGAGGGTGTCAGCACAACCCACCGTGACCCCATCAGCAATTTCTTGAGGGGTAGGGCCCTGCACCACTCCAGCTCCCCCATCTGTTGCCCCCATGGATTTGGCACTCACCCTGTGCCTTCTATGAGATACCACTAGTGGACTGCCTTCAGTACCCTGGTGTACTTTTAGCCCAGTATCAACCTCTTCTGTGCAACCAATAATGTGTGTTTTCAGTTACCAACAGCTAATTTTTTCGTGTCAAACATCTGGCTTTGGCATCTCTTCTTTTTTAACATATTGAGGGTAGAGGTATGCTGTGGTTCTGGAAGGAAAAAGAAGCTGCTGGAAGACTCTGTCTGGTTCCTGAGCTGCCAGACAACGAAGTTTTGTGGCAAGTCGGTTCATGATTGAAGACTAAATAGCGAGACCTGGGTGGGGTTCACCTCTGCCTTCAGAAGTAAGCTGAATTTTCTGTGAAGCACCAAAGCAATATTTGGTGGTTTGATGAAAGA
Organism: Brachypteracias leptosomus; assembly: GCA_013401335.1. Taxonomy (NCBI): domain Eukaryota; kingdom Metazoa; phylum Chordata; class Aves; order Coraciiformes; family Brachypteraciidae; genus Brachypteracias; species Brachypteracias leptosomus. Next base: position 301,384 of record VYZX01033106.1, on the reverse strand, counting down.
ACCAGCCAGTTCTTGATAGTCTTGATTCTTCCTGGGGAAAGTGAATCTGGCACTGGCATTGTTTAAAAAAACAAAAAACAAAACAAAACCTGAATTAGGATTTATTTCAGAGGTCATTATGCTCTTTTGTGATGTGAAGTGTCTGAATCTGGTAAAATAATTCCAGTGCCAACAAGAAAGGTGAAAGAGGAGCTATTTGCCCCTCTTCTTCCCACTGGTGACCTCGTCTCCTGATGAGGTTTCTTTCAACCATGGTTCCCTGCTGGAAGTGTGCCTGTGGTTCGCTCGTGGGTGGGTGCTGTGGCTTTTCTTTAGCACTGACGTGTGTGGTCATAAAGCTGTCATCTCAGATTGGCCAACTTCATTATAGCTTCCAGTATTTTATCTGCACTAACTTGAACTTCAAAACAAGAATAGAAAATGGTCTCTGTAATGTGGAGGTGAGTATAGAGTTTCTATATCTGCGAATTGGAGAAGAAACAGCAAGGCTCGCCTGAAAATCACTCATCAGAAGTGAGAAAAAATATAAAATTCTGGGAGATTAAGAAGGAGAAGGGAAGCTCCTTATACCCATGTGATAGTCTGCTTTGCCTGTATGGTACATATAATTTTGGCTCTACAGAAACTGAAGCTGTTGTGAATTAAAGTCCAGGTGACTACATCCAAGTCTTGCACGGGATAGGAAGGAAATGTAAACTGAGAGTGTGTCAATGTTCGTGTCTAGTTCTATCACCCTGTGCTAGCAGAGCCAGGGCCAGGACAAGCACTGGGGGGGAAATGGGAATGTGCTCAGTTGCTTCAGATGTTTGTTAAATGGGTGCATGGCTGTGGGTCTCTGTCACAGAGCAATGATAAGTGTGAAACATCTCAGTGAGTTAGCGTCCACCTGAAGATTATTTCCCCTATTTTTAGAGTGAACCAAGAAGGTTAAAACCAATGGATGGATTTTAACTCAGCCTGTCAGTTGATGTTATACTATCCAACTGCAGTTCAGCCTAATGGCATGAAAAGCAAAGATAAATGAAGAGGAAAATTAAAGAGTTAAAGAGGAGACCTGCAGTACTCATTGGGCTTTTTTTTCCCAGCCCGTGATCTGAGAAGACTGCAGCGGTAGAGGCTGGGTAGATATCTTGTCCGTAGGCAAAAGGCACATCTCCTTTTAAGGACTCTGTTGTATGTGAAATGCTTTAATGAATGGTGGGAGTTTTCTACTGGAAAAGACAAAAAAAAAATAAGGTCATTTGTATGGTTGAAAAGTAATATATTTTTCTGCTTTACTGAAGGAAAGTTCATACCAAGCATTCAGTCTTCATTTAATTGATTATTTCCATATGGACTGACTTTTTGTGCTCAACTAACGTTAATCCAGCTGAAACCTAAGCAGGTCTCGTGCGTACAACCGCAGAAAATGCACCTCTCTTTTTGTGTGCATTAGTTGCATGTTAGGGGAGTGTCTGTAGCATTTTGGGGGGAATTGCTCTAACTGTGCTTAAGAGCAAGTTACTGAAATCACTGCTGGGCTGTTGCAGTGGAGTGGGATCAGTACCAAACAGGAGCCCTTCCAGCATCCCAGCAAAATTCTCTGCATCTTGTTGACCATTTAAAGATGTTTCCTTTTTTTCTATATTTAGGATACTAGTGAAATTTAAACTAAACTAGGAAATTAATTGAAATATTTACAGTGCAGTTGAAATAATTTGTGGTGTTAATACAAAAGTAAATATTCCCTAGAAAGGACTGGAAAGCAGGATTATATTTTTAAAAGAAATAACCAGCATATTCTTTTCATCCTGTCTCCTCAACCTGTCACTTGTATTTGTGTCTCCCAAATGCTGTGGACTCTTTGCATGTTTATTTAGATTAAATAAAACATACAGCTCTACATCTTTTTGAGATTGGGTCAGAGAGTATAACTGGCTCAATCTGTAAAGCATAAATGAAAAATATAAATATTTTAACAACGAGCAGCTTCTGCATTTTCAGTTCTTACTGCATGTGCTGGGAATGGGAGGGGAAACTGGACAGGAGGGGAAGGAGGGAGAAGAGATGATATGCAAAGGAAGACTGAGAAATTGCGTTAAAATGACACATCTTGAGAGAATTTGAACAGTGGAGATTTACAAAGCTTTGTCCTCCTCCATGGCAACTTGGGTACACAGATCAAACATGTCATCGGAGTAACATCGGGCAGGTAAGCCTTGTGCCAACAAATGAGAGCGGGGGCGATGTGAAGGGACGGGTGAAGCTGAAAGACTTGTGTGACCTCTGCTTGCTGAACACCAGCAGCAGGCCTGGTGGAGGAGGTAAGAGGATTCCATGCCCATCGTGGGCTGCCATTAGCTGCAGCTGGAGATCTCACTTCAATTTTTTTGAAAGGTAGACAGTTACTGAATTTTGTGGGTTTTTAGAAAACCTTTATTTACTAGTCCTGTAATGCAGGATTAAAGAAAAATACACATTTATTTGCTTTCCTTTATTTCCAGAGAAGAGCAGCAAAACTGGTGAAGGGCCTTGAGCACGTCTTATGAGCAGTGGCTGAGGGAGCTGGGGTTGTTTAGCCTGGAGAAAAGGAGGCTCAGGGGCGACCTTATTACTCCCTATGGCTGCCTGAAGGGAGGTTACAGAGGGGTGGGAGTAGGTCTGTTTAACCCAGCAACAGATGATAGAACAAGGGGAGATGGATTCAAGCTGCACCAGGGGAGTTTTCGCTTGGATATTAGGAAGAAATTCTTTGCTGAGCGCGTTATCAAGCCTTGGAATGGGTTGCCCAGGGCAGTGGTGGAGTCCCCATCCCTGGAGGTGTTTTAGAGCCGGTTAGATGAGGTGCTTAGGGATATGGTTTAAGGGGTGGACTTGGTAGTGTTGGGTTGAAGATTGGACTGGATGATCATACAGGTCTTTTCCAATTTAGACATTTCTATGAATCTGTGATTCTATTTTAGGGATGAGGCATGCTTCTCACTTTCTGTAGTCTGCCACATATGACCAGAACACATTACTCCACATTGAGCTGCTGCTTATTTTCCAGCATGCTCTAAGATTTGTCTTTCAGTTGGGGGGCTTCTTTTAATTTATTTTTTCTTATGTGAATTGACTTGTTTATACTGTGATAGCACTGAACACCCCAACCATTGATATAGTCTGTTACGTCAGAAATCAAAACTGAAGCGTTCATGTCAATTTGGTGCATTAAGACCTTTTTGAGCAGCACCACAAGTCTTAGATCATTTCTAATACATCTTGATTGACAGAGCCTCCCTTGAATGGATATTACAGCGTGAGATCACACTGAGACACCACAGATTTCTCATGGCAGCTTAGTGTATTCTCAGCTCAGCATAATTCTTCAGCTTGTTCCACTCAATATATGCCATTATCTTAGCTCTGTGGGTCTATCTCAATTGACAGATTAATGACAAATTGTCTGGTTTTGTTCAATTTCATAGCTGAGTTTGGGAATTAAAAAAAAAAAAGTGATGAACTGACTTCTTAAAATAGTCTGTACTGAAGCTTAGTGTCCCCTGCAGCTAGAGAATGTACATGAACTGAAATGGGAAAGCCTGGCTCTCCATGACACTATTGGAGTTAGTGGATTAGCACAGCTGAAACAAGAATTTGATGTGTGAAAATCTGCCTGTGTAAAATTGAGTCTCTGCTCTCTGCAAGTGAGACAGTCAGGAGGTGAGCTCCTGTTATTTCTGGGGTGGGTTACTAGTAATCCCAGGCATGATCAGGATTGAATCAGCATCCCTGGATGTATTTAAAAGCCATCTAGGTAGGATGCTCAAGGATATGGTGTAGAGATAGATAGTTGTTGGACTTCATGATCTTAAAGGTCCTTTCCAACCATAGCGATTCTGTGCTATTAGAAGAAATACTCTACAGGCAGTTAATGAAGTCCAGCCCTGAAGATCCTGTCAAGGTCAACCCATGGAAGTGCTTGTAAGGCAGGCAGGGATGAAACATGCTTTGTTCCATCATGTCCCATGGTCCTAGAGCTAAGTGAAAGAGCTGTGTTTAGTTTCAGAGTCAACTTCCTGGGGGAATGTTGGAAGCATATTCCTCTCTCCACTCTCCTTCCTCTGGCACATCACACATTGTTCAAATTGACTTGAAGTGACCCGCTAGACAGATCTGCCCTGTTTTACAAGACAATTTGCTTTCTGACAGGAAATGGCTGTTTTTGTTGTCTCAGAGCTCCAGTGGGCTGGAAGCAAAGCAGATCATGAACAGGAGTGGGAGTTCTCCCTGTGCCATCCAACAAGGGGGGGAGAGTGGAACAATATGGGAAAGTTATGGGACAGAAGGAGATGTCCTCCTCCTCTTACTTTAACCTCTTGTGATACTCCTGGAAAAATGGGTGCTTATAATGATACTCTTCCTCTTATTTTCCTTGCTGTGTTTTTGTACCTTTCTGTCCCTTACCAAAAGTTTGAAAATGATAGCTGGTCATGAGCTCCTCTCAAAGCTTTTAATTAGGTGCCATCAATACCTGACCCTAGCTAAATTCCAAGGGAAAAAATGCACGAAGCAGCATTACTGCTTTGAAATATTTAGTAATTAATTACCAGTAACAACTCACTGTTTACCCGAACAGAAGACAGAGGAGGAGCAAGCTGGATACCATGAGGACACACCAACCTCTCCAGCCCCCTCATCTGGGCAGTGCTAGCGATATGAGAGAGAACATTTGTCTGCTCAGGGAGTTCCAATTCAAGTGGAAATTGTCTTCATTTCCTTGATTTGTTTTGTGGGTTTCTTTTCTTTCTTCTTGAAAGCATCATTAATTCAAATGAATGATGAGAAAGAGCAAAAGGTGGTTTCATCCTTCTCTGAGATAAACTGAGGTTTTTGGTTTGTGAGAGACATAACATTCTTGCAGCTCCAGAGACTAAGGCGCTTTTCAGGCAGTTAGCAGTAAACAGGTGGAGAATGTTAAATGAAGAGAGCAAGGAGGGAGCCTGTGGTTAAAGAAGATGGGGTGAGGCTGGGACACTCCTGCCAGGTTCTGAAAGTGGGCTATCACTGTTTAGTCTATGATGTGTCCAAGAAGCTGGGTCATTCTTGTGTGACAGACCAGCTGCTCAGCTCCTTCAAGTAGCAAAGTTAACAACATAAATCCAGAATATTGAGATTTTGTAAGAACAGTGCCTTGTTTATGTAAGTTTTTGTGCTCTTTTTCATACACTTTGAACAAAGTTCTTCTGAGCAGTGGATCAGCAGGGTGGTTGCTGCTGCTTTCCTAGCAGGCTTGCTTCTCATGGATGAGTGGCATCATCTTTTTATAGTTATGCTGCACTCCTGAGCAGTTAATTTTTAGCTGAATGAACCTAAGAGAAGGTAAGAAAGCATGAGAAATTGATACAGCTTCCGAAAGAAGGCACTTCCCTTACTACACAGTTCAGCAATTCTGCCTTTTTTTCCAAGACCTTTTCCAGTAGTTTATCTATCCAAGAAATGAAACGAATCCTTTGGTGGTTTTTTTAATCTAAGACAGCATCTTTTGAAGTCTCTTAAGCTTTGAGTAGTTTCCCTGGAATTTATGGTGGCTTCAGTACTATAAATGGTAGGAACATTTCAAATGAATGAGTGATTTGATCCTCTTTGCTTAATACTTGACCGGGGAAGACACCTTACTGTCCATGCCGCTGTTGGCTCCACCCTGCTGCATGGATATGGAACTGTCCAGCATCTCCCTGCAGCTGGAGAGGTATCAGGGCCAACCTAGGGAGGGGGCAAAATCAATAGTCCTCTTAATTGTGACTGTGAAAACCAATTATTGTGTCTACTTTTTCCAGTTCTTGAAAATGAATGGGTTGGGAGATAGCACACATGAGCTCATGTCCACAAGAAAACCCTCTTAAGCTGGTTCCACCGGTGCCCATCGAAGTTGCAGCTGGGGCGGGCTTATCCTTGCAAGTGGAAACTCAAGGTTGACTCAAGTTTGGGGAGAAAAGGGAGAGGCATGAAGCTGGTTTGACTTTCGGATGGCTGGTATTGGTGTAGTGGACAGAGATACCTACTGACTGCTCCACAGCCTGGTATGACTGAGTGTGAACATTGGAGGGTGATGGAGGCAAATGGGATCCATCGTTGCTTGTGCTTCATAGGAATTGTAGTTGTTGCTAAGAGCAGTTCATGAGACTGTGGATATATAGATTATCTTTGAGTTATTCTCTGTGCTCTGCAAACTATATTCTTGTCCTGCATCATAATGTCTTACCCAAGTCCTTTTTTCTTGCACCCCCTTCAGTGAATGCAGAAAACATTCAAGCTTTTAATAGCAGTACTTGTGAAAGAAAGACAGCAAGCACATACATTTGCATGTGTATTTAAGTGTGTTTTCTGGAGCATGTTTTTTGAGGGTAAACATTGTTTACTGGTCAAAGCTAAATAGAAGATCCTGTATGTACTTGTAAACCCTTTTTTCCATTGTCAGCACTACCAACTGATGACACTTGACATTTTCGTTAGAGCCCGGTGTTCTGGCAGCAAGTGATTAAATGACAAAATGATTTAAAAAAAGCCTCACAAACCCAAACAAGCCCACCCAAAATGCTGGGTTTAGTCTTCCTGCTTCTAGAGAATGTTTTGAAATAAGACATCAATGCTTCATAGGGCTTAAAATGTAAATAAATACAGCTATATCCACATCTATTATCATATATTTATTTTTATAAAACTCTTTTCTGGAAGCCTGTTTACTTTATGATTTCTAAAAAGATCTAGGTGATTGTAGTAGTCTGTTAAAAGATGTAGGGGGTTTTCTTCTGATTAAGCCTAACTTGTGTTAATATTGTATCTGTAATTCCAAAATGTTTCTTAATCCATATGATAGCTGCAGGTTTTTTCTTAATAGGTTTGAAATTTCCCCATTTGAAATCAGGTTTATTTAATTATAGTTGGATTAGGCACAAGAGTGTGTATTGTGGAGCAGCCTTGAAGGCAAGATTTTTGTCTGTCTTGGTGGTGGTATCGAGCAGGATGGTGAACCAAGTCCGAGCACGATTTCCAGACCTGATTATTTCAACATTATAGGGTGTGCAAGCTTCTGTGTAGACTCATTTTTGTGTTCTATTGCCTGACTCCCCATTTCTCCCAGATTGCTTATGGCTTAATATTTCTATCAGCTCTGAATATAAGCTCTGATTCCCTGTTATGCTCAGAAGAAGGTAATCACACCAAGACTGAGATGGCTGGGAAGGGGGATTGTCACCGAGGGAGTCCAGGCTGGTGTTGAATTTTTTTTTCGCCTATTTTTTGGCCAGCTCCAGCACTGCATAGATGAGAGCAGGGCTTGGCAGCCGTTCAGGGCTAATGTGCCAGACTGTATTTTCCTTTCCCAAATTAAGCATGCTGGTAGCGTGTCTGTGAGAGGTAGTGGCTCCTGGCTCCTCGCTCTTGCTGAGTTTGGAAATCGCTGGAAGCCAGGAGCTCCCGCGTGCCAGTCAAAACTGGCCTTTGTACCGCAGCATGCCAGCTGGGTTTAGAGCATCCTGGAAATGATGGAGAGCTCTGTGTGAAAGCTCGTTTTTGGGATGTTTTACCTTGCCTGTACTCAGACTTTTCCTCCTCCGTTCTCTGTGAACTTCTAAATAATTCCTGTATTTGCACACTCAGTGGTAGTATATTATTTCTGTACAGCTTTTTGCCTCTGAAATGAGGGTGCAGACATGATGTTACCTGTCTCAGCCCACCCATCTGGCTGGTCAATGAGCGAGAACCACAGCTTCTGCTAGGTCTGGCTCACTTTCTGCAGGATACTGAAGAGATTTAATTTTCAACTCCAGGTCCTGGGTCTTTCTAATTCTTGCATGCTTGTACTTTCCAGCTTTTTTAAAACTTGTGGTCTCCAAAAAAGCTTTTCGTAGCTGAGGTGCAAGCTTCAGAAGTATTCTCCAGGCTGCTGAGGCTTTGTCTAGCTGCCCTTTCTTCCATGTATGTGCAATGATACTTGAGGGCTATGATGCACAAATCCTTGCTGAGCCTGGGGTAGCAGCTCACAAACTGGGTTTCCTGGTGGTGCTGGTATCCTAATCCCAGTCATCAACCCAAACCTTTAATTACTTTGGCTCTGAACTATGCCCCTTCACTGCTATCTCTGTTAAAGCTGTGGCAACTAGAAGCCACTTGGCAAATGCTAATGCAGGGCACATGTTTGGATTTATGTTATTGTGTTGCTGGTGGTGCTCAGGTCGGTTGTGATGCTGTGCCAGGCTGATTGAGCTTTCAGGCTCTGCCGCCTTGCTGGTTACATGGTGCAACTAAAAAATCTTTTCAGGGTTTTTCTTTGCCGTTTTCTTTCAATTTATGGCTGCCATGGTATTGGTGTATGTCATTGATCTGCAGCTGGTTTCCTTTTATTCGAATTAGGTGTATAAATGAAAAGCAGTAGTAAGCGTAGTAGTGAGATCACATGAATTCTCCCAGTATGGGAGGCACTTTTCAGGTTAACAAAGCAAAGTTGCTAAGTCTGGTTGCTATTTTTGTAAGGATTGATCCATCCGTTCCCATGTTCTGTCCTCAAACCTTCTCAAGTTTAGTCCAAGCAGAAGCTACCTCTGATGTTCTGGGTTATCTTTTTCCACGCAGCCTTGGTCAGCCTCTTCCGTAGCCATCCACAAATAAACACAGGAATCAAATTCTGCTCAATTTACAAGTAGGTCAACCTCATTGATTTCAGTGGGACTGCAGCAGACATAAGTCAGCGGAATATCTGCTCCATGTTTTGCTAAGTTGTTGGCAGAGGGTGGATTTGTATAAGCTCACCAGAGCAGAGACTGTCTTTACATGAGAAAAATAACACTTGGTACAACGGTCCCTAATTCAGTTTTCTCAGAGGTGCAGCAATAACAAATATACTGGTCCAGCGCTTAAAAGGATAACCTCATCCCTGTTTCTTCACCCAGATGTAAGGGGGAGATATATTTAGAATGAAGCCATTTCCCCCACTATCACCACATACAAACAGAGCTCTGCAGTTGTAGAAATACTTGAGGCAACATGTGCAACTCATTCCCACTGGGTTTGGTAACTGTGGAGCATCACAGTGGGAACAGCTTGGAAGAAAATCTTCAAAGACTACTTAAGGACAGTAGGGCCTTTTCAGCAGGAGCCCTACTGCAAACTTTGGCTTTTATAAAACCATTCTGGCACTTGTGATCTGAAGGAGAGAAGCAGCAGGTAGAAAGAAAAAAAAAAAGAGACTTTACTTACTTTTCATTCCTCTGTGTGCCCCAAGTTTCCATACTATCCTCCTGTAGACTAAGCCACCAAAAAATGAATGGGCTGTAGAAATTTGCAAGGTGAAATTCACCGTACTTCAGCTTTTCCCCCTGCTTAGCCCCATGAGAGAGCCTTAGAGATGTCCTTTGTGAGCTTGATAGGTGCTGAGTATGCTTGGGGAACCCATAACAGTGATGTGGACCCTGAACTGCTCCTTAGGATCATAGAATGTTTTAGGCCATAACATGTTAGAGTTATGGTCCAACCCCTCCCTACACAAGTAGGGACGTCTTTACCTAGGTCAGGCTGCTCAGAGCCCCATCAAGCCTGACCTTGAATGACTCCAGGGATGGGGCCTCCACCACCTCTCTGGGCAGCCCATTCCACTGATCTATCACCCTCATATTAAAGACCATTTTTCTACTATCCAGCCTAAATCTATCCTTTCCTAGCTTAAAACCATTACTCCTTGTCCTATCATTACAAACCCTTTTGAATAGACCTTCCCCTGCATTCCTGTAGGCTCCCTTCAGGTACTGGAAGGTCACTATAAGGTCCCCCCGGAGCCTTCTCTTCTCCAGGCTGAATAGCCCCAATTCTTTCAGCCTGTCTTCATATGAGAGATGCTCCATTCCCCTGATCATTTTGGTGGCCCTCCTCTGGACACGCTCCAATATGTCCACATCCTTCTTGTGCTTGTCCTTACCCTTCCCTGAGACATCCTTCCAGGCAGGGGCAGCACAACTATCTGAGATGCCATTGCATGCCTTCCTCTTGCAAACAGGCTACAGGTATTTACACTGTTGCCTCATAACCTTGTTAAAGCATTGGTACAAGTCAGATAAACCATCAAGGGCTGCTTGATTTTTTCCCATACATCATCCCAAAATACAAGTAGAAAATAGTGATTGATTATTTCTTCCATTATTTATACCTCCCTAGAAGAACTATGCACAGAAAGCATATAGTTAATACCTGGTCTCCATGGAGCATCCAGGTAGGTGCTTTCTGCACCCACCCAGCACCAGGCTGGCAACCCTCCAAACCTGTCTTTATTCCGCAGTTTCAAGACAAGCACTCCCTGGTATAACATGTAGTTTCTCTGTGTGTGAGGAGCTGAGTCTGCAAGAGCAGATTAGGTTGTGGGCTTTCAGAAATGCCCTCACATGCTTCATATGTACTTTAGCACTGGGGAGATGGCTCCTCCCAGCACAGTTCAGCTTCAAGCCGTAGTGCTGGGTTAAACTCCCTGCAAATGAACCTGTTTGGAAAGCAGCTTTTGCCAGCTGAAAAGACCATTAAATGAGGTGCTTGGGGCTTTCAGATGCCTATGTTCTCAATACACTGCTGGGTAGCCTCTCTTCAAAAGGCTGTAAGCGTATTACATGCTAATCCCAATTAAATTCAAAATATCCCTGGGTGTTTACCGCTGTTACCCTCTCTTTTTCATTCTTAATTGCATTGTAGCTGAATAACTCTGTATCCACATTGGATTATTCATGAATAGCATATTGAGTTGTACTCTTTTTAGTTTCGCAACAGGGATCTGCTGTTACAGGATTGGTGTAGTCTGAAGCAAGGAACTAATCTATGCGTTTCAAGTCATTAATCTTGTCACAAACCAAATAATAAGAGTTGTTTGTTTTGGTTTATTTTTCTATAGGTGTGTGGTTTTCTAGTGAGGTGTACAGCTTGTAGAACAAAAACATGGTCCACAAGATACATGACCAATCAATATTGATTTTGGGAGATTATTTGAACATCTGCTTGTGTATGTTACATACTTAATGTATGCTGACACTTTGGGAGGGAAGCAGTGAGACTATGTAAAACAGCATCAAGTTCTTTGGCTGCAGTAGCAGCCAATGTATGGTGTGGAGGCAGAATATGGGGGGGAAACATCTATTTTTGATTGTTTGGTTAAACCTCTAGACCACAAGTTCACCCCTGTGCCACTTTATGACTGGCTGTTGGGCTTCTGCAAAGTGACTGGTGGCTGCCCTTGGGATTGTGTTGGCCTCTGCTACAGCCACTGAGCAGAGGCAGAGGAGTGGTCCTCGTTGCCAAGGGCAGGTCCTCCTGGGGTCAGTAGCTGGGGCAGCTTCTGCTTCATCTCTTCCTTGCAGTTCTTCCAGAGATAAACTGAATTTTCGTTTCTGCAGTTATTGCCATCTGTAAGGTGCTATATGTGTTTTTTCTTTCTTTCTTTTTCTTTTTTTTTTCTCCCCTAAAAAAGCCAACTTGCTTATATGCTCTTTGAAGTTTTAAGGAAATATTTTGAAGTCTGTTTTATCATCTTTTTACCCTGTGCAATGGGAAGGAGCTGTGAATACCACCAGTATTGAAAGTAAATACAGTGGATCATTTCGTCAAGTGTTCACATGGATGAGTCTCCCAGTGACAAGGAGAATGAGCATGTGCACAAGTGAGAGACAGGTGTTGAGGAATAGAACGAGCTGCTCTTGTGGTTAGTAATATTAAAATTGATCAGCTTTGCTTTTCATTATGCTAAGAATAACAAGTCATAGTGCATTTTGGGGCTTGAGGGGGATTTTAGAGGAGAATGGTTTTGTTTATGCTTGGCCTGTAGGGTCTTCAGAATGATGAGGTCTTGGATGCAGAAAAGTCTGAAGAATGGATCTGCTTTCTGACCCAGGCACATTTCCATACTGTCATGGGATTTATTTGAGGCTGTGTGAAGTGGCTGCTGGTGGATAGTGCTATGGAGAGGCTCTCAAGGCAGGTTCTTCCTTCTTTTCCTCTTCGGTTTGTGGGACAGGGGAATGTTCCTCTTGACCTGTTCCAGGGTGAATACAGTACAACTGAAGGAACAAGGCCACACGTGCTGGCTTTATCATGCACACCTGGGATACCCAAGCTGCTAAGCTCTTAGGGATATGGGTTGCTCTGTGGGGGATGGAGGGACCATGTGAGTCAAAGCTGCTTCAGCTGAGACTGAGGATTGGGAGGAAGGTATTGAGCAGGGTCGCGAGGTTAAGGTACACTGACTGTGTGTGTAGATACGAAATCAATGCTTCATGTCAGTGGTTTATTTGGATTCTGTTGACTTTTTTTGCTGAATGCTTAGCACTTCATCTACTTTTTTCCTCTCTTCATCATCTCTATTAGCTAAGTCCCTTTTTGAAATGTTTCTTGTTGCTTTTCTTTTTAAAAGCACTTTGAATGGAAGTTGTTTTCTCTTTCCCTCTTTGCCAACCATGGCTACGTTCCCCCATCTGACTGGAGGAAACCTTTGCTTCCTACTCAAGCCGACCCTGGGTAACCCTGCTGCAGCTGCTCACACGAAAAGCCTGGGATTTTCTCAGTTCAAATTGAAAGGCACATGCAGGAAAACTTACTACCTTTTTTTTTTTTTTTGCTGACTAACAAAAACCCACTGGGGAACTGGAAGATTTCCCATTTGGTTTAATTATGGAGTTCTAATGAATTGCAGAAGTTAAAAAGGAGGAAGAGTTCTTTAAATGAGTCTTGACACTGATTTTTTAAATTGGGGGGTTTCTGTAACCTAAGCTGGCAGGAAGAGAGAAGACTCCCCAGTGAGAAATGTAGAAAGGCATATCAATGTGTATTACTCTATTAAATTTTAACCAAAATTAATCAGAAGCACTCAGGGGAGAGTGTTTTATATGGAACAGAGCCGTAGTTAAATAGCATCCATTACTTTATTTAAAACATTTGTATGTGTGGTGTATGTGAAGCTGACAAAGAGTAGAAGATACAGGCAGTGAATGAAATGCCAATATAATTTATTCTATACATGTATTTAGGAAACTGCTTCCAAGACTGTTTTCCATATCCACAAGGCTGGCTTAGGGAGTACTTGCTCTGCCCCCTCATTCATAGCCACCCAGTAGTTTCCCATCTGTTGTAGGGCTGCACTGGAAATCAGGTCTCTGGTCATTTGGTTGAAGTAGTTAATTTGTGTTTAAAATAAGAATAAGATTTTTTTGTTTTCTTTTGGGAGTCTTGGGGGTGACTAGAGGATAGCCCAGTGTGGTTTTGTTACCTGCTAGGGAAAATTATTGTATATCTACAGAACTGAAAGCCTCGGATGCCTTGCAGAATCCAACAATGAGATGATAGGATATGGGTCGGAACTGAGGGAAGGTTTGCTGCTGCTAGTCAAGTTTTCATTCTCCTGGGAGCTCAGCATGACTCCTTTCTTCCTGCTTCTTGCTCGCCTACATTCTTCGTATATACAAACATAGGCATATAACCTCAACTGCCTTTTATTTTTCATATGCAGACACGAAGCTGAGTATATCAACGAAACATAGGCAGCCAAGCAAAACAGATTTTTTTTTTATATATCTTTTTTTTTTTCCCCTCTTGCACTTTCTTTGGTGTTGCTGCTGCATATCCTGCTACTGGATGGAAGGATTTGAATGTCCCAGTATCCTGTGACCTACTTAGAGAACTGGAGTAGCTTATGGTTGCAGTTCATGAGAGAAAGGGATTTGAATATCTCTAAGAACATAGTGGCTAATACAATGGAATTTCTATGCTAACTGTTGTATATATTTGCAATACATCACTCTTGCCTGTACACTGGTATTTCTATGAAAGTGTGTAGTATGTCCTGCACTCTCAATTTTGAGCACCCTTTAACTGGTCTTAGTATTTATTCAGTATCTTCCTCTTTTTAAGGAGATACCGGTCCATTTGTGCATTGATACACTTTTTTAGAAACATAGCCAGCAGCCTTTGGTGTTAAGTATATGATGCCTATGGAAAAAGCTCATCTCCAACTTCATTTTGTAAAAAGAGCTGCAGTTCAAGTGGCTGCTCTTAAAACATGCTATTTGCCCTCAATAATACCAGGATTGCTGTGGATCCATACCAGTTTCTGTAAAGAGCACTGGATATGTCCGTATGTCAGTAAAATTAATTAAAGGCAAACTGCAGCATTTTCAGACTATATATATAGGATTTCTGGCAGAGTTTGCCAAAAATTCTGCATATCTGCTTTGCTGTTCAGACTGCTGTCTAATGCCCTCTCTTGCTGTGTAAATGTTAGAAGCAAATTTTCTTCTGTTTTTACTTTGCTTTGTTGCTAGCAACAACTTCATCAGTGTTGAAAGAAGAAAGTGCTTAGAGAGGAGTTTCTTACAACAAAGCCAAGTAATCCCTCTTAGGCTTTGACCATCATGAGTTTAGCCCTTGTGCCACTTGTCCACATCACACCCTTGGTGGGATTGTTCTGATGCAAATACTTTCGAGTGTTATTTTTGGCATCTTTGTGGCATTTTTATTTAAAACAAACAGAAACCTCTGCGACACACCGGAATAGTCTCATCTTTGATCTTGGTCTTAGCTGAGAAGCACAAGGGGGAAGGAAACAGAGGATCGATGAGGATGATGCATGTTTTCCTTGCCTGTATTATTTGATATTATTCATATCTCTGGTATGAAGGAATGCTGGTTTAGGCTGCAGCAACTTTCTGTTTTCCAGGCAGTACCGTGTATACACCGACACCTGCTTTCGTCTCAGCTCATTTCAGCTCGACTGTTCTCACTTTCCTTCCCCCTCCTTCAGAAGAGGCAAAGGTCAGACAGAATCACCCTTCCTTCACTGGGATTAAAATCTCTCAGCCTATTAGTTCACAGGGACTCTTTCCAAATCCTTAAAAGGGTTACTGGCAGAGCCTCAGCCGGGGCAAATCAGCACAGTACCGTTGCTTTTTGGTGGCCTTCTGCCAGCTGAAGGGCTGGCTGAGGAACCCAAGTGATTTTTTTCTATCTACTTCACCTTACTGTTAGGTCTGAAAAAGGGTTTAATTTGCAATGGGAAAAGTCCTGGAAGAAGAGGGGTCCTAAGAATGTGTCCCACACTGTAACTCACTGCTTTTTCTGAAGGAGAGCAAGCCTAGAGGCTGCAGCAAAACCTAAGCAAGGCAGACCAGCAGCAACAGCAACTCAACTGCTGGGCTTCTGGCTCTTTGGCCATATGTGGAAGATCAAGCTTTTTGTTACAAACTTGCTCTAGTCCTGTTGAATGTATTGAAAAGGCAGAAAAAGGTGAACAACAACAACAAAATCTTCTTTCCCTGGGTTTAGATATACTAAGGGAATGATTTATACTCTTGTCCAAATTGATCTGGGGTTGCCCTCTGCCTTCGATCCCCCTGGGGCTTTGCTGTCCCTGTCCCAGGGGTGTCAGACGTGGCAAGCACTGGGTTTCCAGCCCCTACAGCTGGTCTGATGGATGACGTGCTCATCAGATGTCAGCCAGCTACAGCCAGGCATCAGCCAGCCCGGCTGGCTGCCTTGTGAGCAGGCTCACAGGGAGGAAGGGCAGAGAGACCGGCAGGGTTTTAGTATAATAAACCATCCCAGCGAAGCCTTCCAGAGGATGGTGAGTGAGAGCCCGTCGCGGCTCTCTTTCCCACAGGAAAGGAGAAGGGAGGATACTAAACCACCTTCGAGGAATGTGTTTAACATATCGCAGGAGCCTGTGCTGCTGACAACTGCAATTGTAGTTCTGGAATCAATACAGTCCCAGAAGTTTGGAGTTGCATGACAAATCACTTGTGAATGAAAATCTCTGCTAGATAAAGTGATACGTTTTCAAGTGAGCACTGGATTTAGGAAGAAAAATAGTGGTGAACAAAATCCCCCTGTGCTGCTTTGATAGCCTCTTCCTGTTCTCAGCAAATTACAACCTGGCCAACATTATGAAAGCATTGAATGAAAGTCTGGCTGTTCTCTGCTATCATCTTAACAGAACTAAGGTTTAGGGTTGTTTGGAGCTGAAGGTGCTATGAGGCTCCACCAGCATCCGGTGCCTGCTACGTAGATGTCAAATGCAGGCTGGAAAGTCCAGGTTGCTATTAGATTCTGCATTATTCATAAGCAGAAGTGAACCAAACACACATAAATGAAATGTTACTTTAATTACTCCAGCTCTGGGAGATAGATCAGTAGCCAATCTTTCTGGATTTTCTCGTGAACGGGCTCGTTTTGCACCACAAAATAATTCTGCTCCCTCAAAGTTCCCATTTACATTTATGGTGTTCCTGGCATTATTCACTTCCAGGCTGTTTGGAGAAAACCTCTGTGGCTGTGACTCATAGTACAATGCATTTTCACTTTACTCTCTCCCTACAAGTTGACTGCAAGCAACAGCAGAACAGCTGAAGGAAGAACTTGCAACTGTCTCCCATGTTTGCAGAGCTCCCTCCTCCCCTGTTGTATGTATAAAAACTAACAAGGGCAGGAGAGGGGGAATCACAGTGACACCAAATAAACTCTTTAATTGACTTGGAATTTCCATGCCACTCAACATAAACACAGTGGAAGCAGGGATTTGCTGGTCCTTAAGTTCAACCACACAGTGTGGTGGGGAAATCCCACAAGGTGTGGGGATTTTTCTTTTGGGAAGTCAAAGTTTACTGAGCTGTGAGTACCTCCTGAGGCCACAGGAAGAGCTCTAGACAAGGGAGCCTGAGGAAAATAAAACTCATTGGTCAAGCAGTGTGGCTCCATACTTGAGTCAATGTGACATGGGGTTTGGAAACCAGTTCTAATTCAAACGTAGCAGGCAGTCAGCTTTGCAATCTGGGCTTAAATTTTAGCCTCACCAAATTTTACAGTTGGATAGGAGTATGATATCATTCTTTGAACCATATATCAAAATCTTTAGCCAAAGAATATTTTTAAATGCTTCCATGAGGACTTTCCCAAGAAAAGTAAAAGCTGAATGGGGCCTCCTTTTGTTATTCCAGGTTTTACATTGGCATAAGCTACTGGAAGACTTTACGGTGGCATTGAATATATGGTTGGGGATATATGAATCAAATAAGGACCCGTATTTTAAAACAATAACCTTTAGTCCTGAAGCACAAACCATAGCTGCCTTAGAATTCGGTGTGTTACAGCACAAGAACTTTAAATAGGAAAAATATTTATAATTTAGGCTTCACATGAGGACGAGTTTTGACCTTTATATTGAAGGGAGGAATTTTTGTTCTGAGCTCTGTTTCAGGGTTAGTTGATATTCGGATGGCATCCAGAGCATATGAAGTGGCTGCTGCCTGTGTGTTTGATGGTAAAGGTACATAGCGTCCCACCTGCATCACCAGAAACCCATCTGTACTAGGTGGTATTTTAAATACCCATTCTGATCTGTAACAGTAAATGCTCATCAACTCATCTACCACAATGTGTAGCAAAGATGTTAAATTGTGTTAGCAAAAAAAGTTAGTGAGACAAGTCTGAATTTTGTCTTTCATGGATTTTGAAACCAGTTTTTGCTTCCAGGGCTGGTAGTGCCAGTTCATTTGCCTATGTCTTTACTGTGTCTGTGCTTTGCCCAAACACGATGTCTTTTCCCAGGTACTTTCAGACAATTTGAGAATGCAAGTGATGGTCATTCAGTGCCTAACTAGCATTTGATGTAGGTTGTGCGCTCCAGTATAAATCCCTACCAAAAAAGACTTAGAAAACAAATCTGGAAAATTCTGTGTCTGGTTGGCTTTCTTCCAAAAATTTGTAATTTGTTTAAATGTTTTTATAAGTCAAAATGTAGAAGTTTGAGGAAATCAATAGTAATTAAAAATGTCTGTGTTAGTAGGCAGGCTCATATGACCATCCTGAAAATACTGACAGGCAAGGCAGCCATCGTGACCTCTAATGAAGGAGAAAGTGAGGCCATACATTTCACTTGGCAAAACCTTTCCTGACATTACCTGCTAAGAGTATCCTCATTTTCTGCTTGCCCTTACCTTGTGATAATAAGGGCCACCCCCTCACCTGTACCTGCCACATTGTGTAACATTGGAGAATTTAAAAATAGCCTGGTAATTAAAATGGTTTTACCTTTTTTTTTTTTTTGATGGGGGGAGGGAGCCAAACCTGTTAATCTGGTTCACAGAACATGGCTGCTGAAAGTCATGCTGGTACAATGGAGGGGGTGGCAGACAGACAGCGTTATGGGGACAGGCAGGGATGGAGGAGCAGCAGGTCAGCGCTGAACCAGGACATATGGCCAGAGAAGAATTCACATGGAAAGCCATAGCCTTAGCACATCCTTATTGTCTGCCTCTGCTCCTTCTCCATGGTGGTCCTCTCTTCTCTTCATGAAGACCCCTCACCATCCCTCTGGGGCTACACATCTGAGTATTTGTCTCTTTCTAGACTCTGTGCAGGCTGATCTTGGGGGGTGATCTCTTTTTGAATCATCCCCAGGCCACCTACCTACAGAGCATCTGAGGAGAGCTATTTACAGGAACCACCATACTCATTTTCATACAAATTAGCCATCAGCCTGGGACTTGTGGTGATTCTCAAACAGACTTCTCTTTGTCCTATTGGATAGGTTTGAAAAGAAAATTTATGGTTTTTGAAGTTAGTGCGGCGAATTAGCAGCTGCTTGTCCAGTTTCTGCTGCATAATATTGTCGTGTTGCAATAGGTTTGGGCTGGAGTGGAGAGGCACTGGTAGGCAACCAGGCTTCGGCAGGGCACAAATCCTTCCCGGGCACTTGTTTGTCTGTAAGTGCGTGTATCCTGATGAGTGAAAACCCCCTTTCTCCCCTCCCCTTCCTGAGCCCCCTCCTTTGTAGCTCGAATGCCCCCAAAGCATGTTTGAATTAGCATTGAATTTCTGGTATGCAAGCAGAAAGTTCTGAACAAAATAGAACCCTATGGTAGGTAGCCTCTGCTCACTTTGCTGCGTGTGTTGACGGAGTGTGGGAAAACAGATGGACCAAGCTTTACCAAATGCAATTTGAAAAGCATGTGAGCATGTAGGAACGAGCAGCATAGGCAGCGATTAATACTTTAAACACTGGAGTTGTAGTTAAATAAGACTTTTTTTTTTTTTAAACAAATGCCAAGTTGGTTTTTTTTCATAACGGCACTAATTATTAGAACACACTTAAAAGGTGTTTAACTCGCTCCAGCCACTTCATAATGGCATCTTTCCTACTACAAAAACCAGAGGGAATAAGGCAGACTTGCCCACACAAGCTCTTTAATTTACTAGGCTGTAGTTTGTTTTTCTGCTTCAAGATCTCATCAGCCTTTCACATGGCTCCCAGTTTGCTCTGTTGCAGTCCCATGCCACCTCCACGCTGACGGGAGTTTGCACAGTTCTCTAGAAATTTGTTAACTTTTTGTAGCTGAGCCGATTTAACGAGATGAAATGAGATCTCTGTCCCACAGTTTCCACCCTCCCATGTTCCCTCTGTCATGGCAGTGCTAGAGCAGGTCTCACCGGAGGCTGATGAGGTTTGTAGGTCAGCTGGTTATTTCATAAACCCTCAGTCATGAAGGACAAGAGGTATGTCTCTGCAGTGAAGCTGGTTGTCTCTGTAATGAAGTGTTAGTAACACTTCCCAGCTATGATCAATAAGTGCTTTGCAAATATTAGCAAATCCAATTTTGATTTGACTCTTTCATGCCTGGCTGTGCAAAGACCTACAGAGAGTAATTTACTTACCCAGTGCCACGCAGGAGATGGTGATGGGGTCCAGTCTGGAGCACAGAGCTAATGTTTCCTCATCCAGATCATTAACTACAGTATTTTAGCTACTTTTCTCCTGAGGTTGTTTAGAAAGAGGTGTTTCTTAGCTGTGAGAACAGTAAGAGACCCATTGGCACAGGATCAAAGCGGTGTTTGAGGAGATTAAAGTGTTGGTTGTGAAAAAAGCAATGCTTTGAGTTGGGCTAGGGATAAGAACAGGCTTGGAGGGAGAGGTGGAGAAGACAGTGTCCTTGAAGGGCTGGAGGTAACCATGCTCTAGCAGGCTAAAAATATAAAGAATCTTGCTTTTTCTATTGCACAACATCCTTCTGTTGCAGAATTGGAGATGTTGGGTAGGGCTATGGCTTTCCCATGCTCTAGACTTTAAATATCTTGTTTAATATTTTGGCTGACACCAAGTCGCTTCAGTGGGAGAACATTTACAGTGGGGAAAAGAAATAAGGCCTGTAATCTTAACCCAGCAACACAGAGTGCTCATGTGGGCTAGTGGTAAAAAACTGATGTCTGATGGAGAACAGATCAAGGCTTGAAGACAAGTGGGCATTGAAAGTGCTGTGTTGCCACCATGTTGAATAAGCAGTCAGTAGATGTATAGACCGTATATTTGCCAAAGTTGGTGGTCTGATGATGTTATAGCTGACAAACCATTATGTTAAATGTGGTTTGTGAAAGAAGTCTTCTCCTTTGGAAACAGCAGCTGGAAGGGTTTCATACCAGGAAAGCTTTAGATGGAGAGTAAGCTCCACCCACACTCCCCAGAATGTTTGGGGGATGTTAGGAGCCTACTGTGCCCCAATGGCTGTCTTCTTGTTCTGGAGGAGAAGAGTTAGGCTGAAGTTTCCTGTGCTACTGACAGTGATGGAAACAATGAAGATTTTTTGACATGGGAGGGCATCAAAAGAGAAGCAGCCTTACAAACTGCTCCTATTCTCACTGTATCATCTCACTGTACTATTGCTCATATTCTCACTGTTTCATCAGACATCCTTTAGTTTCCCTACATTTTCCAGATTATGTATTTTATTCAGCTTACAAGGTATGAACTATGTCTCAAGGGATTCTGGGCACTTAAATCTCCCATTGAAGCTTTCAGATATATTAGCATACATTATTTATCAGTAACTGGGTCTGTGGTTTTTTTGTTGTTTTGTGGGGGTATTTTGTTTTGTTTTTTAAATGGTGTTTTCTAGAAGTAGACATGCAAGGCACAATTGTTTAAGCTTTTTTTGACACCTGTCTCAGTTCAATGCTAAGAAGCAGAAGCGTTTCAGACTTGTACTCTCAACAGTTTACAGACATCACTGTGCTCACAGGAGGCCCTAGCACAAGGTGAATAAAAAGACTATGGTGACCTTCTGTAGCCCTTCTCCTTGTGATTTCATATTCAGAAACTTGTTTCATGTTCTTAATTTCTGTTCTGTTTCTTGTATTTCCTTTCTCACCATTCTACTAATAGCATCACTTGCTGAAAAAACACTGGGATTGCAATTCAGCTTCATTTAGTAGAATTATCCAGGTAAAACAACAATGGTCCCCACGAAAGAGAATAACTTGCCACAGTTTCAGGGAGCTGAGGACGGGAAAAGGAAATGTGCTGATCAGATAGCTTGAAACAGGAAACTAGAGTAAAACTTAGGATTTCTTTCATTCATTTGTTTTTGGCCAAGTTCCTTAGTTATACAGACTAATAGGGCTCAATGGAGTGCATTCATTTACATGCATTCAACCAGAAAATTTTTTTATTAGCCAGTTCAAACCTGTTTTCCTACTTTTTTCCCTTTTAGAGTTACTTTAACTTTAACATTGTATTGTCAAGAGTACTCCTCTTAGTGCACCTGAAAGAAATTTCATTCTAAGTAATATGGATGCAAAGCTGTACAACCCCCACGACCACCTTACTGATGTGCTGCTCCCATGAGCTTGGAGCGAGTGTCCTTTGCTCAGGGAGGTGTGATAAAAATACAGTATGGAAAGTCTGTCTTTTATTTTTCTTACATTGAAATGTTTGCATTCAAGAAGGTCTGAGTCTTGCTGCAAAGAACGTCTCTTTCTGAGGTTATTTTTTGCAAATTTGCTTATGCCTTCTCTTTGTGGTGACACTCTCAATTGGAAACACCTAGTGCAGACATGATGGGAATATTCCTTCCAGGCTTGAGTAAATGGACAGCCACCATCAAGGTAACCCTTTCGGATAATCATTTACCATATGATAACAGACACCAACCCTTGCACTGTACTCAGTCATGGTAAATGATTACATCTTTATGGAGGATTTCCAACAGGTCCTTCTTCAGAAACAGTCAGATACAATACCTGGTAACACCACAGGCAAAAGTCAAAATTAGCACTTAGATTGCAACTTCTCAGCCAAAAGTGTGACAGCTGATTTCTAGTGTGTTTACTGGTCTGGACCCGTTGTTTTTATGGCTTTCTCAGAGTAGCCCTGATGAGCTCTGAGTAGTCCTGAAGGCTACAATAGCAGCACAGATCCTTGTTCTTCAGTATGCTGCTGGAACCTATTGGTGAGGCTTCAGCAGTGTCAGGTGCATACAGGAGTTGGTAGAACAATCTTGTTTCCTAGGAGACTTTACTAGCCGTCTCTTATGAAGGACATTTATTGCAGGGCAAAGACCAAAGCCAACATGTTTATTGGCTTGGTGATATTCACCTTCACAGGGATGGGTCTCACCCCTTCCTGTGAATGCACTTGCATGGTCTGGTTCTGGGTCTACCACTGAGCTATCACAAGAGGAGCCATTTAACAACTGTTGTAGCAGTTAAATGCTTCAACACAGGCTAGCCAAGCATTAGATGCTGCTCAGCATCCTGCAGCTCACAGAAGCACTTGCATCTCTTCTGTTTTATCCCCAGCACAGGCCTGTGGTGTATCAGCCAAGTGCCTCATCATTGGGACCCAACAAGGTCTTCCAAACCACAGGGCATGTTGAGAATTCAAACCTACAGGATGCAGTGACAGGGCTTCTCACCAGCAAGCCTCAGCTTCCTTTCTTTCCTCACCTATTTTGTGTCTAACAGCTTTGTTTTTTCTGGACAGGTTTACTTTCCCCATTGAGCACTCCATTGAGGTCAGTCATTAGGGTTTGGAGGAGTGTGTCAGATCTTGAGTCATATCCGACACTGTCCTCATCTCTTGTTCAGTTGCTCATTTTAGGAGCTTTTAGAATTGCTTTCTCTTTGTTCAGGCTTGAAAGATGTGTGTCTTCTCTTAGATGAACCCTGTTGTTTATTTAATGACGGCCTTTCTGGGAACAAAAAAAATCAAACAGCCACCAACCAGAAAAAAAATTGTTTATGATCATAAGGGCTCCTGAATTGACTTTTTGGTATTCCTAGGAAGATGCTGAAACTGGAGGAAATGAGCTTAGATTTTTTTTTTTTTAAGTCACTTGAAAGTAAGCTAGCATCACTTTTTCCTGTTCTGTAGAATGACTTTTCTACCTCTAAAGGTTTTGGATGAGCTCACAGCTGGTGAATGTTTGATGTTGGAGGTTTACTAAAATAAAGTACAAAATTTGCTTTCACTCAGTGTTTTCTTTTCTTTTTTCTCCCCTCTAGGTGTTCATTTTCCCATCTAGGGGCAGGTATTTTAGGAGGAGCAATTTGGTGGTATGTCAGAGAGGAATTATGACAAATTAGACCATGATTATTTGCACCAGAAATCTGTTTAAGCATTATTTCATCTCTTCTGCCACAAGCTCAGTTTTACATTTCAACAGTCTGCTCTTCCTACTCTCTCTCTCCCTTACTTTCCTGGTGCCTTCATGTGGTCTCCTGGGTCTGGAGTTTCTTTCCCTTCCTCTGCAGTTCTGGTTTTTAAACATACTCTCTGCTTGAGTGAGAAGCAACATATTAAGACCGCTAGACCAAAACTAGGGCATTTAAGAGTTTATTTAATCTTTCCTTTTTGTTTGGTTGGTAATGTATGTGTCTCTATTAGCTGTGTATTTTCTGTTCAGTTCTAAGTGCACAGAGATTGGAGGTAGAAAGTTCCCATTTGGTACAAAAGCTGGTGAGCAAGTTTGGGGTGGTCAGTAGCATCGCCTGAGGGGCAGCACAGTGAGGTGGTCTTAGTTGCTGCATTTTGTAGCAATATTTGTATAGATGGAGCAAGCTGAATAAGCAGAGCAGGAGCTCACAGAAGTGCTTGATGGGTCAGGAGGAGGTGGAGAAGAAAGAAGTTTGTAATAGTTTGGGAGAGGAAGATCAGCTGGGACGTCAGGTCTAAGACATGCCATCTTCCAAATGTGGTGTTGAGTGATCTACTTCTCACTTCTTTCACCTTAAAAGAGAACAGTGAATATGAACAGCACAAGTTAGTGTTTTTGTGACAGTGTGGAGCATCTGGTCTGGGCCTGAGGAACTGTAATCATACATCACTGATGTAGGTGCTTTCCTAATGAGTCAAACAGCTTCAGCACATCAACAACATCATATATCCAAACAAAAACATTAACAACAGTGAATATCCTTGACTAAGATGACCTAAGTGAGCAAAAACCTTTTTGAATGTCTGAAAGAATTAAATGTCTGTGCAGAGAGGTGATGAAAAGGAAAGATATATGAAGGGACAGAATTTTTGCACTTGCCAGCCAGTTGTTCCAATATAAAATATGGGGAGGGTCAACTGACCCTTCATAGAGCATGCATGTTTTTAATTGCCTACTGTTGAAAGTGATTATATTTCCTCAAAAAGCCATTGTCTTGACTCCTATTTTTACCTTTTAGTTCTTTTAATTACCAGGGATGCTCCTGTTTTTGCTGTGTTTGCTCTTGTCACTGCTCCCCAGGTGCAGAGATTCCACGTGTGGGGTGTATGTCCCGCAGTAGAAACATAAGGGGTTTGGGGGATTTTTGCATGAAAAGAGGGTCCTCCTGGCTTTGGCTAAATAAACAGCGTGGCTTTTAAGTAGGGGAAAAAACCCAAACAAATAATACATAATAAAAAGAAAAGAGAGAGAAAGAAGGAAGGAAGGAAACAACCAACCAACCAGAGTTCTCACTTGACATACTGAGCGCTCATCCTTGCATTTCCTTTCCTTTAGGCAGGAACAAGAACGGTCTCTGTTTTTTCTAGGCCATTCAGGAAGTCTTACAGAGCAATAATAGCCCTGTTATCTAATAGTCAAAGTTTATTTAGGCTTTCACTGCTTCCCCTGCCCACTTGAACCCTCCCCCTCACCCCCCCTATGCAGTTTGCTGGGCTGCTCAAGCCTGAGCTCAATTTGACAGCCAAATGGGGGAGGGAAGCTATTGCCTGCATGTCATTTCCATTACACTCACGCATATTTTCATCTGGAAACTTTTTTTTTCCCCTCCCTAAAGACAACAGGAAGAAAACCTTCTCAAAAGTGCTTTGGGGACTCACCCACATGAGAGACCCTTGAAGCGTTAGTGCTTGTTTTAATCCAGCAGCACTGATAATTTTGTATGATGTTGATTGAAGAAGTCTTCATCATTAGGGCTGCCCAGAAGTTCAAGATATTAAATGCTTATTTTACTTGGGTTATTTATTTGCGTTATTTAATGAATGGGAGAATCAGATAAGAGCACTTCTTTATTAACATTGCAGAAGCCCTTATCTTTTCCTTCCTTTCCTGTATTTTGAAGCATGCTGGTAATATTGTGATAAATTTGGGTTAGGCAGCAGATAATAAACTCCAGAGGGTGTTTTGGTTGCTGTATTTGCTTAGAACTTGTCATTCAAGTGTTTCTGATGCTCAGAAGTAATAGTTCATTGCGAAAATAGCTGATGTGGACATTGCCATACAGTAATACATGCAGGGACACTGCACTGAGGGGAAAAAGCAAACGTATTATTTTGCCAACTCTCTTCAGACTCTACTTACAGAACTAGTAGGACACATGGATCTGAGACAGCAAAGATCAAGTTAAAAGTAATTTGAAACTGGTTAGCCCTTGGCCTTTCCTTCTTCCCAACAGCACAGCAGGCAGGTTTGTTTCTGAAGGTTGAGGGGATATTGTACACAATATCATATGCAATATTATACACAACACTGAGAACTGCCTCTAGGTTTCTTTTTTGGGAGTGGGGCTTTAAAATCTGATGTCACTAATCTGATTTTGATAGTTTTCTCATCATCCATTTGATGTCTTCATGCACTGAGAAGGTGGCTGGCAGATGATGCTCCCCTTGCAGTGGGCTGCTCTCAGACAAGGTTTTTCCCTTCCTAAGGTAATTTCCTCCCCAAGGTTACTCCCTCATTTTCAGGCAGTAAGCAGCTCAAACACATGTGTGGCTAGTCACATCAAATGCAGAAAATTTCAGTGCAATTTCTAAGTGAATTGCCAGGTCTTTTTAACTTTAAAAATAAAATGTGAGGGTGTTATTTTGTTAAGGTAATACTACATTATAGAGCAAATTATAGTACAGTGGAACACCTATGGGCATGTAACATTTACAATAAGTCAAGTAAGTGCATTATAGTGTGAGCTACCCCTGTGATTACCACCTCAATTGGCACTTGAAAGAAGTCTTCCCTTATGTGACGTATGTGAAGGGAAAGATTCAGTCCACGCCTTTATGTTAAATCAGAGTCTTTGCAGAGCTACAGTTTCAACTCCTCTTCTGAAATGTTGATGTTTATTGCTTTATTTGGTTTATCCTGTGAAAGGACTATTTGGCAAGTCAAATATTTCAAGCCTTTAGTTCTTCTTTCTCTTTCTATAGAGCCAGTAGGTTGTTCGGAAGTTTGAATTGCTTTTCTGAACTCTCTTTAACAACAACAACAAAGGCATGGGATTGTAGCATTTGTTTTGCAGCGTTTCTATTACAAGTAGTAATCACCCTGTGGCATTACTCAAGCCAAAGAATTAGATGTATACTAAAAAAATCCCACCTGTGCACAGGAATTACCCTTTACATGTTTTGTTACTCCTCTGTTTTGTTAAAGATGGTTAGGACTGAGATTATCAAGAGCAAAGTTTCACATGTGCTGGATTTCCATGTGCTGGCACCTGGACCTCTGTGAATAATCTGTGGATTATTCCCTCTTTGCCCTGGCTGGGTTTGGAGCAGAAGATCATAGAATCATAGAACTGTTTAGGTCAGAAAAGACCTTTAAGATCATTGAGTTCCACCATAACCCTACTCTGCTATGTCCACTGCTAACCCATGTCCTAAGCAGCACATCTACACAGCTTTTAAACGCATCAGGGATGGTGATTCAGTCACTTCCCTGGGCAGCCTGTTCCAGTTCTTCATAACCCTTTCAGTGAAATTTTTTTTCCTAATGTCCACCTAAACTGCGCTTGGCGTAACTTGAGGCTGTTTCCTTTTGTCCTATCGCTTGTTACTTGTGAGAAGAGACCACACACACCTTTCTACAACCTTCTTTCAGGTAGATGTAGAGACTGATAAGGTTTCCTGTCAGCCTTCTTTTTTTTCCAGACTAAAGAGCCCCAGTTTCCTCAGTCAGTCCTCGTAAGACTTGTGCTCTAGGCCATTCACCAGCTTCATTGCCCTTCTCTGGACCTGCTCCAGCACCTTGATGTCTTTCTTGTACTGAGGTGCCCAAAACTGAACCCAGTACTCAAGATGTGGCCTCACCAGTGCTGAGTAAAGGGTGACCATCACTTCCTATATATGAATGTATATCCTGTATAAAGCAAGCATATGTATTTGAACTGAACTATGTCTATGCTTATTCTGCACTCCAAGCACAGAGCTCCTGAGTGATCTCAAGGCCCTTTGTGAGCTTGTGCCTCTGCAGTCGATAGCTGCACACAGACACTGAGTTTGCATGTGACTATCTGACCTGCACTCAGCCCACTCGTGTTCCTGACCCCCAGACCACCGTCACCAGCTGCTCTTGGTTGTCCCAGCCCCTGCCTGTGGGGTTTATGCTGCTGTCTTGCTCCCAGGGCTGCTGCTGGGAGTCCCTGGTTCCTGTCTCACTCCAGCGACAAACTGGGGGCTTGGAGATGGAGAGGAATTATAGTGCAAAGGCAGGCTGAAAGCTCCTCCTTTCCTTAATCTACTATTTACAAGATATCAGCGTGGCATAAAATGACAGTATTATTATTATAGAAAAAATGCTTCAGAAGTTTGCCAAATTTGTAGCTTTAGCCTAATTATCACCTCCTGTGGGTGCAGTTGTAGTAAATCTCTAACATGTACTGATGGGAAAGTATGAAAGGTATTGCAAATAACATATGGTGAATCCTGAATTAGATCTTCTGGAGATTATGGAGAGCGATAATTGAAGGGATGGGAATCAAGACTTGTTAGCATTCCTTTGGGATAACTGTGGCTTTGGTTTTACTCTTCGGATATAATGGAGATCATCCAGCCAACCTGTAGGTGAGCCACTGGAAAAATTGTTGTACATGAAGCAAATCCCAGGATCTGCTTTTTGTCAGGAACTCTGTACTGCATCATTGTAGAAGAGGAAGGAGAAGGCGAAGCATTATCCATGTTATAGCGAAGGAGAAAATAGTTTTAACCCCCAATTTAAGTTCATGTTATACAATTGATTTCTGTTGTTCTGAAGGCAGTTTTGGGGTCATTTTGGCCTGTGAAGGCATTGTGAGTGCATGACTGCACACACGTCAGCTCTCGCTGTATGAGACTTTGTTCATCTTAAGACAGCTTTAATGGTCTTAAAAAGATGTAAGCCATCTGTTAACTAAACTCTTAGTTGAAACCATTTTGGAGGCATGCAGAAAGAGCATTCCTGGATTTGCAGAATGTGAGAAACAGTTCTTAAATCTCTTTCTCCTCTGTATCTTCCAAAACTGTCTGAAGTAGTAGTAGAACCACTACAGCCACAACTGCCAGTATGCTGCTCCTAGAGCTGGTCTTGACTTTTAAGTGCATCCAGTTGCCATAGTGAATCATCTTGTGTTCCTAAGTCATGCCTTAGGACTCTAATAGATGTCCTCTATGTGTACCCAAGGAGAATAAGGTGAGAGGCGTATTTTAGCAATCAAATGCAAACCCTGTCATTTAATAAATATGTTTTTCAAATTGACGAGAGAACACGCTGTCCACAATGGCCCCAGAGATGCCTCACACTGAACAACTTACCACATTGCAAGAGGAAAATATAATTCCTGAGGCTGTGTCCCAGGGGGTGATGTCTGGTGATAAAATTTATTCCTTTGGAATTTTTGTTTCTCTGCAGATGGCAGTTGCCATTAACGGAAAAAAATATATTGGTACAGTATCAAACTGCACACCCACTTAGGACATATTCCATCTATTACACAAGAATATTATTAAGTCTCAGAAGTCTCCTGGAAATGGCAGGCTTTAGACTTCAGGGAAGGTTTGGATTAATTTTGCTGAGCCAGATGCAGTCTTTTCACTGTAGTCAAGTGGTGCTAACCACAGCCATCTCCCAAGCATGAATTCTCAGCTCATTGTTTAGAGAATATAAATTTTTAAAATGAATTAAGACTTCATATGTAAGTAGTGTTGAGCTGCGTGCAAGAAGTTCTAGTCCAGGGTAAAGCCCTGGGATACAGCCAGTGCAGTGCCATATGCTATATTGAACTCTCTGAGAGACATCTAGCTCAATATTAACAAAGTAGGTGAAATAGAATGTATGCTGCTGCTCTTTAATAGAGTACTTGCTCTATGCATTTGTTTCATAGCTGATAAAGTTAGAAGAGCACGGACAGATGTTTGTTTTTGTCCATCTGCTCAGAGCATTTTTTAAAAAACCTAAACCTAAAATTTTCATGGGAATGTTACGTGGTAATACCTCATTGGATAGAAACTCTAGATTATCTAATATTTGCTTAACACAATCAAAACTACTTTATTCACAAGGTGGCCTGGGTGCCATTTACCAGCACAGAACCCTTTCTGACAACTTGGGTGTTATTCCACTTTCCATATGAGTCTTTTATTTTGATTTCTTGGACATCAGAGTCTCATCTCACAGCAATTGCCTTTAGCTGCAGTCCAAGAATCCAAGACATCCAATATACAGAGCAGAAAGTGGTCCTGTGCTTTAACAAACTGATGGGGAATTTAGTTGTTGAGCCTGATCTTGTCCTTGCTTTAAGCCAACAGGAGATAAACCTGCAAAGCAAGGGCACAAATGGGCACTTAAAAGTTTCTAAGGTGATAAACACTCTCTACTTTGTTTGATATCAGAGGGAGCTCTGAGGCCAGAGCTTACAAACCTTATCATCTATACTTTGTTTCATTTGCTCACTGATGCTTGGAGAACTGTTTAAAGCTTCCAAGTCAGGTGAATAAGAGCTTTCACAGCTGAGAAGTAAAACATAAATTGTTTGAATAGTCCCTGAACATTTGTTGGATTTAGTTCCCTTTTCTTTCTATGAGCTGGTTTTCCTTTCTCATCCATCAGCCAATTACAAGTTGCACCAAATTATTTGGATGTTGAGGATTTTTATTCACTTCCTTAACAAAAGAACAGAGTTCAGTTTTTAAATAAGACCTGAGATCAGTTATTCACATTGATTCTGTTGTCTGCTTTGATTGCATATGTAAGCAGCCAGCATAACACAAATTGCAACCCTTATAATGGTGCAATTACCTGAACAATTGCATTTTTAAATGTTGGAGCAGCATTCTTTGATTCACTCAGCTGTGAGCAGCAGTGTTGTCACTTGCCATAGTTGCACTTTGGTTTTTTAGTGTATTTGTTAGCTGTCACATGCCCGTGTAATATGTTTTGACGTGTGCCTTGCAAAAATATTTCTTTTTTAGAAACCCTACTGCATGTGAAACTCTGCAAAGAGTTGGATTTTGGGGGACTTTACAGATTTAATGCATTAAGTTAACATGTTCATATGCATTCTTGCCTTGGCCTTGCTCCTGCTTAGTACGAGGGTAGTGACAGGAGCATGATGTTAACCCCTCCCAGACAATAAACCCCTTGCTGACTAAATGTTCCTGAAGAGAAGGATGGATGGACAAGCAAGCAACTGCATGTGGTAGTCGTAGGGAAGTTCTTCTTGTGCCCCTAGAAAACAAGGCTTTCATCTTAGTGGGTTTTCCCCTTCATGTTAATAATGAGATTAACATTTTTTCTCTTTCTTTAATTAAAATTCCACATACTTACATGGAGATCTGGTACTAAAGCACTACTGAAGTGAATTGATGGGCTCCTGCTGATGCCCGTGAGATCTGATGGAGCCCTCCAGCAGACCCAGCAGCAGGAGGGCATCTGATGTCAGGCATGCTTGTTGGCATTCATGAGACAGTGGTATCTGAGGGAGAACTCGCACCAGGCATCTAGCCTTCTGATAGCTCTTAACTTTGTGTCTCCTCTCCTCCCCCTCCGTGTATCAAACCATCAAGGCCAACACTAGACTCTTCCAGACCTTGAAGGAGTGAGTGGCTGGGGATTAATGCTTTCTGTTTCCCTCCAGCTGAGCCATGCAGCTGGAGCAACTTTGAAGACAGTGGAGCTTCTTTTCTTTTGTTTTAAGTTACTCTATCTGGAAAAGGGATGGAATTTTAGAAAAAGTGAAATGCATGTAATTAAGCATGAGATTAAAACTGTCTTTGAAAACATTAAAAGAATCTTTTGGTGTCTGAGCTTTATTAGAAATACTTTGTTTGAGCCCGTGTTTTATTTTAAAAAATTATATTAGTGTGTGCAGCATCTTGGGATTACATGCATACTTGATATTGTATGCATTTACCTCCAAGAACTCCATGAATGTGTTCATGCAGAAAGAGAAGCATCAAGGAAAGAGCACTTTCTCTTCCTAGACTGCTACCTTTAGCTAAGGCTCACCAGATGCACACTGTTAGTAGGGGAACTAATAGAGACAGAAAATGTTGGTCTGACGGCCAACAGTAAATAAAATTGAAAGACTTTTCCTTTTTACTGCCTTTGACTGGTATTTCTGGTGCTGTGCTTCTTTGCTTATAAGATTAGGGAGATTTGTTGTTTGTGTGGTTTGGATTTTTAACCTGTTAACCACCAGCAGAACTTGATACATAACTTAATAGATTTTTCAGGCTGAAAGTTACTCTTAATATCATCTAGAATAACATAGACCATTTAAAGTGTTACTTCATGGATTTTGTCTTTCCCTTTTCAGTGTTACTTTTGAGCACCAAGGACTCTGTGAGTGGTAGAATTAAAGGAGCTTCTTCTCTATTGATGTTCCTTGTGTTTCTAGTGTATGGTACTTCATAACAGTAACTCCAGTTGACCTCCCTGTTAGGTTCTTATGACGTTCTTTTCCGCCACCGCTGACTTCACCTTCCATGAATTGTAGCTCACAGCTGGGAATGAGATAGTTCAACTTGGCCGTTCAACTTGGCCAGGGATGGAGCAATGGAAGAGCCAATTTGATGCTGGTGCTCAGGGAGAGAGAGGTTAAAGTTTTGACCCACAGTCCCCTGAGGTCAATAGAAGGTTTTTCTGTTTTGGTTGCCTAGAGCCTTTATTTGCTAAATAAGGGGGCTGGGAGGGGAGGGAATTGAAAGATTGTCCCGTGGAGCTGTGCTTTTCTTAAAGCCCAGAAGTTTAGATGTTTTGTTATTACAGTAGTAGAAGAAGTTATATATGAGGTCACATGCAGCAAGGCTTGTGCTCGTGTTTGGTCTGCATGAGTGACTTTGAGTGGAGACTGGTTTCTCTGTTGTCTTCACTGGTTTTTTGCTTTTTTCTGGGCAAGATACAGGTAAGTAAGCAAAAGCATCCCATTGTCAAGTGCTCTGTGGTTTCCAGTGCCTTATTGGCCTAGTGCTTGCCTGGAGATGCTGAGGGCTGCTGCTTTCAGCTGCTCTGTTACGTCTCTCAGACTCTGTGACGGATGTGATTGGAAACAGGCACCTTGGAAAATTGAAATAAAGGTGTCTCAGGTTGGGTTGCCTAAAAAAAGAAACCTCCCAGATTATGAGTGCAGTTGAAAATGCAAGCTGTATTATTTGTAAATAGAGGAAACAGAAGCAGGAAATTTGCAGCCAGGAATCTAGGAAAGGGCTCCAGGCTGAATTGTTTTTGGCTTTTCCAAACCCATGCGAATCAGAGTATGTGTGTTTGTCCATATTCCTGGAAAGAAAACTTCACCACAGCTAAAAAAGTAGTCTCTTGTTTTTGTTTTTCTTCTGGAGAATTCTCTTAGAAACAAGCAAACAATAACTTCAGCTGCTGAGGTTTTTATATTAATACCAGGTCTTCTTTATGTAAGATTATTCTCTAAATGCCATTATTTGATACATTGGAAATCTAAAACAGTGAGAAAATCCACGGGCAAATAACAAGCTCTTTTTCATATTTATCTAGCAACTTTGATTTTATTTTGGTTTTAGCCTTTTGAACCCTTTGGTGGGTTTGTATTTGTAGAGGACAGTGCAGAGAACAGTCAATATTTATTCTAGTCAATTGATAAATAACTGGGTGATTCAGGGAAGCTTGGTCAGAATACCCTTGTCACGGTCATTGCTGACGTCTGAGACAACAAAAAGTTTATTGCTCATTAGGTTTTTGCAGGAATCTGTGATAAAAACCTTAAACAATGAGAGCTACTAATGTAGGGGCTGGGCACATGGTACATGTGGTGAGAGTTGCGATTGCAGAAGTGGAGGGAAGGGATCAGAAATTTGCAATTAAGCTGAACCCCCAGCAGTTCCACTCACCAGAATGGATTCATTGTTTATATACTCTTCTGCTTTACAAGGACTGGCACATAATTAACATCATAGCTTTTTAATTCTTCATCTAAAAGGCTCCTCCTTCCTTTTGTATGGGTTATTCTCTGTGCAGTCACGCAAGCAGAAAAGATGGTATATTTCATATATTCACATAATACACCCTTTGCAAAAGGAAGTTTGGGAAATATTAGCAGAGTTTTTCTTTTTAACTAGCTGAAGCTCTTCAACTAAGTTCTAACTGTTCCCTTGCCACCACCACAATCTCTTCCAGCTCTTTCCAGTTATCACCAGCAGCCAGTACAGTACGGTCTGCTAGAGAATCTGTTGCTATCTGAAAAGTCTCCTGCTCTGAAGCTGCTTTGATTTCAACCAGCTGAGCTTCTAGCCTTTGTAGACCAAATGTTAGAGAGCCAAACAGGGCTCTGCAAATGCAGAAAAATTAATTATAATGGAAACTTTTCAGCTGTGTATTGGAACAATATGATACAGTGCTAGAAGCCGTAATGGCCTTATTAGAATAGACCCATGTTTGAAATAAAGCTGCTAACAACTTCGGTGTGTAAGTTAAAGATGTGTGCCAGATGGTGTAGGTTTAGTGTTCCTTTTCTCTAACAATATTTATGGCCTATACGTTGAAAAAATAAATTTGTGGCTTTTTAGTACAAAGCACCCTGGTTAATATTTCTATTTGTGGTATATTGCTCAGCTTCTAAATAGCTCTGCGTTTGGCAGAGGGAAACATGATCCTGTTATTAAAGAGTGATTCTGGTCCACTCAGATTACTAAACACCTATTTGTAACAATCTTGTTGAAATACTCTCGTGATATATTTTGAAAGTTTTTCCGTATCTGCAGTAGAAAAGAAAATCATGATAGGCAAAATGACATCTCATATGGCCTTTATGAGAGCAAACAATTATTCTGGTGGCCACACCTTCTTCTCTCTCCTATTTATTACCTTTGCATGTTCTTGTTAAATGTAAACCTCAAGGTCGGGCAATGGGTTGTGTGGGCAGGTGGTTTTGTTTTTAATAAAACTCTGCAGGACTACTAAGTGCTGTTAACAGAGCTTGTGTCTTACCTTGCCTCACAGATGAGAGCCATCCAGATGGCATTCTGCACTCGGATACAGTCTCCTATCAGTTTCCATCCTGCTTGTGAATGATTTTGGAGATGTCCATGTGCTCTCAGGCACTGGGGTTTGTCTGTTCCTGCTCCACCACCCTATGAATAGGTGAATGTCCTCAGAGTTGGCAGAGAGGCATGGCTGCATCCTTCCACAGAAATGTTTGAAATCTTGAATCTGTCAGCCATAACATGCCTTCATGTAAATTAAATGGAGTTTAAATACATTAAGAACAGAGTTTCTTCACCAACAAAGAGAGCATCGTTCCTATCTGGAGAGGGTTTATAGTCAGAGGAGTAAGGGGTGGGTTTTTGCCCAAATGCAGCTAAGTCAAGGGGAAGTGTTGCAGCAGGGTTAAAATCAATGGCTTCCCAATAGAGGCCATTAAGGGGTGGCAGGAGGCTGATGTGGAGAGTCTGTCTAGGGAGTTGAGGATGGTGGTTTTCAAGAGGGAAGCCTCTGGTGTAGGGAGAAAATCCCCTGGGGAAGGAGAGAAATGGGAATAATTTTCAGTCTTGTTTTTATCTCTTTATGCTTGAATTCTGAATGAAAACTTAATGATTTTAAAAGGTTTGGCCTCAAACTTTTAGGAAATAACAGGCGAGGGCTGTCAGAAAATCAAAACATATGTATTTCCTAATATATGCCAGAGCTTCTCATCTGTGGCCCTTTAGAGGAAACATTACTTTCTGCAGTGGAGAGAGGAGACTGGTGCCACTCGTTTACCATTCCTCTTCATGCAAATGTGCTCACTTCTCCTTTCAGCTGTAAGCCTTAGGAGCAACACTGAAATTTTATCCAAATATATCACTAACGAGTACAGAAACATTCCTGGAAAATCACTCACTGCCTATAAAATGTCACCTGACTTAATTTATCTGGTGAGGCATTTTCCTAAAGGTTAATGAATACACTTCCTCTCAAAGATGGGTTTGGCAGTGGATTCAAAACTCCCAAGGGGTGGCAAGAAGGAAGAAGACTTGGCTGGCTCCTGAGAGGTAGAAAGAAGAAGGATCCCCAACTGTCTTTTTCAATGATCCTTAAGTGTTGCTATTGCACCAGTTCTCTGGCATGATTGTGGGGACCACAGTTCCAAGCTATGGCTAAACCAAGTTATTAGAGCACAACGGGTACTTTTTCCTTCCAGGTCTTCTTCCACTTTCAGGCTGATGCATCGGGCACATGTGAAGGTTGTTTTTGTGCCAGGGGACAGGTTCTTGTTCCCCACCATAATGTGGGGGAGTTTTAGTGGTTGGACTGATGATTTGCATGGGGATTTGAAGGACTTGCTCTATTCTGAGTCTAAAACATAATGTGAGGTGCTCAGCAGCTAGATGGTTGCTTTGTTTTCTTCAAAGCTCAAATTCACTGTGTAGCTTGCACAAGGCTCTGCAGCCTTTGAGTGCTATTGAAACCCTCAGGTTAGGCTTCTAACATGCGTTGTACTAGACTGCCATGTGGCTTATTCTACAAACAGAGTAGGGGGAAGGAGTTTGGTTAGATTTTAGAGTAAATCACATGTGCCCTGTCCCTTAAGTGCTCATTTTCCCTCTGGGTGGTGAGGAGAAGCTACCCTGGAGTCTTTTGTTGGCCTCTTTGCTATGCATTCCCCATCATCATGCAGCTGAGCTACAAAGCTTCCATCATTTTCCTATACAAATATTTGGCTAATTATATTATCTTGGTTATAGTGCCTAAGTCAAAGCCTTATGCTGTCCTTTTTCGTAGTTGTAGAATAACAGCAAGAAAAACCAGTCCCCCCATCTGGAAGCTGATCAGTGGAGGCTGAACCACCAGGGCAAAATAAGAGGATATGTTCTCTTTGGCTTCCTGGAAATACATCATTTTTCTTGGCATCCAGCAGCTTCTGTACTTGGTACATACTGTGTTTCTAGGCATCTGTCTCCTTCCCTCTTGAGGTACCTGCTCATGATGTTTCTCTCTGCCACATTGTTTTGGACTTCTGTGACAAAGAAGAAGAGAAAATTGTACTATATAAGAGTTTTTCCGAAGAAAGGCAATAACATACACATCTGGTTTATTATGGTGCTGTTTAAAAGGAGGAAATCAGGGGGTGTGGGGTGAGGTTTTGTTTGTGTTGCTTTTTCCTTTGACTTCTACAACACGCAGGCTCAACCCCTGTTGCTTGAACTGACCAGGGGCCTTCAGATTGTCCTTGCGCTGCTAGTGCGGTGGGTGTTCAGCAGCTGCATCACTGGCAACTGCAGCAGGGGAAAGCCTGGAGCCTTTTTTGTCCCTGAACTCTTGCAGAGGGAACTCTAGGAGCATGGTCTCCCCATGTTCCAACATGGTACCAAGGTGCAAAATTAATGAGGTATTGAGGCATACTTAATTTCTGCTGGTTGGTGGGAAATACAGTGACCCTGGGGGTTCTGCCTCAGGCAGTGTGCACCTGGTGGAGTTGGTGCCAGGACCTGTCATGCTGCACTTATAAAGCTCAGATGAGCACTGGGGAGGGAAGGATGTCCATGAACGAAGAAACTTCTTCCTTTACCATCACATCTCTTGCCTGACCTGAAGCACTATTCATGGACATGCTCTTCAGAGGCAGACCAATCCCTCCCTGGCTGCTGCAGAGATTTGTAGATGCCTTGGTGGCTCACAAGGCCACAAAATGTGGTCTGTGGCTTTTCTGTTAAAAAGGAAATTTTATAAACTCTTTGGGTGAGGTCATGCTGGTGGTCCATGAGGTATGCTGAGGCAGGTGACACTGCCTCCCTGTTCTGAAGCCTGGCCT
Source organism: Brachypteracias leptosomus (assembly GCA_013401335.1). NCBI lineage: Eukaryota > Metazoa > Chordata > Aves > Coraciiformes > Brachypteraciidae > Brachypteracias > Brachypteracias leptosomus. The sequence goes on along the minus strand of VYZX01033106.1, from coordinate 264,139 downwards.
TTTCTTGGGAAGAGGATTTCTCTGTTATCCCTATGTAACTTTGAGTGTTTTTTTGGTGTTTGTTGTCTAATACCACTGGCTTGTTTTTAAAGGTCAGGCTTTATGAAAAGCCACTGTATGTGTGTTAGGTTTAATGGCATGATGCTCAAATAAGGAGAGGCTGGTCCAGAGGCTTCTACGTGAACTTAAGTGTAGGTCTCACTTTTTCCAGTAAAGTTGCTGTGTCACTCCACAAGATACTGTTCCTTATGCTTAAAGCACAGCAGATGCTTCAGCCCTTTCTTTAAGCAACAGGCATGTTATGTCTCTTTTAGTTGTAAATTGGATTTTGATTACTTCAAGAACTTTGTATAAATGTACATTTCCCTTTGTGAATCATGACATCATGGTCATGAGACTGTGCAATCTCAGCTGGGCTTTGCACACAGGGACTGTATTTGATCGTACAGATGTTTTCAGCAGTTGTATGAAGAGATATCTTGTGATAACATTTGTTGTAATTTGTCTATCTGGGTATTGGGGTTTTTTTGTTGCTTCCCAGCAAGATTAAAGAAGAACTGATTTGATGCATGAAAGGAATGTTGGTCCTAAACCAATTGTTTATTATTTTCTCCAGGCCAGTATGAGAGAGAATATGCATGGGGTTAGCAGCAGTTGGCTGAACTGTGGTCTGTTTTTCTTCAGCATCCTCAAAGTCTCTGAACTTTCATCCAGTTCTTCTTATTGAAGAAAAGGATAACACCTGTCTCATAGAATTGAGCTTTGTGGCTCTTCTGCTGAAGGGCTGAAGAACAACAGGACATTTTTGTTTATAGTTAACATTTTGTTGCTCTTAGGCTGTATTAGTATTACTGAATGAAGTGTGAAGTATCTTGAAAGAGTGTAAGGGATTTGCTGCAGCAATAGACATACTTAAATAGAAAACGGGAAAAAAATCTGTTGTTTTTACAGATTTCATGGATGGTTCTTTAATTTTACTATTTTTAATCTATTTTCTGTTTGCAGGCTGTTTTTAGGATAACTGCTTTAACAGTGTAAGTGTAAGTATATGAGTTTTGTGCTAAGCAGAAGGTGTCAATTTAGGAAAAGTATTTGAAGCAGAAACTCATAACAGAGGTACATGCTAGATGTACTTCTTACAGCCAGCTACTTTATAAGCAGAATTATTGGAAAATCTATGAATGTGTTTTCCCAGATTAATAGTATTAGAAGCTCAGCTTTTGTATATGGGTGCAGCTTTGTTGCTCAGCATATATTAAGTGCCTAATTCTGCTCTTCCAAAGTCGTTGGCATCTTGACTATATACAAGGGTAAGTACAGCTATGAAACTGTTGTGTGTATATTTAAATACGTGTCTGATGAGACTCTTGGAAGTTAATTCTAACCTTGTTGTTTGGCCTGAGAGAACTGCTTGTGCTCGGTATTGTAATTCACACATAACAATAAAAGAGTCAAAATAGCACGCCACTATCTGTAGAGCCCTCACCTTCAGGGAGCTCACATTTACTGTTGTCTTTTGCTGAGTATTTAGTCATGGCAAACTCAAAACTAGCAAGTAGCATATAATACCAGTTCAGTCTAGTCTGCAAACAACCTTAGCCAGGCTGGAAAAGATGGTTTTCTTTGAAGGCAGTTTTAATTGTAGTTCTTGAGGAGGCACAGTGGCTTTTGTAGTTTCGAAGACCTTTTTCACGATGATGTCTCTATGGCTCAAACTTTGAGAAAGGATGGGAACAACCTTTGAAGATTGTTTTGTGTGCGTAGATTTTCAGGATATTTTAATATTAAAGCCTTTTCTCCTTTTGTAATTGTATTGTTTACAAAGAAATACGATGATAATAAATTTTTGACAAAGGAGCTTTCTGCCTGAAATGGAAATGTAAGCAGATCTTCAACTCCAAAATTGTCACTAGTGTGTCTGCAAAATTGTCACTAGTGTGTCTGGGATCCAAAAGAAGTGCAGATCTCATTCTGGGTAGATTCTGCTATTTAGGATAATTATGTTGATAACAGCAGTCTCATTGATACGGGTTTTTAATAGAATCTTTAAGTGTCTTTCGCAGTCTTTAACAATAAAAATGTGCAACAGCTGGAAACGCACCATAGGTCCTTTTTAGCTTATGTGGTCCCAAACCACAAAGTGTAGTTGGAGAACACAAAGAAGCACACTCTGTTCTCATACTACATCATCTTATCCTTTCACTATCCCTATTCCTATATGTTTTTTTCTTGTTTCTTGTCTTTATAGTAAATCCATCTGGGTTTAATATAAAAGAGTATTAATATAAAAGTCCTGTCCAGTCTAGGAAAGCAAACGTATGAGAAAACCTGGTGCATTCATTATCACTTTCTGTACCTTCCAAGAAGTTATTTGATAGTGAGTGGGGGGAAAAAGAGAGAAAGGTTTTGTATCATCCTGTATTTTTCATTAAGGTTAGGCAGAAAAGATTTCAGCTGAACTTCTAATATACAGGACAGAGGAGAATACTGTAAAGATCCTCTGGGTACTGCAAAGTGAAGGGAAAGGCAGGAGAATGGTGAGGCAAGTTCTGTTTTTCCTTGCAACTGAAAGGTCACATTTACCAACTTGGAAATGCTTTGGAAAAGTAAAGGATTGCCTGTTCATCAATTCTAGGGCCATTTGGGGAGCTTTTTAATAGGCTGTGTAGTCTACTGCCTACAAGTCATTTTTGCATACCAACAGGATGTGAACTTTCTTTTCAGATATATATTTTAAATGGTGCCAGAAATGTACTTCTTTATGTAGTAACATGAGTGATGGGAAAGAGCCTGTGTTTAGAAGGTAACCATTGCAACCCTCCTAGAAATACCATCTCTGGGAGCACACATTTCAGTAAATGCTGTCCAAACTCTGTAATTTCAAGCAGATTTTCCAGCAAGTTATGGTTTGATGGCCTCAGTTGAACACAAGGCAGATGTGGCCATTTCAGTGCTGTGCCCCTTTCCAGAAGCAGAGATCTGCCAGAATCCTGGTTGAGGCAGGTCAAACCCACAGAGCCTGGGAGAGCATGCTCAGCTGGCAAGTCTGGAAAGGGCTTCTCTTCCTGATGTAGCAGAAATGGGAGCCTCTGGACCTTCAGGCTACAGTTTAAGACTGTCTAGTAGCAAAGCGGATGCTATGAAGAGACTTTAGTTTTACGATTGGGAGAGGGATTTGAATCATTCAGCTTGTTGCTAATTTTCTAAATTGATGATGCTGTTCTTTTATAACTGATGATACACACTAAGCAGTGACTGTAAACAGAAGACAGCAATGTTAGTCTGGCAATCAAGTTTGACAGCTTTTCAGGATCTCTTTTCAGCTGTTAAGCACTGAAGCCTCACTGACAGAAGGCGACATACCGTATACCATGTAATGGTTGCCAGCATATGAAGCTTGTCCAGCAGGTGACCTGTCCCTCACAACCTGGAGAAATGGATGCTTTTGAACTTATCTCAGCTTTAGATGAGACTCCTGCAATGGCTGCTTCCTAGAATTTGGCAAGGGGGGAGGGGAGGAAAGAATGAGAGGAGTTGCAGCCATGGGGTGAAGAGGTGCAGTGGCCCCAAGGTATCTCATCCCAAGCCCACGCAGAAGCGTGTCTCCTTCCAACCCGTCTGAGCCCTGGGGCATGTCCCTGGCTCTGTAAGTTGAGGACTTGGTAGGCTACTGAAACAGGCCATATTGCTTCTGGTTGAGCAGTTTAGCTGAACTGACAATAGCTATGTGGAGGATAGCTCCAGCAGCTGTACTTTAAAGAAATTTGGGATTCTATAGCCAAGGCTCTTTGATGCAGACCCTGTTTGTATTTTTTTAATTAGATACCTCGTTATAGGGATTCTGGTTTTTATTTGTGCTATTCTGAGGACATCAGGATGAAAAGCTGAAAGTGTAAACACATCTGGAACTGGAATCCTTGAGGTCCTTGAGTCAACCTGTTATAAAACAGGAGAAAAAACATCTTGTACTGACTGAAGACACTGCAGACTCTGAATCATCTTGTAACACCTCCACACTTTTCTGGTACCTGACCATCTTCAATTAATTTCATTGGGATTTTAATTTCTTAAGTACTAGCAAGTATTCAATTCTTCGTTTTCCTAGGTAAAGAATAAAATCAGATGCTTGACTTCAGTGTTGAAGCCCAATTTCTATGTTCACATTCATCATCTGAAAGATGATTTGAGCTCGGACACAAATGTTTTGCATCTACTTTGGCTTTTTATACAGACAACACAATTACCTGCAATCAATTTTTCTTAAGACAGAGGAGAAGGCGAGTTCTTTTCTCACTAGTGCAAATCTGAGATTTTTTTTTAACAGGAAAAGGAACCAGGAGGAAAGCACGGGAATATCTACCTCAGAAAATGAAATTTTTATCACCTTAGTGGGAAATTGAACTTTGATTCATGAGAGAAAGAGGAAAAATTCATTTAGATGTTTGCTTCTTTGGAAGTCATACAGGGCTGCATTGGTTATTTTCTTTCTGTTGTCTAATTAAATGCAATCTTTTAATAACACACCCAACACTGATTTCACTCTAATGAGGTGAAACACTGTGAGATGGTCTCTCAGTCATCTCAAAGTCCAGCATGTTGCCATTGGAAATTATCATTGCAAGTACTAAGTAAAGAGCTCCTGCTGGGCAGATCCCCACTCTGTTAGCACTTCTGAGCAGGCTACAGCCAAAACCTTGATCACTTTAATCCATGCTCAGAGGTGGGATGTGAGCAGGGTTCATTGGAGACAAAAGGCAGTAGCAGGAGGAATAGAAGCATCTTTACAGTATGGTTCTCTGTTTCTGCCAGCTGAGAAGACAGTACTGTTTAATGCTCTGCTCAACAGTGTCCAAACAGTATTTTATTGTACTAAATGGACCTTGTCCAGGATTTAGAAAACTAAGAAACCATGATCAACCATATCCAACATCTTAATATAGCAAGGACAGTTTGCATAGGAAAGAGGGAACAGGAGCAACAGAAGATAGAGCCTTGCATTTAGAGCTTTGGATGTGAAGACATGACTGTGAAAAACTGATTTATATCTCTCTGCCTGAATAGTGCAGATCAGCTGGAAGAAATAAAAAGGTAGAAGGTGGAGCTGTTCCACCAGCGATAAAAGTGTATCAATCACTTTGGTGGAAGAATCTCTGCCATAATATGGTCCTCTGTGTGAGGAGGATTTGATTCTTTTTCTTTCCTGAAACATCTGGTTCACTCAAGGCAAGAGAAGATCTCATTGTTTACACAGAGAGGTTCATATTGCGAACACAGACACTTTAAAATAGTAGCTCTCTCCTTTGGTATGTTGTTCATGGAAAGGGTTGTTTTCTGGCATGAAATAAAAGGGAAAACTGTGAGAAGCAGCTAATTATTGAAAGAATATTAATAGAGAAATGGCAGCTTGGACCCCCCCTGCTAGGCTAGATTGCTAAATGAAAAAATGGAGCTGAATGTCTTTATTTGAAGTGTATTATCATTGCTAGTGAGTCATGAACTCCTATAGAGTTAAAACAGTACAAATCCTGTTATTTCAGGTGCTTGTGTAAACTGCTTAGTTTCTATGTAATTCTGCCACTCCTGGTAAACATGAAACAGAGAGGAGAACGGGAATAACCACCCCTTGTGATCAAACCTTCCCCAGCGAAATTCTACTTTTGTTTGAGGAGAGGGGGTATGAGTGGGTTTGTTAGAAAAAAAACAAAGTAAAGTCTCCTTTTTTTTCCCCACTTACGCCCACCAGACAGATCAGTGAGGCCCTGAAGCAAGTCACCGGCAAGCAGGATGGACTGTTTGGGAGCTAAGAAAAATATTTAAAGGCTGTATAAATATACAGAACATCAGTGCATAAACTCCTCCCAGTAACGAGATGCTGACTTTCTGTTCACTCCACAAAAGACTGAAGATGAGGCATCTGCCTGCAATGGAAAAAGAAGAGTTGCAATACCCTCCCATTGAATTAAAATGCTCTCGCTAGGTTGCTGTCACAGCTTTGGCTGCCACCAAATTCCCATCCCATGTTGGTGTGGGCAGCCATGTTGGATTTAAGCTGAAAGGCTGGACTTTGCAAGGTCTAGCAGGGGCAATCCCTGCTGCAGGTGCTGCACAAAGGTATGCCCTTTGCAATTAATGGCTCATGAATGATTTGCATTTAAAAAGATATTTTCATTAATATGACACATGTCATTGCAGACGTGTAATGACCAGCACAAGACTGGTGCCAACATTGAGCTCTGATAATTTGCTGAAAGGAAAGGAAAATTTGCTAAAAATGTGTAAATATTTAGGAGGAGGTTTTTACCTCCCAAATTTCAAGAACAGTTTTCTCAGTTTTTGATTTCAATAACTTTTCATCCATAAAATAACTTTTGAAAGTAGAAAGGATGGGGAACCAGACAGGGGGAAAAAAAAAAAAAAAGATTGTTTGCCACAGGTCATGCAAAACCCCTTCTGTGTGTGGAGATGGGCTCAGCTGTGAATCTTTGAGGGAAAAAAGCAGCTGATCTCAGATCAGTTTAAAAAGGAAGGTGGGGTAGTGTGCACACATTATCTATTGGTTAATAGCTGTTCTCTTCTTTGCAAGTAATAAGCTGCAAAGCAAGAAGGGACAGGTACGAGAAAAATAATTGGGAGCTCTTGCTTTTTCCCAGATGAGTCAGTCTTACTGAGAATATTGCCTTTGCCATTTATGCAGATGATCAAGAGAAAGAACAGAGATTTAAAGAAATACTCTCAGGTTCACATGTGGATCAACCATACTTTGAAACATGCTTTACACTGCCCTTGCTTATGTTACCTAATGCAGTTTTTGCATTGCAAAAAAGCTTCTTACCTATTTTTTTTTTTAAGGCAGTCTTGGAATTGGGCCATAAAATGTAGATCTGGATAAGCAGTGCCTTGCATGTTGTAGGCTATGTCCAGAAACCCCTTCACCAGGAATGCTTGAGGGAAAATCCCTCTAGTGTTCTTGCCAGTGCAACAGGCAGGAACACGATGTGAAATGCTAAATCACTGGTAGTTTCCCATGGCAGGCAATGCAGGGAGATGTGTTTGCTTTGGGGCACAGGTAACTGCATTTATTGTTCCTGTTACTTACATTGTGCTGTGGACTGTGTTCTGCCCTGCATCTTTATCTCTGCACATCGGAGGATAGTGTTATGTGAGGGCAGGATTTGGTTTAATAACTCCGAGCACGTGGCCTGTGGCACCTCTCTCATGCTGTCATTCAGAGGGAGTATTAAGGAAATTATTCCTTATAAATAAATATTGCAATAAATATTGTAAAACATTTCAACTTCTGCTGTCATAGCACTGGAAATTAGAAAGGGGACTGTACCATACTTTGCAGGAAAATTCACATTGAACTTGGTGTAATGTCAGCTACGTATGCATACATTGGATCCCCTTTGACAATTAGAGGCCTTGATCAGCTATGCAAATTAGCCCCACATGCTATAATTTGCAGATATCAGTGGTGAGTCTGTGCAAGAACTCTTAAGATTTCTGCACTGTTATTCTCTTCTTTGCCTGCTTGGTGCATCTACATCCTGGCTGGTTCCACCCTGGAGAGAAAGGACATCAGGGTGGTGGAGGTGGAGGTGATGGAGGTGTTCGTGTCCCCAGGGGCACCTAAACAGCTTTAGCATGTGTTTCAGAGAGGCCTGAAGAAGCAATAACTTGCACTAATTTCAGACATCCTCAGACTCTAGCATCAAGTGGACTAAAGTTTCTTCATAGTAAAACAAAGTGTGATGCCAAGTCCTGTGAGTAATGCCCGTTAGGCCTCTCATCAGCTGCCAGTGAGCTGTACGTGAACAGGACCAGCAGCAATAAAATCTTGGGTAATACCTGACATGTAGCTCCCTTCTCCCTCACTGGGCGTAATTTTGATTCATAATGAGACAAAACATATTTATGGAGGATGGGTTTTGCCCTATCAAATTCCCAGTGCCACCCTGGGCACTGGCAGGGCAGGAGCGTTCCTGCGGGCAGGAAAGCCACCGCCATCCCACGGCCCAGATGGCTTTGTTACCCTGCTGTCCTCTCATCCCCCACAATGTAAAAAGCAGACTTGAGTGGGTGATGGATCTGGTGAAAAGTCCATTCCCTGAGTGGGTGCCCGGACGTTCCTCCTGCGTGTAATGTTTTGCTGCTTGTGGTTTGGATTTTTCTGTTTACAGCCCAGAAGCTGACTCAGTAGCTGTGCAAACCTGGGCCAAGTCCACGTGTGCTTCTGAGCAGCTGACTACACCTACCAGCTGCTCACCACCGCCTCCCCTTCTCTTCCCAAGTGCTATGTATGTAACTCAGTATGCAAATTTTATTATTATTATTATTGGTTTATTGCATGTGGGGAATGCCCCATATTGCAGCAGAGCACCGGCTTCTCCTGGAGTCTGCATCTCTGGAGACTTTCAAGACCCGTCTAGACACATTCCTGTGTGACCATCCCTAGATGAACCTGCTTTGGCAGGGGGGTTGGAGTAGGTGATCTCTAGAGGTCCCTTCCACCCCCTGCCATTCTGTGATTCTCTGCTCAGCCAGTCCATGGCTTGGAAAGACAGGGCAAGAGCTCCTGCAGCCCACAGTAGCCTTGACTTCAGCCAGCCATCATACTCAGGCAAGTTCTGTCTTGCTCCATGATGCTTACCTGGCCTTTCGTCACAGTGGCAGAGGCCCAGTCCTGCCTGGCAGGAGCCTGACTACACCATAAACCACCAGACAGCTCCTTGCCATCACAGATGACCCCAGCACCTCTTTCCCTGATAGCTGCCATTAAAAGAATCATCAACTGCTAAAAGTAAAATACATCCTAAAACATGTCTGCCTTGGGTTTTGCATATTTTTTCTTGTTATTTGCAGTGGGACTTATTTATTTATTTTTCATTTGTCTCAGGGAACAAAATAATCTAGTCTTTTTTTTTTTATAATCTGCTCCCAAGGGAGTTTTTATTCACAGCTCCTGGAAATTGGCACTTCACCAATGCCTAGCATTTTGTAATATCAAACATTGGCAAGGATTCACTATTAGTGGTCACAGAGGAGATAAAACACCTCTTGAAAATGAATAAATACATGCAGACATTTTAATAAAGCGATAAGGCACAAGGCCCCATGCACTAACAAACAATAACTCTGCTGTTAGTTATTACATTTACCCTGTGCAAATTTACTCTGAGCATGTCACAGCCTTGATTTTCAACTCACAAGTGGTTTTAGATGACCCAGATAACAAGGCAAAAAGATGTTTCTTTGGAGAGGTTCTGGATGATGATGACAAGCAGTGGGAAAGGAAACAGTGTTGGCTCTGAGGTGGGCACAAGGCTGCAGGAGCAATGTCCCTTGGTCCATGCCTCTTAGGTTCTTCTTTTCTAAAATGGGACCTTTCTTCTTTTTGCCTTATTCTTTTTGGTATATTAAGAGCAGTTGAAAGACAGCAACCTCCTGGTTCCTTGCTTTCTGGCTGCAGAGGGTAGGTGTTTAAAAGAAAAGAAAAAGCCAAATCAATGGGAAAACACCAAGTGAAAAGATGAAATCAAGGATAGCTCAGGATGAAGAAGCACGTAAGAGAAAGCCTTGGATGGTGGCCAATCACATGGAGAACAGCCCTGCTATTCATTATTTGTTTTTGCAGACTTTTGTCTCTTCAATACCATGTTCTAGTGTAGGTGGAGGGGTGGGGGGGATGCATATCAAAGCAAATAATGAACCAGGATATGCAAGATTGACATTTCTCGCTCTTGTTTTTGAGATACTGATGCTCATTTGGCCTTCAGAGTAGCACGTTAGGACAGAATTTATCCTTGCTGGTGTGCTTGTTTCCCTGAATGATGCTGTGCAACTGTGAGTGGTACCCAAGTACTTGATAAAATACAGGATAGTTTATGTTATGGGCAATTTTATCACTTGTTTTACTCATTTAAGCATCCCTTTTCAGGAGGAAAGCAAAGATCAGGAAGCACTTTCTGCTCATGTCATTCTAAACAGTGCTAGTTACTGTAAACCCAGGTGCATATTTTTGGAACAGGGAGGGAGAGACACCAGGGCAAGCTGCAGATGCTGGACAGGTAGCTGGCCATACTTCTCTCCCTCCCCTATCCCCATTGTGTACTGTGGATGTACATCCTGATAATTGCATAAGCAGCCCTATATGATATCCTCCCTTTCTCCCAGCACTTAAACCAGGGCCCTTGAGAGCTCTGCAAAAATAAGAAGGATTTATTTCAATGGTGAAGACAGATGCTCTCACTTTCATCCAGGAGAGAATGTGGTCCCAGATGCCTTTGGTGGGGCTAAGAGTGGTCACACAGGCTGCGGAGTGCAGGAGGATACGACTGCCAAAGAAGTTGTTTTGACTGCAGCAGGAAAAATAAAATGTGAAAGCCATTAAGGAAATATCAGGGGGAATTCAAGGCTACTGCCCTCTTAGAAGATAACTTCTTACTGGAAGGACCATTTAATCAAAACTCCAGATCAACTAAGTTAGGAAAGTTATTCTCCTTTCCGCTGTAGCTTCACCACTACAACGTAGTGCACATTCATCTCAAATTTAAGGAGTTCTTGTAATACTTTGCGGCAATGAGACTAATACACTAAGATGAGTTTTTCTACTTGTTAGTAACTTCTAAAACTACGATTAATTTAGATTTAATTAACTGGATTGCCCTTGAACTGTTCTTACTTGATGCTGTCCACAAGAGAGATGTAAATCTGGAATTATTTTGCCCCAGTCAGTGGCTTTGCTTCTGTTTTGATGTGGATGTAACTGAGAGCAAAACCTGATCACCCCTGAGAAAGTCATCATCTGCTAATTTAAAAGGAAAGCTGGAAGCTCAGTGGGTTATGGAGAATATTATTAATGGTCTGTCATGCAAATCTCGCAAATTTGCTTTATAAATAAATTTTTAAAAACCCAAAACTCCTTTTGTTAATCTATAGGTAAGGCAGGGTTAATTTAGTTAACAAAAGGAGTTTGAGGGGTTTTATTATTTGTTGAATTTGACATGGATTTTCTGAAAGAACAGAAAAGCTCCAATTCTGGCAAGTCTGGGGCATTTGGTTCTTTTTATATATGTGTATGAACTGCCCTCCTCCCTCAGGGATGGACATTTCTTCACATTCCCCTTTTAGCGTAGCTTGATCCTACAGATAAATCACTACTCACTGTTTATGTTATCACCGTGGAGAAGTTTGTGAAATCACAGATTTGGCAGCATGGTTTCACAAACATCCTCCAACAGGAGAGCACCGTCTGGGAAATGTGAAACGTTTCCTTACAAGTTGAGCTCTCAGCTTAGATGTCTGCAGTATCTGCTGAAACACCTCTGCTGCCTGAGAAAGATGGGGGTAAGACTTCTCTGCCGGCACTTAATGCTATCATCTTAGTCTTTTTCACATTTTTTCTTCCAGCCATAGCCTGGGCTACTTTTGGTACCATGAATATAAAAGTTGCTTACAAAAGGGTTGGTCAGTAGCATGGCGGTAGATTTTAACATGTTTTAGTCAAACAGTCTTGAAAACAGCTTTTTTTCTCTGTGAAATGTGGAAGTGGATTTCATATCACTGTGTAAATAATACTTTTTAAGAAAGCCAGTAATGAACAGAAAATTATGGTTCTGATCTTCCACTTATCTCTATCTAATTTGCAACCAGCAATAATGAACAAACTACTGCATGTGGAAACAGAGCCTGATTGCTCCCCTGACCTCTCTGACCTTGCCTGAGACAACATTTGCATTTGGCTTACTGAATAAGTTTTGGGGGTTTGACAAATATTTGGTTTGTTTGGAAAAAAAACCCATCAGGTTAGTTGTGGTTAATAGGTAGCCAAACAGCAACAGGTAAGTAAACAGAGCTTTACAAACAAGGTGTACAGGAGGCAGCACTGAGTATTTTCTGAGGTACTGCAGACAGGTGATTTATCAGGTACAGCTCATAGAGCCTCAGTGACACAGATATGACTGACTGCGTTTTGGTTGGTTTCTTTTTAATCGTATTTGCCCTTAAAAATTAACTTGGATTTAAAAGACCGGCCTTCCTTGTTTCTCTCTCTGCAAAGGGTGTGAACGCCAGAAAGTTGCATTGATTAAGAAGGAAATGAATCAGAGGTAAACTCCAAATTGTGTCAGGTTGGATTTTGCCACCATGAAACGTGTTATATGATACTGAAGACACACAGGGTATTTAAGTGTACAGTACAAGATGCATGGCCAGGAGAGGATCAGTAGGAAAGTAATTCTTGATGGAATTTCACAAGCTTAAATCACAGAATCATAGAATGGTTTGGGTTGGAAGAGACCTTTAAAGGTCATCTATTGCAGTCATCCACTGCAGTAAGCAGGAGCATTTTCAACTAGTTCGCATTGCTCAGAGCCCTGTCCAACCTGACCTTGCGTGTCTCCAGGGATGGGGTTTCTACTTTCTGGGCAACCTGGGCCAGTGTTTCATCACCTTCATTGTAAAAAATGTCATCCTTATGTGTAGCTTAGAAGGAGTAATAAAAACTTTATTTAAAAAGCAAGCAGTTTAAATCTGTCGTGAGGCAATGATGACTCTACATGCTTATGCAATAAAATGAGGTCTCCATATTTTCAAGGAATGAAGAAAGCCACACAGCTATAGAACTTCTATTCTACTTTTGAGACCATGCTCAGCTTCAGAAAGTGTTTTGAAGGAAAGGAAAATTGAAGTTAATAAAGTAAATGAAAAATAGTCAAAAGCTTTAGTCGTATTAGCAAAGATCAGTCCTATCTGGTTGTCTTTCTTGTTGAGATGGTTGAGTTTTTGCTTTTGTTTTATTTTAGGGAGATAATTACTTACTTGGACTTCAGTAAAAATAATGAAACATACTACATATCTTAAAGGAGGTGAAGTTTAGTAGGAGTGTTTAAATTCAGATGAAGAGCTGATTAAAGAGGATACCTCTGATTGTATCAGAAAAGATCTGGAGACAGGTGTCTCCTCGGTATCCTTAAGGATTGTTCTTGGGACATGTCGGAATACTTTCATTAAGGATCTTAGCGTAGGACATAAGTTTGACCTAGTGACGTTTCACAACGACAAGCTGAGAGATGTTGAGAAGGAAGAGGAAGATCTGGATGGCATTTAATTAGAGTTGGAGGATGCTAAGAAATGGAGTAAAAGTTAGATAAAGTTGCACAGGACCCAGAAGTACATACTGACTCTGCTTTAAGCTAGGAGAACAGTGGAGCCCTTATGTATATGCAGAAAATAAGGATACACTGGGCAGAAGGTCCCAGTAAGGTTAAATCATTAATGCACTTTACAATGCACTTCTAAATACTCTCTAGGAATACTGTGTACAGTTCTGGTCCCTAGCTTAGTGGAAGATGGATATTAACTTGAAGAGATATAATAAGAGGAAAATAAGGGGAAATACACAGTTTTATGAGACACAGGGCTAAGTTAATCTGGCTAGTTGAATAAATATAATTTATCTGGGACTTGGTATATACATTGGAAAAGATAACAGCAAACTGAGGAACAAGCTACTTTAATGTAAAGTGTAATGCTAGCACAATTTATACAAATAGTCTGGAAGGTAAAGACCAAGTTTAGGCTTAATATTCAGAAGCAAATTTCATAAATATCAGAGGGCTGAAGATCTGGAGCAACCTTGCAAGAGGGCCCAGATACTCACTGGAGTCCCATGTGCCTCCAGAGAGGGGTGGCATGGCACAGATGAGCATTGCACGAGGAACCTATAAGAACATTATATGACCCTATAGGTTCCAGTGAATAAGGAATTTGCTTATCAGCTATCGCTGATGTCATTCATTCCTATCAATCTACTAGTTTCTAAACAAATCACAGGCAAGTTAGGTCTCATTATAACCCAGATGTTTGTAGTGAAATAGGATTTATGTTGTGTCTCTTTTGAAACCTTTAAGTTTTCTGCAAAAAAGGAACACGGTATCCTATGCAGAGAGGGTGACTCTGGGTTTGCTTCTCCCTCCCTGCTCATTGCCAAGGGTTTAGTGACAGCTCATGTGATGACTCCTTTGAAAGCAACTGTGTCTATTGCTTCCTTTTCCTGGCACAGGTGATTCAGCCTAACCCAGTCAGTAGGAGTGGTAAGCTTGGGGTGTGACGTGGGCTTTCTGCCCTTGCAGAGACAGGAATTGAGCCTGACCAGCAAGGAACTGGTGGGGCTTGTGTATATTTGCAGTACAGTTGGACTTGATACTTGTTTGTCCTATGGCTGGAGTAAGGATTGGTGATCTCTTCCTCTGTTTGCAGTACTTTGCATATAATATTACTGCTACGGTGCCTTCAGCCCTTCCAGGAGGGGAGCCACCTCCATAGCTGTCCACAACCACGTTGGTTAAGGCACTCTGTGGTAATGTAAGGTGGTCAGAGGAAACGTTGGTTTTTTAGATCCCATGTGAGAGAATCACATTGAGATATACCTCAGAGTCTTCAGGAGCATTTGTAAGATTTCAAAAGTGAAACTTTTTCTGCAATTAGAAGGCACTCAGAAAGCATGTTATATGTCAAAGCCATATCATAAGCTTACACTGTAACTTTTGACCTCTTAGCCCTCTTGAACACAAAATTCCCAGGCTATTAAATTATCTTTATTGCTTTGTCATATATTCATAGGATGTGTTCAGTAGTAAATACCTCATCTCATAACAGAACTAGAGAAAATCCTGTGCTTTCCTCAAAAAAAACCCCAAGCAAACAAAGAAACCCTTTTCTTTTTTTACTTAATCAAGACAGGAGCATGACCTTAGAGGATAAAACACTAGCTGAAGAATCAGACTTTGTTTTGAGTCATGATATTGTGCCATAGAGGATAAAGTACATTTTTAAGTCACTGACAAATACGCTGACTACTTTCATTTAGGGACACACTGTTACATGCTAATGCTAAAAAGTAATCATTGCACTAATTCAAGCATTTGTCACAGGGGAACATCAAGAAAACCCCTAAAATTTCCCCCCTCATTTTCTTGTTAGCAATTGGTGAATGAGGAAAGCAGCTTTTTATGTCATAGGAAGGAAATAGTTACAGTGTCTGGGTTGTGTGATGATAAACTCCTGTGGAAATCCAGACAACATTGGTTTTCACTTGCAGGCATGTGTGTGTTAGTATCATGTGTAGCTATATAATACATCGAGTCTCTGTTCTTTCTGAAATGGTTCCAGTGCTTCAACATTGGGATTTTCATTATACAATTAGAGGGGTGTTTATGCATCTGATCTGGAACTGTATTTGCTCTGTATAAATTAAAGCTGATGACATGCATTTTGTTGAAAACAAGAGGGAGAAATGGCAGCGGCTCTGTGGGGAGACTCATGTAAGCGTGTGCATGGCTGGGAGCGTTTGCTTTTTAAGGGGTCTGCACATTAGCACCTAAGATTTTATGGGAGACCAGTGAGCACTATGGATGCTCAGGGGGAGCTCAGAAATCAGTGTGCAATGCTTATACCAACTATCTGCACCGGGACAGCCGTGAGGAACATCTGCCCAGGCTGTTGGAGCATGGCTTTGGGTGAGCAGCACCGTGCTGAGAGCTATATGACCTACCTAAGCCTGGGCTGGAGTGAAACCCTCCAGGGAAGGAGTACAGACCTTCAGAGTTGCTGCCTGCCTCCCAAAACCAGGCTGATGTCACTGTGAGCTCTTAGTGCTGGGGACACTCTTGCAAACTGAAGTCACCTTCCTTCTGCAGTCTGCTCATGTATCTGATTCCCGAACAAGAGTTGTATTAAAATAGAACATTCAGCACCATCTGGCAAAGGTAAAGTGCCTACCAATGCCTTTTAAACAATAAAACAAGCTTTCTCTCTGGCCAACCAACTCCACAGGAGTGGAGGTACTGTGGTGAGTGGGGCTCTCGTGGTGAGGCAATGGTAGGTCTGCAGCCATGTGCCTTTGTGGGGAGTATTGATGGGGTCAACGAGCAGGGTTGCCAGGGGCTTGTGATGGTTAAATGGAGCAGAACTGACATTCTAGCAACTATATTGTTTATTCCTCACATTGAATTTTTTATTTTTAGCCATAGTTAGGCATGTGCATTCTCTTTGTCTATGAAATTACTATTTATGCTTATCTCCCAAGCCCAAGAATTGCAATCTTAGTGTCACTTTAAGTACTTCAGGTGTACTTAGAGTGGCTTCAAGAAACCACTTTATATACACTATATATATAAAAAATAGATTTAGATGTGAGTATATGTGGTATATATGTGTGGAGGGGAGGGCAGTGGAAGGAGTTGATTTGAAGGAGTTCACAGTACATTTGGAATGGGATTGTGCATACCAGTGGTTTCAGCATTGCTCAATATGCAGGCACCTACAGTATTTCTAAGGCAGATGGGGTACAGACCTCTATCTAGCAAGAGTAAGTCTGTTTCTCATTATTTACCTTTCATGGGCATGAAAATAGTCCAGGAACTCCCAGAGAGATGCAGAGCACAGGTTGAAAATCACTGGTGAGAAAGCATGTCTTGGAATGGATGAGATAATGCACTTTTGCTGTAATAGGGAAGAGAGACCTAGAAGCATCCCTCTACTAAAATACAGGCAAAAAATAAGTTTGCAGTGTTCTGTCTGAGAGATGTGCATATTTGTTCTCTGTTTCTGAAATTCTGTTGCCTCTCCCAAATTTTTCATATATTGACCATGATGTAAAGCAAGTCAAGAGATGGCCTTCCAGTTCTGTGGTATAGGGTTTGATTACTTATAGCCAAGTTTGGATCTAAAAAAGAGTTTAAAATCCAAAAGAATGGAGTAAGACTTTAAGGCAGGAATTTCAAAAGCAGCAGGATTGCCATCAGAGCTTCAGCAGCATCATCTTTACATGGTCACTGATCTAGGCCAAAGCAGATTTTCTGCGTTATAAGCTTTTTGTTCTTGAAGCGTAAAATGTATTTTACCTTGCTGATAGAAGTCTAAATTTTGAAACAAATGCAATTAAATGGAAAAAGAAGAGCAGACAGTTTTGCATGCTTGAAGACATGTTATTAGGAGCAGATAAGAATGTGTTTGCTGTTTACGAATGTCACCACAGTTCTGGTAGGATTAATTCCTCCTGAGAATGTGAGCTCGATCCTGAGGTTTCAGAAAGCCAGTACTTTGCTGTGTCCCAATGTCCTGCATTGCACCAGTGAAGTGCTGAGGCCTGGGCTGTGGGCCCTGAGTTGGAGTTGACCTATGGATGAGTCACAACCCAGAAACATGTTTTGTTCCCCAAGGCCCCCCAGACAGAACCTGGCCCACCTGTGTGAGTCCCCAACTTCCCCCAGGTGATCATGGTTGGGGGTGAGGCTACAGACAAATCAACCAGGAGCCAACTAGTTTGTGAGAAGCAACAAGGAGCTGATCAGTTGGAAGAGAGTTCCTGTTGGGGCCAGTTGGAGTGAGTTCCAGTTGGGGATGGGTTGCTGAGCTCTCTCTCAGTGGTGTGTTCCCCCTGGCTGATTTGAGATGGAGAAGAGCAAACTGATGAAGAATAAAAGATGAAGGTATGCTGAAGGGATGTTACTGAGTTTGGTGTTGGCCTGAGGAAGAAGAGAGCTAGCAGCACAACCAGTCACATCATGTGAAATGCAGTTTGCAGTCGAAAGTGTTGTAGGATTCCTCCTTGGAACTGTCGGGTCCAACACGCAGATAGAAAAGCAACACCCTAAAAATCACACTGGAGTTACTATTTGGACCCATGTTTTCTTTTCTGAGTTGTGTTAATAGCACATTATTTAGAATAGATGCACCCTGACAGGGGGTTTTCCCACAATAATTAACTGTATTGGCATTTATTGGGAGAGTTCAGCAGACTATAGCAGAGACTTTCCAGAGACTGTTTGGAGACTTTTAATGGAAACTTATTTTGGCAAAGCTCTGAAAGCACTCAGTAATTTTCATTATGAGATCTGAGAGCTAAAACACAAAACCCTTCTGTCAGAGGCTGCCTTGTAAAAGCAAACCTGGTGACAGCAGAGACATCCTGTAGTTGTATAGCAGAGTCAGATCACAAGCTCGATTTTCCCATGGGTTTTCTCAACTCCGGTACCAGAACCTTTTGGGAGCTTGTAAGCAAAATGAGGATGTAATGTATCTATCGACAGCTGGTTTCTGTCTCTTCTAAGCCCATCTTTCTGGTTGGTTTTTTTTAGTTTTATTTTACCACTATTATTTTTAAGACTACGTTGTATTCTGCTTAACAACAAGATCACTTCAAGGTACTATGGCCCAGGGCAAATAAGCTCTTGAAATGCCTTCATGCAGCAGTGATATCAACACAGTCACTTGGTGTTTAGAACAATATTCATGTTCTCGTTCCTTCAGAAACTTCCTTCGTGGAGACATAGTAGGTTTGGAAAGTTTGCTTCTCAGTGGCAGAACTTCCCTCCTTGTCCAAGCAATACTGATCCATCTTAAAGAGGGGATTTCAAAAGCCAGTGCTGATGGCCACCTCCCACTGACGTTGCCGTATAATTTGTGTGCCAAACTCTTATTCCTGCTTGGGAAAATCTCCACCTAAATACTTTGCCATTGAGTTTTTGTAATGCAGACCTTTATTTCTAGTTTTGGGAAGAGGATTGTTCTGTTTTATTTTTCTGAGACTGGCCATACTATCCAATGTAGCACCACAATCTCACATTCAACACTGGAAAATTTATTTCTTAGCCCATGGAAGAAAGAGCTTAATTTGTTCAAGATGAGTATTTGTTTCTGAATTTTGAGGGGTGAAGATGAAAGCAACACCAAGCTGCTGGAACACAAAGCTGCTCTGTTCTCCAGAGCTGGTAGCATTTCATCGCTTGCAGCTAGGTGATTTACTGGGCTCACGGGAGCTGCTGCAGCTCCTGCATGAAGCAATAGATAGCAATGGAAGACTGGTGAATGCATCAAAGGCAGCCAAACAGACCTACGGCTTTAAAAATTGCTAGGTGTCATTTTTCCCAGATAAGGTGGCTCTGGTTTTAGTA
Organism: Brachypteracias leptosomus; assembly: GCA_013401335.1. NCBI lineage: Eukaryota > Metazoa > Chordata > Aves > Coraciiformes > Brachypteraciidae > Brachypteracias > Brachypteracias leptosomus. The sequence goes on along the minus strand of VYZX01033106.1, from coordinate 245,183 downwards.
AGGCTTATCAGGAGATACCTAAAGCAGGGAGCAGCTTCACAATGGGGTGGGAGAGTTGGCTGTGACGTGCAGATTTGCTCAGAAAGTGACTGTTTTGCAGTTTTGGAAACTTTCTGGGATGTAGTGGCCAAAGCTAGAGCCTTCCAAAGTTAATGTCATGTTGTAGAAAACAGAGTGTGATTTATTTTTTTTTTTCCCAAAACTGATGTTTGTATGTGCCTGTCCTGCATCTTTTTTTTTTTTTTCTGGTATTTTTGGTACTCAGAAAAAGTCCTTGAAAGCTTGAAGCTTTAAGCATGCAAATTTTTAGAGTGGTGGATCTTAAATCTTAACATTGCTTGCCTTTAGGATCCTTCCAGCTTGCTACTCCACCAATTCTTTCTATCTTTGAATTTCCACCTAAGAAACAGGAAAGACAAAAATGTAGCACCTCCGCGTGGTGTACCAGCAATATGCCAGAGTGTGATTTGAATTCTCCTGCTAAAGAAACTTCTCACAGAAAAAAAAAATTGAAGGCAAGGAACTGTCAGGGTCATGAAGTACATGATTTCTTAGGCAGGTGCAGTTGTGTTTTGGAAGGTGGGAAGCATCCTAGCAGCGTTTGAGTGATTAGCGTGTACACGGCGGATGCACTTGGCAGATGAGCAGGGGCCATCTTCCTGCAACACTGCCGAGATGCCCCACAGCAGAAGTCCCAGTGCTGGAGCTTAAACTGGGGTGTTCCTGGCTCTGTTCCCCTCCATTTTATTCTAGAAAACAACAAAAAAATGCCTTGGCTTTGTGCATGCAGGGGAAGGGATGAGTGGGCAGCAGAGTTTGCACACCCACTCTTATGCTCCCGTGGCCTATAGGTAGGTGATCAATTCACTGCCCAGGGATCCAAACTTGTGTACAGTAATGAGTTCCTGAGATGCTGTAATACAGTAAAAGACAAAATTGGATTGTTTCTAGCTGGGGGGGGGGGGGAAAGAAAAAACTCCAAACCCAGCAGATTATAAAAAAACCCAACAAACCTCCATCCGTCAAAATCCTTGTGTGCAGTATTTTGCAGAAGAAATGCTGCAGGGACAGAGGAGCAGATGGGAACAGGAGTGAATGACATCAGTTTTATAGTCAGGCTTTCATGTCTCTACAGGCATTTTGCTACACTAGTAAAAAGTTTTTCTTTTTTTTTTCCCCCCCAAGATATCTTTGGCAAAGATAAGCATGGTCCAGCCAACTGCTACTGATAACGTTTTCACATTCTATGCTGGAGCTTAGGTTGTAGCTCAGATTTACCAGTTTGTTGTATACAAGAGGATGTTTATTCCTTTCTTTGCTGAACTGCCAGAGCAGTTTCTTTTTGGGAGCTTTTTCTGCAGGGAGTGGAATGTGTTAAAGCAGGTTTGTGGTTTTTATGAAAGGGTGGCTTTTTTTAGTCCTTATCTGCATGTTGTCTTCTGGATTTTCATATTTGCATGAAGGGGGGTTTTGTGTTTGAGAAGGCTTTGCAGCTTTTTACCTGCCTTGTTGCTTAGGGCAGGTCCATGAGCAAGAGAAAACCACTCCCGTCCCTCAAACTTTGGGGACAAAGGAATTGCAGAATCAAATTCCGCAGCTGCAGTCATCTTCATAATGATTTTAAACCACTCACAATTAGACAGCCACAGATTCTGAGTACATATCAAACAATAATTTGACCTAAAGAGACTGGTACAGGATGATGCATCAGCTTTGACAAACCTGTATTTTCATTCCTTTCAGGAAAGGAAATAATTTACCCATTTGTTAATATGTTTCTTTTATTAGTGTTTTCAAAGACAAGTGATAAATAAGGGGTCCTCAAAAGTCTACCACAGTAACAGTTGCTTTACAGACTTCTGTACATCCCATTGCATGTGTGGGCCTCAAATACTTACACAGAAGCAGAAGTGTTTCTTTGAAGGAACTGGAGAAAAAGAAGCAGGAGAAAGTGGAAGGTCTCTTTTGGCAAGGTCAGAGAGAAATAAAATCTATGCTTGAGCCCTATTTTGTAACCAATCAAAACAGAAGATAAACCTGATCATCTCATTTTCTGGGACCTGTGCGAGTGGGCATTATGATGATACAAGACTGAGAGCATTAGCAGAGGTTTATCCGGTATAACATTATATTTCTGGAGTTCAGATTGCAGAATTTCTGGGCTCAATACTAAGCCATGGAGTGGTTGCTTTGCTGAAGAGGATAAAAAAGCATGAGGAAGGCTGCCTGCCTTCTAGCTCAGGTTGCCTGGCAGAGGTTAACTGCAAATCAAGAGATGGAGAGGGAACTTCTTCAGAATCTGAACAGCATGTAACATACAATAATTGTGCATTTCAGGTACTTTTAAAATGTTAAAACTTGCTTATATTTATTCACTAACTAAACTCTGGCATCAAATGTGGCTGAAATACCCTATTACTAAATAAGACCAACTCTAAAAGCAGTCCACTTGCTGTAACATGCAACATTTATAGTACCGACAACTAAATTCAATGTTTTTTCTTCCCACTTTTGAAGATAAATTGGTCTCCATCTTCAAAACTTACCCAGGTGCTGTTAAATCACTTTGTGGCTTTTTAGCTGTGCTTTCAAAATGTAATTGTAGTTCTCCTCCTTCCAGAAAAAAGGGCGGTAGAATGTCTATTTACCTCATTTATTGAATTTCACACAGTTAAATTAAGTGAAATAAGAGCTTTCTTCAGATCCCATTGGTTTCAAGAGCAGCCTTTCCATTGAATTTTAGTCAAGCCTTAAATGAAGATCAGAAGGTGATCCAGAGCTCATTTACATTTAATAAACTCTACAGCTATTCCTTTTAAACTTAAATATTATTGGAGGCTTTTCAAATCCAGCAGCATGTATTAACTTGCTTGCTTGTCAACTTATGCAAATATCCATATTTTAGCTGTGTTGACCATAGCATTCATTCCCATGAATGTGTAGTAGCTGCAGACAAGCTTTTAAAGCTTTTTATCAGCTTTTACTTGTTCTTTGTAGTTAGTCCATGGGGCGTTTGCTACTTTGGGACAGATAACTTAACAGTACCTTTCTTGTTTGAAGCAGTGAATATTGTTTATCTTAGACCTGTCTGCAGTTTTTGTCTTGTTTTAGCCTCACTCAAGAAGGCGATCTCATTCCTAAAGGACAAGAAGTCTCCTGGGAAATTTCAGGGCATAGATCCTTCTTTCTGTATCTTTCCAAACTCGAATCCATAGGAGATTGGAACTTGCTGTAGTTACTTGCTATAGCGCAGCTTTGGAGGAAGCATCGTGCAGTGATGCAGCTCTGTGGGCACAGAGGCTTGATCAGCATCCACTGTGGTTGCTGGCAGAACTTGCCATGACTTCATTGAGCAGAACCATGCACAGAAGCAGATGGAGTTATCGTGGAGGTGGGCACGCCGTAGTTCAATGCAGCAAACAAAACTCACACAGTTGCTGTTGTATTTTCAGCAGTTCTCCAGATATATTGCAGTCTCCAGAGATGCCAGTCATCTGGGAGAGCTACATATATATTTTTAATATTATATGTGATATACAATATATTATATGATATACATATATATGTATTTTGGTGGAAAAAAAGGAAAGAATGTGTTGCATTTGTAGTAGCAAGCTTTTAGGCTTTTACTTGGGAGTCAGATGTAAGTGGTTTCTCTTGCCCTTTTTGAGTCAGTGTGTGAGTACTCAAACAGAATTTACACCTCAAGGGATTCAGAAGTACATGCACAAGCACCATGGCTTATTTCGACATAAGACTTATTTAATATAATTAAAGAAAAACATTGTTTCTTTTCATTGGAAGGCACAAATGAAAATGTGCAATTGCAGTGTCTTAAGAAATTCCACATGGTAAATTGTTTACAGCACAGTTTAATGCATTTAACTCTTGTTTCTAGAATTAATTCATTTTGAAGCAATTTTAAGCAATTCAGTGCTGATGTAACTAGAAACTGGTCCCACATTTTCATGGGCACACATCTTCAGTTTCTTATTATTGTCCTATAAAATCCTGCTGCTCCATAGATGTTGCCAGAACAAACAGCAATGAAGAACGTCATTTTTTCAGACCGCAGAGCACAAACTTACATATCCATTGTCATCCACATGTTTTCCCAAATGTCCTTGTGTAGGTCTTGAGATGCCACAACCATGCTACACATCTCCCCAGATTAAAGGCTCGGTGAGCCATGCCCAGTGTCAGGAGTCTCTTGGCTGCTTCCTGCGGCACACTACCCAGCCATGTGCTGGTCACCTCTTATTATCCCCAAGTCCTTTGCAGGGTGATTGCATCCCAGCACTCCATTTTCTATCTATACTATGTGTTCTGCAGTCTTTGATGTAAGACCTTGCCTTTGGCTATAGTTCAAATAATTTTGTTCAGAGGGCTTATTTTCCTAAATTATACAAGCCAGCCTGTGCAGATCATCTGTCTCTCTTTGTTATTTAGAACCCCAGGAATGTTTGTGTCATCTGCAGGCATCCTCAGCAGTGATTTGATGTCTTCTTGCAGACCACTGACAAAGCTATGTGAAGAAAACTGATCTAAACCCAGATTATCTTGCAGTATGCTGCTAGAAACAACCCCTTCAAAAATTCCCATCTATTATTCACCTTTAGAAATCGAGCTTTTCCCAGACTGTACAAAATTGCAAGTCAACAATTCCCATTTCTTTGAAATTCTGCCGGTATTTACAGAATATATCTGTTTCCCTCTCATAGTTGCATCCTAAGGTATTTGGAGAGGAAAGCTCAAACTCTGGGCCAGCCCACCCTGTGCTTGTAGCTGCTCCAAATTTACACCAATGTCAGCAAGAGAAGAATTTAATCCCCCATCCTGTTCACATTGAAGCTGGTGGAAAGACTGATTTCAGCACATCCCTATCTGGCCTTAATCTGGAGGATTAATGAAGATACATGCTGAATTAAATAATGACAACGGAGAAGAAAAATAGAGATATTACTAAATTGTATCAGGGAGAAAAAAAAAAAGCACCCTAGGGAATTAATAAGGCTGAATCCCTTGTTGTCAGAAGTGCTTTGACTTTGGAGAGGTTTTCATTCAGGAGCAAGTTGGTTTGTGTATTATTGTTTCTGGTGAAGGTTCTCACCAGCAATTGGGTCATCCAACCATCGCCTCCATCCATTGTAATTCAGGACATGACTTTTGCCATCAGAGGGCAGGTCTCCACTCCTGACCAGAGCAAGGGAAACTTAAAAATTAGATTTAGCTGGAAAAGTTGCTTTTGTCAAGTAAATAGAAGTAAGGAACCATCTGGGAAAGCTTTCCCTTATGACATAATTCTTTTTTCTCCACTATGGCGTTAGTTTTGGGTCACTTTTGCAATTACAGTTCCCATCTTAAGTATTTTTAAGAGCTGTGTCACTGTTCGCAGTGTGTCTAAAAGCTGGAATTAATCACAATAAACACATTACTCTAAACCACACTGCTTGAGCAGGGACTTAGTACAGCCACACAAGGCTGTTTCTCACAATGTCCTAAATTAAATTATTTGAATATGTGCAAAAAATTGATTATCTCCTTGTGGCAGGATTATCTCCTGGGGCTGGTTTAGGCGTCATACGTGTTTGCAGCCACTATTCTCAAAGGAAAACATCTGCCCACGCCTCAGCACTATTTGTACTCCTCACCTATTTTCTAGCTTTTCCTTTCCTTTTCATAACTTTCCACGGCACATTGAAGCAGATTTGGTTTTATTTTTACGTCACGTGGACTTTCCTCTCACTTGAAATTCTTACTCAGCCCAGTAATACTGGAATTTCTCCATCCCTTCTCTCTCTAGTGTTGAAGAACTGGTGAATCTAAGTGTTTCTATTTAAATGGTTAATCACATATAACGTAATGTCGCTTTCTTTTTCCAACCTCTGATGTTTCATACCCTGTTTTCTTCAGGGAAAGCATTGCATTGAATTTCTGAGGCCCTATTAGGTGAAGATCAGTGGCAGCCCTCTCCTGTGGAGGAATGTGGAGGTGCAGGGCATGGCCCCTCAAGTGCTGTGCAGGGCAAACCCCAGGGATGTGAGGGGCGGGGTTTGGGGATGGTGTGATTGCCCATACAGACACATGTTGAGCAATATTTCTTGAAAAAAATATTACAGTTCTTTTAAAAGAGTTTTTTCCCCCCACGTTCTGGTTAAGGTGAATTGGTTGTGAGCAGCACTGATGGTAGGGCACTGAGTACCATTAACTCCCCTGGCTTTCAGAGGTAGCTTTGTATCTGGACCAAGAGCCTGGGAAGGTACTGCTCTTCCATGAAATACTTAAAAAAAAATCAAAACTGAAATTACTGCCGATGAGTGAGGAAAGAAGAATATTTATAAGTGTCAGATTAAACAAATATCTCTTGTCTGCAAGTTTTGTGTTATTGACAATAATGGCTGGAAAACATGCAGAAAAAGCGTATAAATGTATTATGCCAGGGTATATAGACTTATAAATGATATATGAAGCGTGGAAATGGACTTGCATGTCTCAAAGTGCCTGTGTGAGTTGTTATTGTGATGTGTATGTCAGAGCTGCAGGGAGACTAACACAGGCTAAGCTTGGCAAGAAACAGGTGATGTTTGGGGGATTGCTGATTATTTGATTTCAAAGCATTCTCTGGGGTTTTTCTCAAGTCTGGGACAAATATGAGTGACAGGACTGGGACTTCAGTAATCAGAGATTTTCTGGGGAAAAGATGAAAACAGATTTCACTTGTATTAGGGCAATTGCTGCAGGGACCACTTTGTTTAATCTGAGCTTGTATGGATTTAGGAGAATAGGGTCGCTTAGCATTACAGCTGGATGGATGCTTTCTGTCTCCCGACCATCACTTGTGGAAAATGCCATTTAGGAGATACTTTGGTTTCACTTCTCTTCTTTGGTCTGCACAAGAAAAAAATGGACAAGGAGCAGAGATTTGCAGAGGGTGAACCCATCACTTAGAACTATTCCTTTAAGGCCAAGTTTGAGTCAGGGAAGGGGAGCAAGAATGTCTGGGGACAGAGAAAGGATTTTAGTGTCCAGGGCAGCCAACCCTGCACTTTTTATAAGCACTAAAAATCAACCAGTTTGCATCTATCAGTACAATGTGCCTCTTTCTTCCGCTCTTTGATTGTTGCTGTCTTACCAGCACCTGGCATTTTGGCTCATTTCAGCAATATCTGCATTTTTTTTAGGCTGTCTGTTGAGGTAATATTGTAACTGATTCAAGATCAACATCCCTTTGGCTTTTAGGAATTGCAGCATGTGTGCTAAGAGCAGTATCATAGAAATGAAATGCTTTGCAGTGGAAATCCCATGCTGCTGCCCTGCAGGCTTTTTGGGTTGCCTCCATGTCACAGGGGTGGTGGCTGGGGCTCTGGGGGTTCCATGGGTCACCCAGGCTGGGGCAGGAGAGCCCCATGCTCCCAGCAGCCCCACTTTCAGCGCTGCCACAGACAGCAGCCTCCTGGGACATCCCTTCTGTGTCAAAACTTTCCAGACTGGCTGTATTTTTATTATATTAACATCACAGATAAGATCAAAGCTTTCGTCTTTTAGGGATCAGCCTGTACATTGATGTTCAGTTCTGGATCTCAACTTCTCTACTGGTCTTAGGGGACTTTCTCACCCTAAATTTTCAACAGGAAACTTCTCTGTTTTTTTTTTAACCTCTCCTTTATAGCTGAAATGTGCTGCAGCCATGTGTAAGTGTCCACACAAGACACATATTATATGGTACATGCTACCACAGCCCCCAGCAGTACCCTGCAAGTATCCATACCCACCACTGACTCCTAAACCTGGAGAGTGCTGGCTTTGCTACACATTGAAACAAAAGTGTACGATGAATGGATGTGGCATCAAAATCTGTCCTTTGGAGGGCAAACAGGTCAAGCTTAATAGAGGTTAAACTATAATACATCCATCCACTCAAGCATGCAGGTCACACTTAAAACTCTGTGGAGTGAGGCGAGCTCCTCATTGTCTGTGCTTTTGCCTCTGGCCAGCATGGCATTCACACTGTACTATTATATACAGATAATTATAGCATGTATCTTTTCAGAACACCATTTTCATAAGCAAAGAAATTGCAGGAATGGTATTATTCATCAGATGCAAGCAGGCTATTTTCTTTTCTTTCCAAATGTTCTAGCTGGAAAATTATTCAGCAGCTTTGCCTGAGTTCAGTAATTCTGCTGCAGGGGGTTAGCTTGTTTTGTTTGATTTGGGGTTTATTTGCTCAGCATATGCTGCTTGTGACCCAGGTTCTCATTTGGTAAATACTGCTGTGGTGATGCTCACTTTTTGGTTGTACTTAGATCTCTTTGCACCGAACAAGGATTTGGCCTTGTATCTCTTTGAGCAAACAAAAGATTGTGCATGAGGGGGGAGCTCCTATAGAGTGGTCTGACCAATGTTAGCCATATAGTGTTGAGATCTTAACAGGAGCAACCCTTTTTTTTTTGCTCTCTGGATCTTAACAAACACCTCATCTACATCTGTTGTTTAAAGCGTAGAGGATGAGATGAGCCTGATGGAAGGAACAAGTGGTTTTGCATGTGGCTTAAGACATCATTGGTAGAGAGCCATCAAAATTCCCTCTGCTCACAGACCAGAGGAAGAAATTAGGTCCTAGAGGTCCCACCTGAAGCCTCTTTGGAGCTCCTTATGTCTGGGTTTCTCTCTGCAGCTTCACAAGCTGGCATGCACCTTCTTTTGACTATTTGCTTCTGCCTCCTCACTCTCCTCAGAGCTGTTTCCAGTGCGGCAGTTCATGGGGCACCATGGTGAACCAAATCAGCAAGCTTTCCTGAGCTGAAATTACCTTCTGTCCATTTATTTCTTTATTGTTCTGCATTATTTGTAGCTTGGATCAACAGTTTGTCATAGTTCACTGAGCGACCCCATGGGAGATGGAGAGGGAGAAGTGCAAGAGTAACCATGCTCTCCTTGCTCTGTCAGCCTTGACCTAGTAAGCAGTGAAAAGTCTGATGACTGACCCAAGTTCAGAGCTCCATTGCTTATATGATCCCAAAGGAATCACATGCAAATGTGTGCAGTTTCTCCTAGGGCTTGTTTCAGTGAGCTGGACTGTTCGTTGTACAATCTGACTGGTTCCAAGCTGTGTAGGGTTCGATCATGGGCACAGGTGGCCAGGGGGATGCTACCAGAGGTCGTGGCACCTCCTTCCACCCTTCCTTCAGTTCAGATGTAGCATAAACACTGCAGCTTGTGTATAGGGCCTGTCTTGAGTACCAGGGCAGAGAGCATCAGGCCATTTGTGGACCCTGAAGCCTTTAACAGGCTTACATGTCTTCATTTCTGTGAGCAGTCTAAACATTGTATTTGAATGCATTTCAATATCACACCATTTTACAGATCAGGTCTGAGATGCCTTAAACTGAGCATCCTAGCTGAGATTTTGAACCATCTGAGAGCCTTTTATTCCTAGCTTTTTCCTTGGTTGGAGGATAACATCGCTTAAAATTCAAGCAACTTCTGGGAGGATGCTTTGACTTTTCCAGTCAGTTCAAAGCCTCTTCACCTCTATCCCCTGATAAAGATCAACGCATTTTTCCAGGACAGTCCAACGTATGACAATATTTCTAACTTTCTGCCTTCAAAATGTGGCCACTCCACAGGATAAGACCCCTCCTGTGACTCTGGCTGATAGTTTCTGGTCCTCATACTTGAATCAAAAGGCACCAAATGCAAATTTTGAGCCTGAGCACATTGGAACAGTTAAGTTTGAAACTGGAACAGAAAATCCTGCTTAGAAATTTCTTGTCTGTTACAGAAATTCAAGGCAAATGTAAGAAGGGTCATTTTCTACGCTTGAGGCTCATGTAGTAATAAGTAGCTTAGATGTTTTAACCACAGCTCCTGTCAAACTATGCCCATTTACTAGCAGTTGCCACTCTGATCCCAAACACTATCATGTTTATCTAGACGTAGAATGAGAAATAACTGAGGAATGTGAGTGAATGGCCTTGCTTTAAACATGGATGAAGAGTCTTTAATCTGCTATCACTATAGCTTCTTAATGATGATGACTGTACTGAGAAGGAACATGTGTTCAGCAAATGGGTTTGACGAATGATAAGTGTATTTTTATCCCTGCTTATTAGGTTATTTTTCCTACTAATAAAACATCAATTGTTCGTTCAGTCTTCAACAGGTGTTATCTTATGTTGCTAGCTCTAAAACTTATTTCCAGCTTTGTCAAGAGTCTTTGTTATTTGCTTTACCAGCACCCTACATAAACGGTGTTCTAGTTTGTAACTGGTGCTTATAGGAATTATGTCTCTGCAAAAGTGTAATTTCATTAATTATTTTCTCCAAGTTAAAAGAATGCAGTTCTCAGTGTGTTATGGAAAGCCATGAGGTCAGGCTGTGGTTACGTGATAGAGACAATGAGATAATGGCCTCCTTTTGCTCCCACAGAAAGAACAAAGGTGGGTTGAAGCTTTCCACGTGGAAGGTGTTGTGAAGTTTTTTACTGCGTTGCCTTCTGTCTCATTCTCCTTTCCTCTGTATTAGCATAACTCAGAGATGTTTTAATTTTAGCTATGTAAGGATAGCCCAGGGGATGACTGCATGAGAACAGAGTTTCTGGGGTTTATGTGTAGTACTTTTTTCCTTAAAGCAATTTGCGTTTTGCTCTTTCATTGCAATTGAATATAGTGGTGATAACTTTTGCCAGTTCTTCAAGATTTGATAAAGGAAAGTAGCAGAATTTCAGGTGGGACTAATTTCCATCACACCATTATAAATGTTTGTGATCTCAGTGGTGGTCTGTGTGGCACCACTTCCATCCTCACCAGCAAAGCAGGCTTGAGTGGATTTGTGTGCCACAGCTGAATATGGCAGGAAATCTCCTGAATCCATCATACTCCCAGAATGTCAGAGTGGCAAGAGACGTGTAAACCTTGGAGATTCAGTTTGCTCTTAAAACCTGGACTTGTAGCTTAAGGGGTCCTGCAGGGAAACCCTCACTCCTTCCCACTGAAATTATAAGGAGACTCAGTGCCCCCAAAAGTATTGTAAAGCAGTTCTCAGGGAAGTGACCTCTGGTGATACCTGGCAGCATTCCTCTTTGTGTGTGTTTGATAGGACTGTGTCAATGCCCTGTGCTCAGGAACTGACTTAACATTTGTGATATTGAAAACTTATCGCTACTTATGTACAAAAGTCTCATCTTGGAGTTTTTTATATAAGAAAGTGATGGAGGATTATTCCAGCTCTTAATTCTGGTACATCTCTGCGCCTGGGAAACATCCCCTGCTCCCTGCGCTATTGCCGTTAGGGTCATGCAAGATAACATTTTCTTTCTTATGAATCTGTGCTGATACTTTACTTACTGTGGTGCTTGTAAAGATTGATGGTCAACAAGTCTCTACCCTGTTCTTATTCTTGCTTTCCTTCATGGAGCTTTCTTCTTTCCCTCACAGTTTGTCAAGGGACAAATAACAAGCTGACGCAGCTGGGACATGTGGAAGACCACTTCACCAGCCTGCAGAGGATGTACAACAACTGCGAGGTGGTACTCAGCAACCTGGAGATTACATACGTGGAGCACAATCGTGACCTCTCTTTTCTGAAGGTTGGTGTTCTTGACCAATGTGGCCTTCTCTGCTAAAGGGATCTTACTGCATTTTTTAAGTACTTCAGCATACCTGTAGGTTTCAGGATATATATATACACACATACTATACTATACCTGATGCTTTGAGAAATAGCTTTTCAAGCAGCTGCCAACATATGCTGGCTGCCATGCAGATGGGCTGCTTCTTATTTGCTAATGTTATTACATCCTTACCCATTACTTCACTCTTTAGAGGTTCCCCACCAGCAGAGACCAGACAAGGGCTCTACTCCCCCACTGCCAGGCTGCCACCAGCAGCAATAGCATCCCACTTTAGGTTATATTTTTTAAAGAAGTAGTTTTACATGCACTGGTTTCGGCATGCCCAGTTATCAGATTAGGAGGTTTGCAAAGAAAGAGACAGGAGAGGGAGAAGTTTTTTTGACATAAGTTGATGTCTGATATCAAGAGCTCTTATATAGTAGATTTGAATAAATAGATCAGTCCTCTGGATTTAGAGGAGTAATGTCTTTGTGTGAGCTTTCCTCCTCAGGGAACAAAGAAAAGGGAAAAAAGGATTTAATTATACTAACAAGTGAGAACATCAGAAAAGAGATGTTTCAGACTATGGGTTATAAATATGATGGTATTGCCATTTTCATTTCCAAAGCACAACTTGACCATGGAGCTCAGTGTCCCCAAGAACATAACAGGTCTCCTGAAAAATCACTGGTGGTCTTCGTAGAATAGAATAATTTCCTAAGTGGTAGTCTGAGAGTTTTTCATTTATGTTGATTTTTGTAGGAGATAGAAATACACACATTTCACACTACAAGGCAGGAATTAACCTACATCCAGGGACAGTGCTTCACTTGTCTTCATGTCCTGTAACTGTTTAGTGTTAAGAGAGAGATGGTTACCTGTTCTTGTCCTCTGCTGAATATTGGAGGATCCATAAGGAAAGGACCACAGAAGAGAGTGTAAAAGCCTAAATCTGATGGCGTCTCTGCATTGCCAGTGGATGGAGGCTGGCAGATATTCAGGGGAAGTGTCACACTTGGTTGCCATATCATGCATGCTTGCCCTGTTCTCCTCTAGGCAGCCCCACTTGCTCTTGCTTGGGGACAGTAGAGGGGTAAGCTTTGGAATGACACCCGGTAGCTGCTCTAAGGGTCAGTTTATACCTGCTTAGACAACAAAGTTTTCCATGTGGTCCCTTCTTGTTCTTGGCTTTAATTTTTTTTAATGAGATTAAGTGGTTTATCTTGCCTTAAAACTGAAAGATGGTGGATTGCAGAGGTGGGAGGAGGGAAGTGACTGTCAAGAGTAGAAGAGTGCCATGGATTAAGCCTCTTCCTTCTTCTGTTGTTCTCTCAGACGATACAGGAGGTGGCAGGCTACGTGCTTATCGCACTTAACATGGTGGATGTCATTCCCCTAGAAAACCTCCAGATCATCCGGGGCAATGTGCTATATGACAACTCCTATGCCCTGGCAGTTTTATCCAATTACCACATGAATAAAACCCAGGGACTCCGCGAGCTGCCAATGAAACGCCTATCAGGTGAGACAAGGGCAAGAGGTGGAGGCATCTGTAAGACAAACTTCCAACTGTTAGGTTATTGGTATCAAGATCTAATTGAAGATCTCCTCTCAAAATCACATGCCATCAAATCCAGCTCTAAAAACAAGGATTTGAATGTAGTTTCCCAGTTTCCTACTTGCTTTCCTGCTAGCCAGCCTTCTACAAAAGATGAAGAAAGTTCATCATTTCCCATTGCAGAAAGGTACAGAAAATCTGAAGCACCAACAATCTCACTCAGTTGGTGAGGTTGTCCCCCAAAATGGCAAAGAAGTATCCACTCATCATTTTGCATTATTTGATTCCAGCACATACATGTCAGTATTTTCTGTTCAATTCCACTGGGAAGGAGCTGGTGGTATGTGAGTTAGGGTATGTGAGCCTCTGACTGACAGTCTTTGACTGTGCACACCAGCAGTGCCATATCTGCTGAGTGCAGTGGCCTCTGCAGGTGACACCAAGCAGAAAGCCACATGTAGTGGCATCTTAGTGGAATCCAACCGCAGTTGACCCTTCAGAATCCATCGGTCTGAGCCTGATGTTAGCTGCAGCATCAGGAGTGCTGGTGCTGTGCAGATTGTCCTTTGTTGTCAGCATAGCATGACTGAGGCAAAGAAATATGTGTTTTATTTCCCTTTCTGTAGATCAGAAACAGAAGACTTAGGCAGTTTGCTTCACTTACCATTTTTTAATTTCCATGGCAGAAATTCTCAATGGAGGTGTTAAAATCAGCAACAACCCCAAACTGTGCAACATGGATACTGTTCTCTGGAATGACATCATTGACACGAGCAAGAAGCCTCTCACAGTGCTTGAATTTGCAAGCAATCTTTCTTCTTGTGAGTATTAACTTACAAAAAGTGCTATGCACTCTCCCAGTCCAGAGAGAAGAACAAACACCAAATCCTTCATGTGGTGGATTTCGGGTCCAGTTCCTGCATGCAAGGCCACCAAGCCCTGTTCCAAGGGAAACCCTTTCATTTCTTCACCACTGGCCTAAGATGCAATTTTTCATGTCCTTAAATCATAGCTCAGCAAAGTTCTTGGGAAAGATTCTCTTGGTTTCAGATAGTACCCTACATAAGTATTTCTTCAAAGACAGCTGAGGATAACATGCATTCATTTGCTTTCCAGCAATTTTCTGTTTACAATGTAAGGCTCTGGTCTAAAAAACCCATATGAGTACCTTCATGGAATGACTGTAGGACTTGAAGCCTTTTTAGTGCTGAGGCCCAAGTTGAGTGCTGTAAAACTCTGGTGTTTTGGACTGCACAAATTATCCTTTCAAAATTAATGATAAACAGCCGGTTAAATTTGATGCTTTATGTCAACAGGGAGATGAGCGTGTATTTAAAAGTTTGCATAGCATATGCTTTGAGTGGGCTCAAGCTAATCCTTCAGTCCCTTGTAAAATCACCAGTCATTTCATAGAAGAGAGAGTTTATTTTCATTTCTGAGCATTTCATTTCTGGCACTGTAAATTGGCGGGAAAACATATTTTCTTTATCTTCTTCCAGTTGCGTAACTGTCTGAGAGCTAATGGCCAACTTCTGTGTTGATGTATTTTCCTGTGAAGCCCTAGCGTAATCAAGGGCTTGCAAAGGATACAAGTCACCAGAGGAGTCTGGCTCTGAACACCACAGAAACGTTAACCTTTAACTTTTCCACTGTAAAATAAGAGAAAAATTCTTTGGTCCCTCACCAAATCAATCAACTCTTGGACAAGTGTTGGCGTTTGTTCAGCTATTTGATGGAGGGGGAGGAGAATCATGTGTTATTAGCAAGAAGAATCACTCTAGTAGGAAATGCCTCTTAAATGTAGTGAATTCCAGATTAATCTGCTTGCACAGCCATTTATGGTTTTAATAATGATCCTATAATCTAAAATAAGTTTTTTCTCTGGGACTTTGCTTGTCATTAAGAGAAACAGAAAGAAAGAAAAGAGTAAGGAGAGAGGGAGGGATGGGAAAACGCCCAGCACTGAACCTTCAAGGTCAAGCAGGGTGTCTATCCATCCTGCCGCCTCTCCATTGGTTGTCCATTGGCCATGTAGTCCCACACCGAGGAGTATTTTTGGCAAAAGGCAGGAGGAGGGCACAAAGCAGACAAGTCAGATTTCTCTGTGGTCAGAGTAGCAGGCAGTTGCCTGTGAATCCAGTTGGGTTTGTTTTCATTTTTGAAGCACTTTGTTCAGAAACACTGATTTGCATGTGGCCCATAGCGAGCAGCTGGCACATGCCCAGCCCCAGGCCAGCAGTGGCTTGCTGCTGCATGCAGGCTCCAGCAGGAGGACCAGCTGGGCAGTAGATGAGATTCTTGTTCCTGGGAAAAATATACCTCTTTCGTAAACTTGACTGGCAGGGTATGGCACTTGCTTGCTCAGAGATGTGGAGAACTGCACGTAGGAAACCAGAGATGAATCCTTTGATGAGAAATTAAGGTCCAGCTCTCAACCTTTTTGAGCACTGGCATATAGGTGCTTCCTCCCCTGATTTATCAAGAAGGAAAGCTCAAGTCTGTTTTCCCTTGGCTCATATGATGTTGTTGTTGTCCATGTTTATAGAATGTAATAGTCTGCTCTCATGTTTTAGGTCCCAAATGTCATCCAAACTGCACAGAAGACCACTGCTGGGGCCCTGGCGAAGGGAACTGCCAGACATGTAAGCCTGCAGATTAATAAAGAATTATCTTGTGTGCTCTGACATACTAAATTTCTATCTGCCAAAAAACTAACCTGTCAAGTGCTAATTAGTGACACGTATTTCACATTTGTCCTTCTCTGCACCCGGCTACGTTGGGGCTCTTTGAAGCACATCCCATGGAGGGCCATGGCCTGCTTCCCTCTCTGCAGTAGCACAGTCGCGGGGAGGGCAGCCGTTATCACTCCACCCGAGTAGCTCCATTTCTGGAGGGGAAACTATGAGGTGGTTTGACTTGGGCCTGGATTTCCCTGCTGATGTGCTGTTCCTTCAGAGACAAAAGGCTGCAGCTGCCTCCAGCTTTTGTCTGTCTCCCACAACTTTCTCCCATCTGCCCTTGAGAACCTTTATTCTTTATTTCAACATATCAGAGAGAAGGCAGTAGCTGTGTGGTGAACTGTTAGCCTTCCTGCCGTTTCCCGCAGAGCCATTCTGCAGGCCAGTTAATGATACTTTGGATTAATTTCTGCTATTAGAAGCAAAAACATAACCCGATTTTTGCTGCCTTTAATTCCTCTTTTTGGAATCCCCGTAGGTTTCTTTTGTAAACACAAAAGTTCTCACCTACATGTGAGTAATCACACTACATACTGTACTTGGAGGACTTGTGGAAGGTTCTCAGAAAATGCAGAGCCATTTTAAAATTTGTAACTGGAGATATTTGGCATTTTGAGGTTGTTCAGTTTGGCTTTATTTTTCCTAAAGAAAAAGTTGAAGAGGAAGACCATTTCAATTTGTCCTGCTACTTAATTATTACCTTTTTTCTGTAATAACTGGGGAAATGTACTGTTTCTGATTCTTTGTTTTGTGTAATGTTCAGTGGAGAGACTGCTGATCTAGGCATAACACAAATGAAAGCAACGTCCTGTCTTCAGTTTTCCATTGCAAATAATCACCTCAACCTAAAATGTTTCTTGCTTGCGAGTATCAGGCCAAATCTGTACAGTTTCTGCAGCTTCAGGAAAAAAATTTATAGGTCTTCTCCCTATTATAAGTTTTAGTAAGAGTATAGTATAATAGTATTTAGTATAAGCTTTAGGTTTTTTCAGTCATCTCTACAGTTTAGCTCTTGAGGTGGATGGTGGCTGTGCACACAAAGTCCTGGCCGGGTCAGTCCCCGCCGTTGAGGTTGCACGGCTGTCTCAGGAGCTCGTGAAACCTCAGATCTCAGCCCTGAAAGCTTCCAGCATTTACAAACTATTGCTGGCTTCAGGAAGATGACTAGGAGCGTGTAAAACAAAACTGTTTGCAGGCTCTGGCTCTTCTCTCCAGGCATTTGAGAATCTGGCCAACTGAAAATATATCCCACGTTTCCATATGTGGGAAAGTTTGAAGTGATACTTATCTTTCTCCTTCAACGAACATGGGATATTCTGTATGAAATATAAATGTTTGCTGTGATATGTATTTCCAGCAGGAAACTCTAGTCAATAGCTATCAAAGTGACAAGCTGTTTTACTCCCATGCTGACGCTTATGAAAAAAATTATATCAAAATGCCATTCATATAGAACAATGTGCCTGTTATTCCCCTGTTTCTACTTGAATGGAGGAGTTGCTATCAGAGAAGTTAATGCATATTGTTGAAATAATCTGTTTCCTTGAAAATATAAGATATTGCTTACAGGCCTACAAGAAAAATGAAATAATACCATTTGGATACAAAAATGTATTATTTTTGTAATGGACAAAAATGTAATGGGAAAAGATAGGAAATATTATTTTTACAAAATCACTGTTACATACCCTGTAGTGGGCTACATTTTACAATAATTTTCTGTTAATTAACAACCATCTGTTTCGGACACACAGGAATTCCTGATGCTATTGTAGCTCATTTGTGCCAGCTGCAAAGTTGATACCAGTTAATGTAGCACACAGCCGAAATGCTCAGGGTGCTGTAAGGCAGCAGATTTGCCATCAAGTTTCTCCAGTGTCTGATGCCAGGATCTGTGGATCAGTAATTTCCTTGAGGAGAACAAACCATCTCGTTTTGGGTCTCTGGTACAAACACATGCTAACCATTAATTTCTGGGGTTTTTTCAGTTGTTCTGATTATCGTTTTCTCTGCTCTGATATTCAAATGGAGACAATTTCCTGATTCTCAACAAAATGTTGCAGGCAGTTTCTGCTTCCCTGCAAAAAGCTGAATCAGGGCCAGTTCTTCCTCTTGAGTTACTGCACTGGTGCAAACCCTGTGGGAGTTGAGTAATGAAGATAAAATTTGGCCAAGGAATTGAAGCTTAAAGAGAAATAACAGAATATGCATATGAAATTGGTTTGCTGAGTGGCTCTTGCCTCTCTCTGCAAATTTCAGCAATATTTTTAGTGTGTTGAAGGGATCCTAATACCTCACCAACAATGTACAGTTCCCCATTATAGTACAGAGTCCTAGATGTTCTCCTGCCATACTGCTTTTCCCAAAGCTAGCACCAATAATAGCAGATTTTCTCCACAAAATGAGCCAGATCCTGCTGTGTTGCTCAACTGTAAGATCCAATGGGTTTTTCTTGGTTTAGGTATTGATACCTCAGGGATCTGGATGCTCTTTCTAAGCAGGACATGGTTTGCTGGCTGGGACCAGAATGCTTAGCACCTCACAAGAGCCAAAATAATTACAAACTGAGTACAGCCTCTTCTTGCCACCACCCACACCAGCTCGCACCCCTCCCGAGCTTTGGCCTTATATAAAGACAGAATACACACCCCATGGGGAAAATCAAGCACAGATCCTGCACCAGGCCTTTACTCCCATTTTTCTTGCTCTCATTGCAGCAAGTACAGCTTAAATGTTCTTAATTCCTAATGGTTTTCCTTTTTTCTTGTGTCTTCCAGTAACAAAAGTCATCTGTGCCCAGCAGTGCTCTGGCCGGTGCAGGGGAAAGGTGCCCAGCGACTGCTGTCACAACCAGTGTGCTGCAGGGTGCACTGGGCCTCGCGAAAGCGACTGCCTGGTAATGATGCTACACCACCACCATAATTGCTTAAATCCCTAACACAGCAAGGCAGGCTTTCAGCTGCATGTCCTCTATAGCCTTCTTCCATCCAAGGAAGCCTCTGAGAGATGCTGACATGGAGGGTGCTTCCTTGCACAGGTGGTCAGTGGGAGGACAGAGGACATGAACTTCACAGCACCCTTAGCTGGTCTTTGCTGACTCCTGGGTGGAACTTCCTAGCACGTGCCAAACCAGCGTTAGTGCCTTTGAGAGCCCAGTGAGCTCAAAGTTGTTGCAGAGCAGCTAAGTAGTTGCTGTAGGGCGACTTCCCTGCATAGACAGGTCCCCAGGTCCTCAGTTGCCACCACGGTGCAGTGGTTTTCCATGCTAGCATGGCTTTGTCTTCTGCTCCTTAGTGCTAGTCAGTAATAATCTTGTTTTATTAAAGCAAGAAGTTGTAAGGGGAATAAGATGTGATGGATCTTCACATTTTTTGCATTCCATTGATCTTCAAGCATGAAATCAAGGTTTCCCTTTCTGGTTTTCACTTGCCACAAAAGCACTGTGTCTGGCGCACTCTGGGGTAGTGGAGGGAGAATGAGCAAACTGAGCTGCTTTAGGAGAATAATATCCCGTTGCTTTTCTACAAGAGTTTCAGGTGCACACTGTGGTTTTAACTCTTCTCCATGTTTGCAGCACACTTCATTCTAGCTTAAGCAGTACCTGAGTAATTGTTCCACAGAAGCTGTCCGTCTGGGCTGGGTTTTGTTGTTGTTAGCTGTATTCCTGGTCCCCTTATAAATTGCGTGGCTATGATGCCCTGACAGGCTCACAGAGCAGACAGTTATTCTCTGTCATCTGGAAAGCCAGGGGAAAAAAAAGAGGGGAAAATAGAGTAATTATTAATTTAATGTAGAATTAGATTGGAAGAACCAACTTGTCCTTCATAAATGCCTGCTAAATTGTTCATTACCTGCAGCCAAATATAATGGCTTCGGTTTAATATTTAGCCAGAAAAGTCAGTAATCAGCAGGAAAGGACTTGATTTGATTTAGGTTATTAAAAAGAGGCCAAGAAAAGTACCGTTTGTCTTGATCTGGTTACTGCTTGTAGGGAAAATTCTTCTAAGGCATGCAGATTCACTCCTGTTCCCACGTGAATCCCAGCAGCTCTCCGACAGAGTGCCAAAGTTTCTTGTTCAGAACAAGAAAACCTCATGTTCTCTCTTTTTTTTTTCCTTCAAATATTAAATTCAATTGCCCAACCTGAAGCAACCTTTCACCTTCAAAGCATGAGAGACCATCCCTGTAGCTGGTTGGGGTTTCCATTAGAGTTAAGCAGGAAACAGATGAGCCCATCCAAGTGTTTTTAAAGAGCTAATGTAAAAAACATTGTCGCTTTTGAAGGAGAAGGTAGTTTAATGGGTGCTGTTGTTCAATGACAGGCGTGCCGCAAGTTTCGAGATGATGCTACGTGCAAGGATACATGTCCCCCATTGGTCCTGTATAATCCCACCACTTACCAGATGGATGTCAACCCTGATGGAAAATACAGCTTCGGAGCCACTTGTGTGAGGGAATGTCCACGTAAGTTCATTTCAGGTTGCAGCTGCAGAGGAGGTGGGAAGTTGGAGGCAGGTGGGAAGGGACCTGTGTCATGCCTTTGTGTTGTGGCCAAGTGAAAGAGAACTTCCTTGTTCTCCTCACCTTCTGTGGGAACCAGGAACAGGTGACAAAAGTGCAAGAATAGCTGATAAAGAAACTGTCTCCATCCATCATTTTCCCTGGTTTTTAACAATTAGATTTTGACTTCTGAAGATTTTTCTCTTGATGGGGAGAAAAAAATCTTATGAGAATGAACAGAACAACCACCATATGGCGTCAATCCTGTGGAATACCAAAGCACTATCAACACTTCACTGGTTCTTAATTGACACTGGTAGAAAGTCATTGGTTTAAACACTCTCTCTCAATGCCTGTGATCATTGCTTCCTCTACAGATGCTCGCTTTTTCTGTCACACTGTTCCATGCCCATGTTTTTTTAACCCATCAAGACTTAAATGTAGGAGAGATTTTGGCATATAGAATTGGTATCCCTTTCTGAGATTGACCGTTGCTCTGACTGACCCTTAGCCTGGGAGGGTGAGTGAAGGTGAGGGATCAGAAGTGCCGTGTATTGATCCTGGTTATGGCATTGTTTCACAGGCTGACTTTGGCAAAGTTGTTTTAGCCTTCTGTGACTGTTCCCCTCTCTGTAAAGTGGTTATAGCACTGTATGTCCATCTGCTTTCAAAGGGTGTTTGTGAGAATTCATAATTAACACCTGTGCTTTGCTAAGTATGCCAAAAGTTCAAAACCCCTTTTATTCCTAGTATTGAAGTGCCTGTGGAAGCCCCCAACACATCCCTCTTGTATTTCAATCGCCTTTGTCATCTTTGTTTCTTCCAGACAACTACGTGGTGACCGACCACGGCTCCTGCGTTCGCTCCTGTAATACTGATACTTATGAAGTGGAGGAAAATGGTGTTCGGAAGTGCAAAAAGTGTGATGGGCTATGCAGAAAAGGTATAAAAAGCATAGAAGGAAACTAGTAAGGCTTTGAGATTATAGGTAACTTATTAGAAAAGGTACATGGAGTTTTGACCTTAATTAAGTGCAAATTCAATATAAACATCCGGTGATAGTTTGGAGATCTGACAAGTGGTTTGATCAGGAAACATGGCTGTGGAACATGCTCTCCAACTGTATTGCACCATGAGTGCAGTAGAAAAGGTGTGTTGTGTGCATGGGTATCTTGCACATCAGCCTTCTCCTTTGTTTGTCCTTCCCAGTATCCCGTCAAGGGGAATAAAACGAAAATGGGACAAAGAGAGGGAAGGGCATGTGCCAGAGCCTGTGTGCAGGGATGCTCAGACCAATGCCGCACAGCCAGGCAAGCAGGAAACTGTTATCCTGTGTTGCTTCCTGAATAGCAAAAGTAGACAAAAGATCTATGAAACTCATCTTACAGTGGTAGGTTTGACCGTATAGGTGTGCTTTCTGGACTAATGGCATCTCCATGGTTATTCCCTTCTATGTGATTTGGCTTCACTCTTCTCCTCCCTGACTTCTGTATCTCTCTTTTAACAGTGTGCAATGGCATCGGAATAGGTGAACTTAAAGGGATCCTCTCCATAAACGCCACAAACATCGACTCCTTCAAAAACTGTACCAAGATCAATGGGGATGTCAGCATTCTCCCAGTTGCATTTCTAGGGTGAGTTGCTGGCTAGTCATTCAGCACTGGAGGAGAAGGGCTAGGGAGAAATTCAGGCTGAACCATTTTTTTCCCAATTCCTCATCTGTTTCTTTCAGCGATGCCTTCACGAAGACCCTACCCTTGGACCCCAAGAAGTTGGATGTCTTCAAAACAGTCAAAGAAATATCAGGTTAGCAATGAGTTTTAAGCTGAGATATTCTTTAACAGTTGCTACCAAATACACGAAGGGAGAGGAGGGAAAGTTTTCAAGTACATGAAGAGAAATGCAAGCAAACGGTTTCTGTCTCTGAGCTGCCAGGGGTCACTCTTCACAAAGGTGGTCAGCAGCACCTTGCCAGCATTACGCCCACGTAACCCATAGCGATCTCTCATCCAAGGTGTGTGGTTTGGCCGGACCATCCCTTCTGCTGAACTGTAAGCCCTAGCAAAGAGTAAAAGCAGAAGAGATCCTAAGCCACCCAAGAAGTATGTGGTGATGCAGAGGCGTGCCACTCCGGCTAAAAAAAGCCAAGTGTGTTTCTATTTGTGGAAAACCTTTCAGCAGCTCCTTAGGGAAGCGTGCTCAGTGGCTTGCATCATCCTCACGGAGACACCCTCTCCAGCCTGAAGAGCTCTTCCTTGGGGTGAATATGTCTCCATGAACACAAAGAGGCCAGCAGAGCACTCAACCGCTGTCTTGCACCAATTATCAATTAAAAGTAATTTTGTTCAGCCCACTATAAAGTGAGTGTAACATCAGAGCTGGGTCCACAGGCATGACTTCGGTTCCCCTTTTTTTTCTCTCTTTTACCTGTCTGGTTCCCTTCAGGGTAGCAATAACTAACCCCAGAAGTTCATACAGCAGCCTCCAACTTCCCAAATTCTCCCCCTCCTCCTGAGTGCCTTGTCTGAGCAGGGAAATCTGCTTGCCTTAGCAAATCCACCCTGAGTGGCTGTCTGTCCTCCTCTGTTTCTGCTTTCTTTTCAGTTCTCCTGTTCCCCAAGGGCAGCTCACAAATGGGGCAGAGTGATGCCTTTCTCCCACAGCACTGGAGCCCACAGCCTCTCAGCCAGGGTATCTACTGGCAAGAGCCGTCATCACTGGTGGCTTGGTGTGGCAGGATGTGCAGCCCACTGACATACTCATCTCTTATGCTCCTAAGCCCTCCTGGTGGGCCAAGAAGTAAACTGTTTATAAAACAAGGTTTAAAAATATCTGCCTGCTCCCTAAAATGTCATGTTTCACTTGGAGATTCTCAGATAAGCATAAGGAAAGCACAAGCGCCTTCTCCTGGTGTTCAAGGAGCTCAAGGAGGAGATTCTGCTGCCAATACTGACCACAGTTTTATTATTATTATTATTTAATCTTCTTTTCTCCATTTCAGGATTTTTGTTGATTCAGGCCTGGCCCGATAATGCTACTGATCTCTATGCTTTTGAAAATCTGGAGATTATACGAGGCAGAACCAAGCAACAGTAAGTAAACCATATGCCAGTGCAACTGTAAAAGAAACTCCGTTCAGAGCTGTGCTTGCCTGAGCAAAACAAGGTAAAAAGCAGTGTGAGACTCAGGTGTCCCCAAACTCATGCAAACTAGGGAACACCCTGTGAGGAGCAGAGCACCATCTTTGTGGCAGGAGATAATGTGCTCTGGGGGGATGAGACCTCAGCTCTGCGCTGTGTTTGGAGGGTTGCTGTGAACTTGCTCTCAAGACGAGCGTTCTCCACCAGTCCGGTAGCTCAAGCAGGACAGAGAGTGCTCTTTGTAGTCTGGGGCAAGTGACAATGTGATCAGAAGCACTTTGGGATTTGAGGTAGCTGGGCAGTTGGGGATGAAGACCATGGCTGCCAGGCAATGTGAACACCAGCAGTGCATCCAGCACCCTCCTGAGCTTACCCCGAGAGGAAGGATGGCTTGGGGTACCAGCACAAAATAATAGCTGCTCTACCTACAGCCATTGTTGCACATCATTTACTTGACAGAGGGCACGTTTCCTTACAGTTTTACCTTAAAAAGCCCATGCACAATCAGATATGAGTATTGCAGTGGTTTTACAACAGGTTTGTCATGTACCAGGCATTAAGTTTAGAGAGCTGAGCTGTATCCTGCTCAAACAAAATTCAGTTCACAGCAACACACATTTGAAAACCAAAAGAAAAATGTGCTGAGTAAAATGCCGTTTACTAATTCTCTTCCTTCCATGTGTCCTTTTTGTCCATCTCCATTCTAGTGGCCAATATTCCCTTGCCGTTGTTAACTTGAAAATACAGTCCTTGGGGCTGCGCTCCCTCAAGGAAATAAGTGATGGAGATGTTGCCATTATGAAGAACAAGAACCTCTGCTACGCTGACACCATGGACTGGCGCAGTCTGTTTGCAACTCAGAGCCAGAAAACAAAAATTATACAGAACAGAAATAAGAATGAGTGTGGTAAGTCAGCGCTGCTTTCCTGCTCCCTGTGGAAGCTCATACTGAAATGCAAGAGTAACTCACGCCAGGCTTTTTTCTGTGTTCCCCTGGCCACAAAATTCATCAATGCTACTGCTTTAATGAAGGTGATGAGGGGAAAGTGGGATTTTTTTTTCTCACTGAGGATGTGAACTTCATGGTGTCCAGCAGATGGGTATGAGCTGCTTCAACACTGTGGGAGTAGTGAAGCCATGTAGGTTGAACGACACAGAAGCTAACTCCAAACATTGGACTTTTTTGACAAGATCGAAGCTGTTGTTCAGCTGTGGTGCTGTTGGTTGTAGTCATCCCTGGGTCAAAATCTAATTACTTCTCTTTTCAGAATATGAATTCGTTGTATTTTGGAAATTGATCATAAACCCATAGAATGGTTTGGGTTAGAAGGGACCTTCAAAGATTTAGTCCAACCCTGCTGCTGTGGGCAGGGACACCTTCCACTAGATCAGATTGCTCAAGGCCCCATCCAACCTGGCCGTGAACCCTTCCAGGAAGGGAGTATCTACAACTTCCTTGGGCGACCTGTTCCAGTATCTCACCACCCATCATAACTATTTCTTCCTTATATCCAATCCAAATCTATCCTCTTTCAGTTTAAAACTGTTACCCTTTGCCCTGTCACTACAGGCCTTAGTCATCATAAGTCCCCTTTAAGTACTGAAATGCTGCAGTAAGGTCTCCCCAGAGCCTTCTCTTCTCCAGGCTGAACAACCCCAACTCTCTCAGGCTGGTACTGGTTTAGCTTTATTATATGGCTGTTAAGCTGTCACAGAGGAGCTCATGTCAGGCCAGAAGTCATTATTTATTTCAGGATTTGGGAATTAGGAGAAGCATGATTCTTTCTCTTCCATGCTACCAGGACCATTCATGTCTGCTTTGGAACAGGTTGGAGAAACTGGCTGCTCAGGATGGAGTCACTGGCAGTGTTCAGTTTGTTCACTCTCCTGCCTTGACATTCATGGCTTTTCTTGTCTCTCTTTCTTTCCCAGCTGCTGCCAAGCATGTTTGTGACCCGCTGTGCTCAGACGTGGGCTGCTGGGGCCCAGGACCCTTCCACTGCTTCTCCTGCAGGTTTTTCGTTCGCCAGAAGGAGTGTGTGAAACAGTGCAACATCCTTCAAGGGTAAGGTATCTGAGGGCTGCTTGAGGTTTTGGCAATGATTTGGCAGTTCTGGTTTTTAAAACATAACGTAGCTAGAAAGAAAGCAAACAGCCTCTCTGGTTGCATGGGATTTCACTGGCTTCACAGAGATGTTGTGTGAGCCCAGTACCTAGCTGAGGTACCTCTCCTTCCCAGTTCAGCATCGCTTAGGAGTTTGACTGCTGAGAAAACATCCCCTTAAGCCCAGAGGAGACTACCTGGAGGGTCAAGGAGGCTAAGCCTTATGCTTCCTTCCCATAAGAAATAAAGGAGCTTAAAACCCCAGTGAAAATCCAGGCTATGCTTGTCATGTCAAGCACATCAGTCGAGAAACGGAGCCATTTGCAGTCACTAGGAGCTCAGTCAGCCCCAGAGACAGGGTTTCACTGCTCAATAGGCTTCCTTACTGCAAGGGGACTCTTGTGTTTGCTCAAATGAGCGGCTTGCCTTAGCAATTTTCAAAGTTGCAGCTAAAAGAGAATGAACTTTCATTTGAAAAGCACTGGGAGCAGCAATTTCAAGAAAAATTATTGCTTCAACCTCACTCAGACCAAAAATGTATTGCTGCCTGCGTGTCAGGTCTGGGGCTGGGTTTTCAGTCAGTTCAACAGGTGATGTAGGTGAGGAAGGCATGTTTAGCACCAAAAATTACAGAGATCTTTTAATAAATCTTTCCAAGTTTGACTTTTAAAAATCATGAGTATTAAGCAAGCACTTGACAGGGTTCTAATGCCCCTGATGTTTTTACTTCTCTAGCAACTTGCAGTTCAGCAGCTGTATTTTTTGTAGGTGAATTCCCTCCAGCAGCTATTATGACCTGAAGGTCAGATCTGGGCATTTCTGTGTCAAATGATGGGTAGATTTAGTTTAATTAATAACACCATTACTTGAAGTGGAACAGCTTTATTGCTATTGAAACCATCTGTTCCCAACTTTCATATTTTAATGATTCGTTGTGTGCTTTAGGGAGGGCATGAATTTAATTATCGGTGCATTGCTGTTTAGCTTTCCTAATTGTTACTTGGAGCCTTGGAATCACTTGAACTGTTTTTGCTGATCTCTTTGCATCACTACCATTTAAAAGCCTTTGGAAATCATTATGAATATTCTGTCGTTAGCTTAAAAGGAAAGTAAACTAATTTGTAGTGTTCAATCTGGAGTACCATGTGTTACACCATCAACCAAATTCCCTTACTCTTACCTCCCTCTGGTTGCACTGCGTACATGCTACTGGTGTAGCCAGGAGGGTTCCCCTGCACCTCCTCCTGTCTCAGTACCATCATCCCAATCTATTTCAACTCAAAAAGTCAGTGAAAGGACAGACAATCACAATTTATCACTCACTAATCATCCTGGGTTTTAATTATTTCTCTTTTTTTACTGTTTTCCAGGGAGCCAAGAGAGTTTGAAAAGGACTCCAAGTGCCTCCCCTGCCACCCCGAGTGCCTGGTGCAAAACTCCACCGCGTACAACGCAACCTGCACTGGACCTGTAAGAGCAGATTGAGCTTAGCAAACCTGCACCTCAGACCATGTATTAATGCCTGTTTCCCATGCTGAGATAATCCTGAGGTCTTGTTTACCCGCCTCCAAGATGGAGTGGAGATGGGGGGTTAGAAGTCAGGATCTTGGGGCAGGGGAGCAGAAACAGGAGAGGGAATCTCAGGGTGTTATTTTTCTTTCATGTGACCCACCATACATGTAATCCACAGGCACGGGGGAGAAGTAAAAGGCTTATTTATGTATGTGATGATGCAGTAACCTAGCAAAGATTTCAGGAACACGCAGCTACTGAGCTGCCAAGTTGGCATGAACATACTAATTTTCCTTATTCAGAGGGAAAAAAATGATTAAAATAGTGGATTAAAACAGTAGCTTTTTACCTTTTTGAAAAGCCATGGTAAAACTGTGATCAAAACCAAATGTTTGCCAAAAAATGTGCGGGAAGCAGTTTTTACTTAAAACTATGTTCCCTCCTCTAACTAGGTTTCTGTAAATACCCATGTTAAAGTAATTGTGAGTGCAACTTATGTTCAAAGGAAAGCAATCAAAACAAAACAGTTGGATTTTCAAACTTGTTTAGATATTCCAAATTCATACAAAAGCCAGTAGAGCATAGTCTTGCTAACTCATCCAGAGTCTTCCTCAATTTTGTTCTTTAATTTTGAAATGTGCCATTTGGGAACGGTGCAAAATTATTTCCTTTTAATCAGATCAAACTCATCTTTTAGTTGTAAAATTCTCATTCACATTTTTTTTGTGACTGAAATCAAATCTGCTTCCATCACAGATCCACCTCTGTGCTACTTAACCCAACTCTTTAAACACTTCTTGTCATCCCCTGCAGCCACTGAGTGTTTGACCTTTGCCCATCATCAGTCTGAAAAGTCACTGCCCAGTAATGTAAAGCATTTCCATCCTGCCTTCTAGCTAAGACCACCATGGCCTCAGGGATATTATTAACATTATAAGCTCCTTCAGGTGGTGACACCCCCTTATCCATATTTGTCCAGCATCTAGTAATCAGTCTATTATAGTGGCCCTTAGACATTACAGTAATTAAAATAATCTTCCTATAGCATGTCTTACTGCAGTCCCATTGAAACCAGCACCGTGGATCTGGTCTGGTTTTTCTCCATAGTAGAATTTGACCCAGAATTGCTGGTTCCCATGCCTTAAAATATTTAGGGCATTCCTGGTGCTGTTAAGAGTCTGAATAAAAACAGTTCCGCTGAAAGTGGCCAAAGGCAATGCCTTTAAACACAAACTAAGTACTTTTCAAAGTAAAAAAACAAATGCCTGGACTCCTGGGGTTGCCTCCATTATCCTGCTTCTCTCTAACAAAGAACCTGTGCTGAGACACCAGGAAAATAACTATTGGAGGCCAGTACTTCAGGGAGGTGTCAGCAGATCCAGGTCCATCGTTTAAAATCATGTGATGATAGATTGCACCAGGCAGCAGCTGGGCCTTCTACTTTTCAGCTTACCCCTTATCAAGGTGTCATTAAATTATTTCCCGTTTACATGGAAAACGCAAGCTTTCCAACAAGGCAGAAGGCAAGGGAGGAAAAGTAGCAACACTGAAACTCAAGAAAATATTAGCTTTAAACATTAGGTACTACCTTATGCGCAGTCCATCATACAAGAGAAAATACTTGCAAGAATATCAGGTAGAAAGGTAATAAAGCAAGATAATGCTGGAAACTTCCACCAGTGGCAGGCATTTAGATTTATCTTCTGAATTTCCTCCTGAATAGGCTGATGTAAGGCCCTAATAAGCTGTTTCTCTTTTCAGGGCCCTGACAATTGCATGAAGTGTGCCCATTTTATAGATGGTCCCCACTGTGTGAAGTCCTGCCCGGCTGGGGTTCTGGGCGAGAACGACACCTTGGTCTGGAAATACGCTGATTCAAATGCTGTCTGCCAGCTCTGCCATCCAAACTGTACCCGGGGGTGAGTAAAACCTTGGGCTGAGTGCAGATGGGGAAAAGAAATAGGGGAAGACCTCATTTTGAGCTCTTTCTCTTCCTGTTGATCTCATTTCAAACCACCAAGAAGGAGAAATAGGGAGCAAGAGAGGTCAGGAGCGCACAGGTAGTGTAAGCAGAGCACAGCAGACTTTGTAAATAGGGAAAGTTCAGTGGCACTTTGTTTTTACACAGAAGGAAAAAAAAAAGATAAAATGCTTTAGGGAGCTTGAAACAGGGTTGTTTGTTGATTTAAATAGGAAACTTCCTGGAATTTTACAGAACTCACCCACCAGTGATGCACTTTTTCCCCCCCCCCACCCCCTGCCTTGGTGCTGGGTCCTCTGGTTTTGGGAGGAACATCAGTGACATCTGGTGGATGTTGGGCTCTCGGGGCCCATTTTTCTCTGCTCTTTTCATTTTTTAGGAGGGAAGTTCCAGTGGGGTACCATAGTGATTTTTTTCCCTTTTTCCTTCTTCTCATATGCTAGCACTTGGTTTGAGTTTAAAGCTTTGCTTGCCTCCTCAGTGTGGCTTTATTATTAGACATCACAGCAAACCCAATCTGTGAACCATTTTTGTCCTCATTTGGTGGCACGCTTAAACTGCCACTTGAACGAGCTATGGATTGAACTTTATTTAACCTATATGATAAGTATCTCCTCTCCTGATGTCTGTCCTGATGTCCGACCTGCAAAGGACATGGGATATACAGGTTTTAAGGTTTCTGACTTGGTTTTTGGACTGTGATGCTTTCAGAGCAAAAAACAGCCCACATTTGGTGTCTTTTCCTTCACAGGCCCCTTCCCTGTACCCTGCAGGTCTATCTGATCCAAAATCCTTCTATAATATGCCTGTTACACATGTTGCAAATGAAAAGTTATATTCAGACCAACCATCATCCCGTTGCATATTAGTGAATTCAACTTCCAGGTCATTAAAGAGCAGAGTGTCCAGGCCTCCACCTTCATGGAGAAAAGAAGATGACGGGTTAAACCAGCAAGTAGTAGCCCTTCCTAGTGCTCATAGTGAATTCAGTGCTCTGGTTTTCAGATGGTAGTAGTAAAAGCCATGTGGGTTTGCCATGACTTCCAATGATGTCCCATGTTTACACTCGTGGGCGAGGCTTATCAGGGCTTCCTAGGACACGCCTGAGAACAAATGATCTCAGCTGAAAAGGGATCTTAATAACTTTGCTCTTTATTAATGAACTCAGTAGTCCCTACTAATGCAGACTGGCCATGGTGATCCAAGATGCTTCTTCTAACTGGCCACATGGAGTTGTGGCTGATTACTGGAGCAGCATAATGGGTATCCACATCTGAACAAGACTTTCTACTGTGCAGGCTTGGTAGCAAGATCAAACACTAAACTCAAATGAATGCAAACTTGGAGAACATGATCTGCCAGACATGGATGTAACAATAAGCCACACGGTGGCTTTTTGTGCAGAAGTGGCTCCCCAGATCAGGCTTCATCGGAAAAGGCAATTCCTGACTGTTTTTAACAGTGGATGATATACCACAGGTGGTTTGGTAGGTGATGGGGATAGGGTAGGGAGAAGATTTTTAAAAC
The DNA here is from genome assembly GCA_013401335.1 of Brachypteracias leptosomus. Taxonomy (NCBI): domain Eukaryota; kingdom Metazoa; phylum Chordata; class Aves; order Coraciiformes; family Brachypteraciidae; genus Brachypteracias; species Brachypteracias leptosomus. The sequence continues at coordinate 214,509 of VYZX01033106.1, read as the reverse complement.
TGGGTGTACCCAACATATGGCTCAGTATATTTGGCCCTATGTTATTAAGGCAGAACCTAAAAAGTAGTATCAATTTCATCTCTTACATGAAAGAACTGGGCTAAGTTTGCCACAGTTATATTGTGGGCATGCTTAATAGCCCTGTTCAAGTTGCTGCCCAAATGTGGAAGAAGAAATAGTCTGTATCACTGAAGCGCTGGAGAGAGCTAGGAGAAGGAAGTGTTACTATTTTTGCTTTACAGATGGGACATCTGAGGCCAATGGCATTGGTGGGTAGGCAGCCAGTGTCAGAGGCATAATCTGGGAACATGCAGTCTGGCGCAGCATTGTCCCCGTGAAGGCAATCAATCAGTAATGCCACTTACAGCTCTTCACGCCTTTCCCTCGTCGTGCTGTGGGAATGGGTTCTGTTCAACAGTGGGTGGAAAACATCTGTCTGGCAAAGTTTTTGCATCCTTAGAAAACCACAGTCTCAGCAATTTCTGCATGACAAGAAACAACAACTTTATTTCTGTCCCTGTCCAATTTCACGGCTTGAGCCCAAAAAATCTTATCAGCATGATTAAGTGCTCTGACTCCAGTAGTCATACAAGGGTTTCCAGGATCTGGCTCTATTTTTCCTTATTTGAAGAAGCTGCAAGTAAAGAGGACTTCTCTTCCCAGCTGAGCTTTGTCACAAACTTGTTTTGTACTTTAGGTGTGTTTACTGGTAGTGCATCTCTTCTTCTGTATCTCTGTGAAGAAATCTGTCTCACTTTCTTTGCTGAGTCCATTTTTCAGCCTTCATTAGAAAATGGAATGGAGGAAGCTTTCTCCTGCTCAGCCCAAAAGACCTCTTCTCCCCCATTTCTCCTGCAATCTCTTGGGGATTTTGTACACAAGCTTCCTTTTGCTTTGCCTCCATACAGATGAGAAAATATGCTCTGCTAAAGAGAGCAACGTCACAAAAGCCCTGGAATTACCCCGTTTGTGCCTCTAGCAACTAATGACACACACCAGCTTAATTAATCTGCTCGGCATTGGAGGATTTGGTTTTCCCTTGCCACTCTCCCAGAGTACAGGAATTAAATTCAGCCACAGCCTCTGGGGTGGAAGAGCAAGGAGGAGAGGAGCCACCACTCCTGTGTCATTAATAGCACTGGCTGACATGTGCTGCCTCCCCAGTCGCTACCAACACTACATGTCTTGCCAGTCTTTATGTTAAATGCCAGGAGATTTGGGGTTGGCATGAGAAAATGGCTGGTGGTCCAAGAGGGAAAGTTGCAGCAGAACAGCCCAACTGTGATGCTTTTGTCACACTCTGAAGGTTAATGAGAGAGAAAGGGCAGAAGGAAGTTCTTGTAAAGCTTTAAAAAGCCCAGTGGTTTTCCATTTCTTTTATGACTGTGAAGTAATGGGCTGTTAGAGTGTGAGTCCCATCCAAAAGGCCATACATCACAGCAACCTAGCTGTATTGCATCAAATTAGGAACTATGAGTTGTGGAGAAAGTTGCTAAAATCTTGATGGATTTGGGAAATAAATAGCTGTGTCTGCACTGGGACAAGTAACGTTTACATAGATGAAATGCTGAGCTCAGGATGCAGTAGCTCTCAGGAACTGTACAGAGCACTAATTTTCCAGTAAGTAGAGAAATATCTCAAAGACTACAACTGCTGCCAGATTCCATCTGATATATCCATAAGATCTTGAGGCAGTTCATAAGACAAGATCACATTTCTCATTTTGGTTTCTGTAAGCAGAAACGATTCAGGAATGGAAAAAATTATTGTTTAGATTCTATAAAACCTGGGTTACTTATGTTGAGTGTCATCATAAAATTCCACATTAAGAAAGATAGTTATATTTAGTCCTGGATGAATATTTGTCATAGGCTTTGTTTCTTCTTTGACTTGTGAAATGAATCTGGAAATCACAAGGGATTTGAAAAGCACAAGCTGCTCTGTCATTTTCTTCCCAAACACCTTTTTATTTTATCCCTCTAGACTTGATATTGATGGATTTCTGTGGGAAATAATTTTTAAGAAGAGGGGAGCAAATGAAAACATACATTTCTCCTGCTTTTACTTTCTGGTGTAGGAAAATAACTGGTCAGTCATTCTTCAGACTGTAGGTACTATCCCCTCAGACAATTTTTTTTTTTTCTGTTAGGAAGTGCTTGGAGGACTTAACATCATAAAGTAGCATGGTAAACCAGAATTTTTAGGAAAACAATTTGAGGGACCACAGTCTCTTTCTGAAATAAAATGAGATCTTTTAATTTCACATCCTTGTTGGGAGAAGCTGCACATGTTTTGTTGCATTAGCATGTAGAAATTTGTATCCAGGTGGTAGAACATGATAGGATAAGATCGTGGGTCCTAGATGAGATTTCTGTTGAGCACCCAAAGAGAGAAGCCCAGTGCAAAGTGAGATATGTCTCCTGTGACCATAAACCAGCTCGTGGTTCTGCTCTGCACGTGCAGCCTCTCAGTGCTTAGTTACACAACTGAGCAAACAATCCGAGCCGTAGGCAGACAGAGAACGCCATCAAAGCTGGACGCCCAAGATCCGGGAACCAGTATGCACAGCGCTTCCAGCATGTCCTGGACACCAGGATGCACATTCTTGCATGAGAGCCCAGTGAACTCACAAGACCTTCCAGATGCTGCAGTTGGAACACTGTGTTGGCCCAGAAACAAGGCAAACACACGAAGGAAGATCAGAGTAATGAAAACAAACAAACAAATAAAAACCCAATAAAATGAGTAGTTACTTCACCTCTTCCTCCCCCAGACCTAGATCAAGTTATGAGATAAGATCTGCAACTCCACCTGCCATTTTGAAATTTTTCTGGTTCCTCCCCTCAGTGAGAGGGAATTCAGAGCATAGGCTCTCTCCTTACCCCCTACTTGACCTCCACTGCAGTTGTTTTGGGCTGAAGCTTTTTCTTTAAGTCAGCGCAGGGAGCGGATACCACAAACTGGACTTTTTTCCTTGCTGTGCTCTGTTTTTCAGAGGTGATGTAACCCTCCCTGTAATGCTCTTCTTCCTCGGTAGACACCACAAAGACCACAATTCCCATGAAGAGCATACATCTTGTAGCCCAGCAGCACTTGGGGAATGCACGGTGCCTGTCATGCCCGTTAGACCATCAAGTGAATGCAGCCACTGTGTTTTCATCCGTCTTGTTTCTTCCATTGGGCTGCCAAAATGAATTTCAGACATTTTAAACTCAAATGAAGGGTGAATGACTTATTAGTAGAGATTCTGGCTCCCTGTGTGACTGTTGTACCTGTTTATGTTACCAGTAACATAATGCCTTAGATTCTGAAAGAAAAATGTCATGGACGCATACCAACAGAGTATAGCCGAAGGGAGTGCTGTCAGATCCTGTTTTCTGATGGGAGCACGTGTTTGCTACCCAAGTTTTCCATTGCTATAGAAAGTCTGGAAATTGGAATCTTTTGCTTATCAGGAAACAAGGATTATGCAGGAGTCTGCGGTGACACGTTTCCATGTGGCTTTCTGCCCTTGTGCTACTTCTGTCCTCCTCCAAGGTCAGCCCTGAGCCTTCTGTGCAGATGTCCACACAGAGTCAGTGAAACCATGGCCATATGAATTTTGTGTATCTACATCCTCCCCCGCATTCTATCATAGAAAGTTGTTTTAAAATGTTCTTTGAACTGAGGATGCAGCAGAACTATGCCTTTAGATACAAGATTTTGGAGCAAGGCCATTGACTGATATTTAATAGAGTGTATGACTATTATAAATTCCTATGTTAATACTTGGGCTGCTCTGAAACACAAACTTTTCAATCAGTAGCACTCTTAGTTGGAGTTATAGAAGTATGTATGCCAGATCTAATATGTTTGTAACATTCGTTTGTTTTTATAGGTGCAAAGGGCCAGGTCTTGAAGGCTGTCCAAATGGGTGAGTATTTAATCTGCTACAATTAACGACAGAGCTGGAAAGAACGCATGTGTGTTTACATTTCTATGCTGGACACTGCAAGGCTGGGACTGGAGTTAAGTTTTCAGCTCTGTACAGGGAAGTGACAGATTAGACCAGGTTCTAACCTTTAAAAATGATTTAAAGAACTGAGAAGTACTCCCACTGGCACAAGACTCCAAAACCTTGCTCTGCTTAGCTTGTTTGTAAGGTGAGACATGGGATCTGCTACTGGAGAACAAAAGGAGGAGCTGGAAAGAGAAAGGATTAAGGGCCAGTGGCAGATAGAGATACATTTAGGATTGATAGAATTACCTGAATTGCAGGGGATTTATCTCTGAGACCCAGGGAGTCTTTTCCAGCCCTGTGATATGTACATCTCCAAACACTCTGTACACAGATGGGCGTTCATTATCCACACTAGATCTTACCTTGCACTGTTCAGCCTTGCTCAAAGTCATGCAACAAGCATACAGGCTTCTCTGACTAAGAGAGAGGGATTTAGTTTCTGGCCACAAAGTCATCCTATAGCAAGGCAAATTCAGCCTAGAAGTACTGTTAAAAAGTGTCTTTATTTAATAGCAGTCCCTGGGGCAACCTAGAAAGAGCTGTGATGGATCTCTAAGTACAGACTGAAAAACAACCTTGGAGAACAGGTTTTTCTTTTCAACTTAAATTTTAAATGACACAGGTTCTAATAAAGAGGCAGCAATCTGTATGTACGTGGATGGTTCACACATTACCTGGCCTCAGATATTTGTACCTGGCTAGGAGGGTGGATCATCCTTACAACATGGCCTCCTCAGTAACAGTGAGATGTCATTGCTGGAATCACAACTGCATATGCCTTCTTGATAACACCTTCTCTCCACATGGTTCATGTATCTGATCATATGTGGGCTGCCCATAGCTGGCATATAAAGGCATCACAGATGCTCTTGTGCTTGGTGGGTTTGTCAGAGGGAGCAGAAATTTCCTCACTTAAGCTATGAGGATCAGCTCCAGTTGTGAGTTTGAGAGACAAGTGAAGACTTTGAGCAAGATGAGGATCTTAAAAATAGAGATGCCCAAGATATCTGAAATGTCAAATAGGCTTATGTGGATATCCAGAGCATGTGTTTGGTCAACCTAAGGCTTCATGCAACCTCTGTAGGGTTTTTTTAAAACCTCACACCTAAGCATTTTTTTCTCTTTCTGCATCCCCCCTGTCTTGCAGCTCCAAGATCCCATCCATCGCAGCTGGTGTCGTCGGAGGTCTCCTGTGCCTGGTGGTGGTCGGCTTGGGCATCGGCCTTTACCTGCGGAGGCGGCACATCGTCAGGAAGCGGACCCTGCGCCGGCTGCTGCAGGAGAGGGAGGTGAGTGCTCAGCTGCTTTACCAGGGCCAGGCAATGGGTGCCAGCCTCCTCATACCAGAGAATTAAAGCACCTCGCGTCTGCCTTGTAACTCAACAAGCCCTTGGGGTGGCAAACACGGCGTCTGCCCCTGCTCGTTGGAAAAGAGGTGGTGTGCACCTAACATCTTCTCACTTAATCTCAAGTCTGATCCCTCTGGATATAATTTTCAAAAGCTTTAGGGGATTTAGATGTCTAAATCCCAATGAAAATCATTGAGACTGTCTACTTGGAAAAAAATATGCCCTCAGGGGGAGGTGCAATGTGTTTGTTGATCAGTACCACCTTGCTGTGTAGACCCACAGCCTCAAATTGTTTTTCCCTCCAGACAAGCCTTGAGGCTGCTGTGGCAACTTGTGTGCTTTTGAAAATTTTCCCCCCTTGATCAGACATATGTCTGATCCTGCAGAAAAAAATGAGAGAGAAAAGAGAAGAGGGAAAGGAATTAGGGAAATGTTTGTGTCTTGTATTTGGTTTGGTTTCACCTAAAAAACCCACAAAGTCATCAAAGAGTATCGTCCACCCTGTTGGGCATGAGCAAGGTTCCTACGCTGCTTTTTATTTTCTGCATGGTTTTGCATGCATTACAGCATCACCCTCTGGGTACCTCACATGTAAAATAGCAAAATTCATGGATTAAAGCTGCTCTTTTAAGATTATCCCCCTCCTCCTTCTAGTCCAATCCTAGTAAATAATTAGAAAATTGTATTTAACGTTCTTCTAAAAGCCCAGTTGCAGCTTCCTTCTGTACTTGCTGGCTTTGAAGAATCAGCTGCTAAAATCCTTTTAAAAAAAAAAAGCTGTCCTTCTTTTTAATGTACTACCTAACAATATTTTACACACTACTGTATTCTACAGCTGTGATAGTAGAGTTCAGTTTGTGCTTAGCTCATATTATACCCTCTGGACTCCTCAAAATGAGGATGTTTCATCACAACAGAAAGGTTGCTGGCCTGCTAAAATTAGATTGTATCTAGCTAAACATGGTTTTATTCCCAGGAATGGAAAAAGAAAAAGCACCAAAGGAAAAAGCTGACTTATGCATCAAAAAAGTGTTAAATGTCTCTGTTTGGGGGGCGTTACTGCTGTTTGCAATAAGGTTTAGCTCAAATTTGGAAAACATTGATAGTCAATTCAACCTCTCCTTTTTTATTGAGAAAAGAATCACTTCCAGAGTTTCGATTGCTGCTTGTAAACCATGTGATCTGGGGAAGCCACTGGTACCATGGGAATATCATCCAGTTAAACAAGAGCAGACCTGAAAGTTTGTGGGTGATTCTTTTCCATTATGTAAAATATTTTTATAATTTATTCACAAGTTCAAAAAAACCTCCAGATCTTCTTTAGGATCTGAAATAATTAAATTGTTCTTCATGCTATGTGCTTTAAGGCTTTGAAGTCAAAGCCTTCATCTGAACAGTAGTACTCCATTCTCCTTCAAAATGCCAGTCACCACTCTGTGACTGATTTTACCTCCAAATTTGGAGCAACTTTAGATGCTTATTGCTGCAAGTCAGAGTGGACCTGTCCTCCTGTAAACTTCATGTGGAAAGAAATGTTTGTTATTTTAAAGGAAGGTTTTATTTGCTTCCCCAAAGCATGCTGCTTACTGTCCTCCTAGAGTATATATCCTTCTGATGTCTTCTTCTCCCTGCACCAGCTTGTCGAACCACTGACACCCAGCGGGGAGGCACCAAACCAGGCTCATCTGAGAATTTTAAAGGAAACAGAATTTAAGAAGGTCAAAGTTTTAGGCTCTGGAGCTTTTGGCACTGTTTATAAGGTAAGATCACCATGTTTCTCTTGCCCTTTTCATCTTCCTCCTTCATGTAGAAGCCACTCAAACAAAGCATGAACTGGGAGTTGTGATCATTGCATAACTTTTTTTTTTTTTTTTAACATGTATATATTGAGTGGTGGAGAGATGAGTCAATTAGCATTAATTGCATTAAGAATCGGGTAACATGGGAAGTTTTACATAAGATGTTGCTAAAACTATACTTCTGAACCTGGAGGACAAAGATCTTGACTTAAAAACTACCACAGCCAAACACACCCCGTTGTGAATATCAGGGAAAAAAAGAAATGCACTTTGGTCAGCTCTGTGCTAAGCCATTTTTCTGGGTGGTCTGGGGTCTTCTTTTTATAATTGTCAATCATTCTTGCATTAGAACTGACTCAGGTGTGTCGAAGTATCTACACGCCTTCAGTTGTGTAGGTCCACAAGGTATTTTTCCTCTTGATGTTTGTTTATCCTCTGTGTTTCTTCTTTACCAAGTTCCACTTTTCTGTCCTCCTCCTTTTATTCACGATACATGTTTCAGACTTTGCCAGTAGTACTGAAATACAGTTTCATATATCTCTTCATAAAGCTCTATGTTCTGAAACAGGCCTCCAGCTATGGTTAGGAACTTCAGGAGTACAAACCCCATTGACCTCTGAAAATGTGCACCTACATTGCTGGATACTTCATCGGTGTCCTCGCAGTGCCACACTATCCACCTGCGACCTAAGTGTTCTCCTGACAGTATAGATATAGAGCACTGAACCAGCTGGACATAAACCTACCTGCCATTGGATATATTTATGACTGGATTATTTGTACAGTATAGATGCCATCTTGTTTTCATGAGAAAATGACAGTTCTTTTCATCCCACGATTTATAAATTGGCAGTGGCAAGGCTTTGCACATGCAGTTGCAATGATGCACTAATTAGATTTCCATGTGCAACAGTTGCTCTTTATGCATCTCTTGGGCTATTTATACAGGGAAGGTAATGAACATGATTTTTCAAAAAAATACAGTAAAATCGTAGAATTGTCAAGGTTGGAAGGGACCTTAAAGATCATCTAGTTCCAACCCCCTTGCCATAGGCAGGGACACCTTCCACTAGATCAGGTTACTCAGAGCCCCATCCAGCCTGGCCTTAAAAACTTCCAGGGATGGGGCTTCCACCACCTCTCTGGGCAACCTGTTCCAGTGTCTCACCACACCTCAGTAGAGGTGACTGAAAGAGAAACAGCACTCACTCCATCAGCAGGATTTTGTTAATGCCAACAAGAGACAGTTCTTGCATATTTTTGTTGCCTGCCACGTCTTCACATTGCTCAGAATATTTGTCTACTCAGAAGATGTAAAATGTATATGTAATTGTGAGAATTAACCTGTTAGATATGAGACTGAGTAACTCTTTGTACTTCTTTTTGACAGGGACTTTGGATCCCAGAAGGGGAGAAGGTTAAAATTCCTGTCGCTATTAAAGAGTTGAGAGAGGCTACATCACCAAAAGCCAACAAGGAAATACTTGATGTAAGTCTTCGTGATTGTTTTGTCAAGTTATCCATGGTCTGGATTTTCCTCTGTAACAACTAAAATGATTTCGGGATTTGGGGTGGGTTAAAATATTTTGCACCTCAAATTGAATTCCCCATCTAGAAATACTGAGCTTTGTAGTCCAGTCTGTGAAGTGCTTTTGTGTCTCCTATGAACCATGCTCGCAGTCCAAATACTGATGTTATACTCATGAGGTAGCCCCTAGCAGAGGTCAGGACCATTCATTTACAGCTAATTCTGTTTTCTTTATCCTGATGCTTCAGACCTGAAACTGTGGCATTCATTGCCATTACAGCAGTACAACTAATGCCAATAACAACAGACCTAATGATTTTTGAATCTTGACACTGCATATTATCATAAGCTAGTTGCTTGGTTACATAGGATTCAGTTAACTTTAAATCCAAAGGGAAAAAATATCCCAGCTGTCTGATTTCTCTGCCATAAACAGCAAGAAATTATCTCGCTTCCCGAAAGAGGCACAGGAATTCTATTTTCTTGCTTGGATACGGCTCATCACTTCAGGAAACATGGAAAAAAGGCTATGGGATACCAGTTCAGGAGTTTATAAGTGTGTGTTTACAATGGAGAGCCACAGTCTTAAATACAAAGTTCCCTGAACTTTGAATAGCTAAAAATCTGAACTAGATCTGAAGCCGTGGAACACACAGCACCAAGGGCATAGATATGTATATATTTATATACAACGAAAGGAAAATGCTGAGTGCAGAGAGGAGCACTCAGATGTTCAGCGTAACTTCAGTTCAGCTTTCCTGTGCTGTGGTTCAGTCCTCACCAACAAGAACTGTGGTGTGTGTGTGCCCTGTTCAGCCCTTTGAGCCCTGAGCTGGAGCCTGCTGGGTCACTCTGGAGGACTGGTTGGCCCGGGGTGCCCCAAGCGATTCAGTGAATTTGATACAGTCTTTAAGCTTCTCCTTGCTATACTCACATGAGCATGCCTCTAGAAAGCATAGGTTGGAAGCCTGGATTTGACAGGGGCTCATCAATCAAGTGCAGGGACAGGGCACACGTCCCTGGTACATCCCAGATGGACATGTGAAGTGCAGGTCCACAGCTTGGGACAGTGTGTTTGTGTGGAAGTAATGGTGTTGTTAATCAAACACACAAATCTTTCAGGCATGGAAGAAACCATGGAATGTTTTTGTTTTGGTAGGAACTCAACCACTTTAGCAGGAAATTTATTTAAAAAAAAATAAAAATCCGGCTTTGGCCTCCAAAGGGCACCTCGGTAGGACTGGTTGGCCCAGGGGTGCCCCAAGCGATTCAGTGAATTTGATACAGTCTTTAAGCTTCTCCTTGCTATACTCACATGAGCATGCCTCTAGAAAGCATAGGTTGGAAGCCTGGATTTGACAGGGGCTCATCAATCAAGTGCAGGGACAGGGCACACGTCCCTGGTACATCCCAGATGGACATGTGAAGTGCAGGTCCACAGCTTTGGACAGTGTGTTTGTGTGGAAGTAATGGTGTTGTTAATCAAACACACAAATCTTTCAGGCATGGAAGAAACCATGGAATGTTTTTGTTTTGGTAGGAACTCAACCACTTTAGCAGGAAATTTATTTAAAAAAAAATAAAAATCCGGCTTTGGCCTCCAAAGGGCACCTCAGTAGGAAGGCTCATCTCAAACGGTTCAGGCTGGTGAAGATCGTAACAAAAAGCCATGGTACAAAGTGTCAGGATGAATGGCTGTGAAGAAACCATCAGCTGTGCTACTGATGATAATAAAGCACACTGGCTTTTTCCAGTCACCCAGAATAGACAGTGTTATTTCCATACATTACTCTACTTCAACAGATGCTTCATCTCAGAATCCATACATGAAGCAATATTCATCCTGATTTTAGTTTAGTTAGACTCCAGACCGGTCTCAGCCATTCCCCAGGTCCTGGCCCTGTGTGGTCCTGGTCCGTGCCCCGAGCTCTGCCCCACATTTCCCTCTTCGCAGTGATAAGAAACATAACACAGTCTTCACAAAGGGTGCTTTGGACTTAACTGCAGTAAATTCCTGTATGTTGAAGGAAGGGTTAATGAATGAGTCTCCAGTACTGCATCCTGCCTTCAGCAGATCAAGAGTCACAGGACAGGACAGTATATGCAGGGACTGCAAACTCTTCAGTGATATCAAAGTACTTTCACTTTTCAAAGTTTCTGTAGCATATCCCCATATTATATTTTCTTTTCCTTTTGAATTGGGATGCTCTTATGGAAGCTCTTGCTTTGTTCAATCCTGCTCATTTTTTAGATGATTTGATTGGTGGAATTCATTCTGTATTCCAGAGGAAAATTTTAAAAATCCAAACCATTGAAAGATGTCAGAGGAATGACTCCAAAAGCTCCTCTCAGAGCAGAATTTTGCTACACAACCAATTTTTCAAGGTCACTGAAACATCAGAGATAATAACGTCCAATTAAAGATGATTTGTCTTACAGAAACACTAGGTATAGAACACGCACCACAGCTTTAGCACATATAATCCAGGCGAGCTCTCTTTAGCTTTATTAGGGTAGGGCTAATTCAGAAGATTGTTGTTGAATACCAAGCATACTTGGAGCGGGTCGGAGCGTACTGCAGAGATTTCCAAGATAAACAGTTGAAACAAAGGCCCACTTTAATGTCTTGGGCTACTTAGAGGGACCCACAACCACACAATAGCTCCCTTCTGCTCCCTGTGAGGAGTCGGTGGCCTATTTTACTTTCCAGTATCAAATGTAACAGGCAACATCAATGCTTGGACACTCTCTGGAAGCTGTGTGGCCCGTACGCTCACCCCGCTCTTTCAGCATCCCAGTTCTCAGCCCCCGGGGTCAGCCTGCATGGGCTGCACAGTAGATGAGCAGTGAGAACAGCTCCAGCTCTGCAGATTTCCCTCCCCACCACCACACTGAAAGAGTACAGTATGGATCTGAATCCCAACAGGAAGCAAGGCGAGGAACAGGCACCCTTCATTGGTACTACAGCTGTGTTTGGAAGCCTAGGGAGATAGAGCATGTTTCGGTCTCTCCTAACATCTGAGCATCATATAGTGGATTTGCAAGGTTCTCAAAAAAACACTGCCACAAATACCTACATAATTGACTAGCACGTTGTATTCTTGCTTTTATCTCTCCTCGGGCTAGCCTACAGTATCAGTGTTAGCCTTGGCAGCGGGTTGTTTTTCAATGCCCTGCTCACATCCTAGAGTAGGTTGAGAAGCCCTTACCCAGTTCTGCCAGAGATCTTTGACATGGTGTCCTGAAGACCACTTTAATTCCAGAGGCTCCAAAGCAAGGATGCCAAATCAGAATTAGCACCTCAGAAGGAAACTGCATTGCATCATGTTTTGCTTAGCCTGGCACGTCAAACAACAATACCAAGGCCAGAAGTATTGCTTAAGTATTGGGGTTGCTTATTTCTTGAACGTAATTGCTTTAATAACTGTTTAATAATAGTTCTTACCAGCTACACAGCTATGTGACTTCTGTGAAAAGCTTGTTAGATGATGAGTAAAGTGCTATGGTATTTCATTTCCTAAGCTCTTAGAAAGGGCAGATTTGCTCCTTTCCCTGACACAATAGTGGCCTGACTATTACTAGGCTTTGGGGGGCTGCTTAACCTAATGTTGAATTGCCAACGGATGATATTTGGTGTAACTCCAGATGCTGCATTAAGATGCTGACCTGAAAGCTCATTGCGTTTATTTCCCATTGTGTTGCTTTTCCATCAAATAGAAGTGAAATACTGTAAATCAGACACAAAGTTAATTTTAGAAAATTCGACTTCAACTCGTAATTTTTTCACCCTATTGGAATCCATTCTTTGAGCTTGCACTTGACAGTGGATGTCAGCATAAAAATAGATCTCAAATTTAAGTCCGTAAGTAGTTTTTGCAGGCAAAAAATATGAAGTCAGGAATTTTTACCCCGTGGCCTTGTTAAAGGATGCATTCACTGTGTCTGGAGCCCCTTCGAAGGGGCCTCTCCCTTCCTACAGAAGAGCAAAGGAAGAGAAGAGGGTATCTTGGGTATCTTAGATAGGTACCTAAAGCTGCATAGATTGAACCCAAGCTTGAAAGAAGAGTTTTTCATATATTTATGAAACTCAAACCCCAAATTCCAGTTGACCAAAGGGTTTATTATACTCAGGCTTCTACATTATAAGTACCTCTCTGGTATCAACTGTATTGCTATATGGATCTAAAACAGCTTTTCCAACTGGGGACAGTACTTTCACCAGTGTTGCCTAAAGTAAGACATGTATTGAGACTTCTAAAGAGGTGAACTGATTATTAACCTGTTTGGTTTGACATGGACTGAAGAACAACATGGTCAAAGAAGCCTTGTCTCTTAAAAAGTCAGTCAGTCCCATCCTATGTGACAACTTTTGGCTTTCTGGTTAAGTACTAACCCTGACAGAGGAACGGAGGTCTCAAAAGTACTGATTTCCAGTCATTTTTTGGAAAAGATTTCTGGAGAGAAAAAAGACATATGACACATGTTCACAAGGTGTGTTGTCCTGGCAATTAGGTGCTCAAAGCTACGAAATCCCATCAGATTCCATTTGATGTTCAATATTAATTCCTTGTCGACCCCTAAGTTTTGTCCTCCAAACATGTCCCATGTTTGCTTGGTGTACCAGTAGGGGGAGACTAGCTCTTCTGTGGCATCTCAGGGATGCTTCAACATTCAAAATCTGGACCTTCCACCAAGTGGAAAAAACTTGGTCCACAGAGCGGGAAATACAGGTATTTTGTATGTGGTACGGGGCACAGAGTTTGCGTATAGTATTTTAGCAATCTCTTGAAGGTTGGATTTACTTTACGCTGCCTCCAAACATTTCTGTCAGGCCAAAGGGAGTGTCTCACGTTGCTGTTAATTTCCTTTCTTCTCAGGAAGCTTATGTGATGGCAAGTGTTGACAATCCTCATGTGTGCCGCTTGTTGGGAATCTGCCTCACTTCTACAGTTCAGCTCATCACGCAGCTGATGCCTTACGGCTGCCTCCTGGACTACATCCGAGAGCACAAGGACAACATTGGCTCCCAGTACCTTCTCAACTGGTGTGTACAGATTGCAAAGGTAAGTGGACCAGCACTCCTCCAGATCGGCTAAAACTCAGACTCTAACACAGAGATCTGACAGTGCATCATGTATTTATTTACTTGCCTGTCTCTCTTAATCTATTTCACCACATGGTTCCTGGATACGTTATACATGACAGTAAGTGGTTACTTTGTCTTAAACAATTTACCATTTTCAAGCTGCTGAGCAACCTTTAACTATTCTTCAAAATGCTCCTAGGCAGTATAATATTGTCACTGAGACTTTTATGTCCAAACCAAACACGCAGGAATGAAATAATAATGTGATGCAACAAAGCTGTGGCTGGGAAGGGAGTAGAATTTGGCAATTCCCATACGAAATTGCTGCTTCCATCAGTGGATTTCTTTGGGCTCTGCCACAGGACAAACAGTGATGTTGTTGAATACACCTTCTTGTGTGCCTCAGAGGGTTACAGGCTGAAATCTCTGAGGTCTGGGGATCAAAACTGCTGCTTAATAAATACTGGCTCCATTCTAGCACAGGTGGCTGTGACTGAAAGGCATTCAGGCACCCCAGGGCTGTTCTGCAATTTATATGCACTGAGTTGGTGCCTGCAATCTAATTGCAATGACCATAGTGCCAACTAAAAGACTCATTATTGGCCCTGGCACTGCTTGCCAAAGAGAAGAGCAGCAAAGGAGGCTGAAGTACAGCCTCTAGCCCTTAGCTGCAATATGCTGTGTTTGGAAGGTGCTTGGTTCACCATTTGCAAGCGTGGAAGAATGGAGGGAAACCAGCAGAAAAATAGCAGCAGTTTGTTGGAGATTCGTCGTATGAGATGGCAGTATCCACAAAGCCTGGCTGCTTTAATGCTGCTTATTTCAGGAATGCTGGTCTGCAAGCTAACCACACACTTACAGCCTTATCGGTCCCTCGAGGCCTTGTATACATCCCAGGCTCACCCGGCTGTGGTTTGCTTTCAGGAAACATGCTGAGGACCTCAGAAATGTGCCCACCAAAAGTATACAGAGCATATTTTTCATCTCAGTGTGTACTTTTTTACAGCACACTCCACAGCAAGTGAATTTTAATTTATGTGTCCACCCAGGATGTGAACTGCCTTTTTCTGACTCTTCTGCTCTCTTGTTTAAAATCAATTACTGCTCTGTCCTGGTTTCAATCCCTTTGGAGGATGAGCTGGAGGCCATGTTTCCCTCCTCCTTCCCTTGTTAATTTTTAAGGTGGCAAAATCAGTCCCCAGATCAATCCCTGGGGCATTACTTGCCCAAAAGGTTGCCATTCACAATTGTTAGCCTCTGTTTGATTTTTTCAACATTCACCCATAGCAACCTCTACCCTCTCCAGAGATGCCTGACCTTCAACATACTCCTTTGTGCTGCTCTGCACTGAAGTGCTCCTCAAAGCACTCATAAATCCTGCATACAACTTTTTCCCACCAATGTGTCTGGTGTTACTACTCTGATAAAGTCATGCCGACTTTTGGACATTCTCTGACTCTTTAAAAATGTACTTTTGGAGGTGGAGGGGGAATTGAAACAGATATATTTATGTCTGGTAACTAACCAGCAGGAGGCAAGTTCCCTGGGAAGCTTATTTTTGTTTCTGTTTTCACAGCTTTGAAATAAGTTTTCTTTGTGTCTTTACAAACATTATCTTTCTCTGAGGTATGGAGTCCTGTCTTTCAGACAAGATGTTATGACAGAGCATAGACACTCCATGTGCAGAAACACTATGAAGGAACTCTTTGAACATATGGGTCTCACACTTAATTATGAAAAATGACTTAAGCCCCAGGCCTGCACACAATTAGAGATCTGCTGAACTTTCTAGACGCGCAGTTCAACATCTTTGGTGCATAGTTCTGCACGTGCACAAGTCTTTTAGCCACCAGCATCTTAAACAGCTTGGTGTGAAACTGATATTCTGCTTTTCAGCAGCTCTGCATCTTAATAAGTCTTTGCAGCAAGACATGTTTAGCAGGAAATTTTTTTGTCCTACTGGGGCTAGATTATGTGATTTGGGTTTTTTTTAGAAAAGCCTGTTTTCTGTTGGCAGCTCAAGATTTTTTGTTTCAAGAGCTCAGCTCACCGAAGATCTATTTGTATAATTAAATGCACGCTCCTAGTGGCATTCTGCCAGTTTGGGTGGTTTGTTTTGGCACCATCAGCAGCACATGGGTGAAGTTCTGCTGAGGGACTTGGGTGGAGGATTCGATGGTGGTCCAGGTTAGCAGAGGGCTGAGGAAGGGGGTGGAGGCTGGAAAGGAATTATTCCCTGCAGTGCTCTGTCATCACATCAACATGATCATTTTGGTGTTAACTTTGTAGGCCAGAAGAACTTTTTCATTAATTCTCTCTTCATAAAAATACAAGTGTGTAAACTACCGCCAGCAGAAACCTATGGACTGGGAATAATTGTGGTTTTCAGAAAAGATCTTACAGGAAGCTTAGAAATTGTGGACTTTTTGATTCCGGCCTGAGACTGGTGTTCAGGGAAAGGGGAATGATCTCTGTGGTCAGAAACACAGCTGTTAGGTTTATGCTTTAGAAGTCAAACCAGCACAATTAGTTGTATTCTTCCTCAAGAGGCAGTTGTACCAAAAAGTCATGTATACTATGGTGAGCGCAGTCTAATCATGGGAGGGAGTGAAACTGGAAGAACTTGCCTTTTCAAAGAGGTCCTCAAAATAGATGCAACTCTGAGCTCAGCCTTAAATTTTATGGGTTTTTTTCCTTTTTTCACCTTTGCAGTGGAATGCCTCATTTAGCAAGAAGACAGAGTATACTGTAATAAGATGCAGTGTTGGCAACTTTGAATGATTCATGTCTAAATACTCTATGGAGGCTTGTCCTGCGTGCATACGGAAGATGAGAGTTAAACTCTTTTCTGTGCTTTCCTGAAGTCACTGGGGTTGCACAAGTGCGGCTGAAAGAAGACTTTGTCTCCTTATTTGAAAATCCTATCTTGATTTTGTATTTCTTGAAATAAATCCCAAAGGAACCTCATCCCCTGTTATATATACCCACTACTGTGTGGTTTTTTCTTCATCACTCCACCCGTGTAACCACAACAAGGTTCCTGGAGGGTAACAGTTACTTCTCCACATAACTGTGCAGGCACACATCCTGAGCCTGCAGTAAGCATCACATAAATCAAAACAGCAAACCTTTTTCTGAAGGTGGGATAGATGGCCACACATTTATGGTGATGTGCATACAGCCACCTCAGAGCAGCCAATGTTTGCTAACTCATTTGCACACCTAAGTCCAAAGCGTGTGATGCTTACCCATGGTCTGTCATATTGCAGGGAATGAACTATTTGGAGGAGCGTCGCCTGGTGCACCGTGACCTTGCTGCCAGGAATGTCCTTGTTAAGACTCCTCAGCACGTGAAGATCACAGACTTTGGGCTGGCAAAGCTGCTTGGTGCCGATGAGAAGGAGTACCACGCTGAGGGTGGCAAGGTAAAGTGCATCAGGGAATGAACTGCTGGATGTTCATCGGTGTCTGTGCTTGCACACGAGCCTTAAATGCAGGGAAAAAAAAAAGAGAGTGGGTTTTTCAAAGTGCTCAGCTGCTGTCTCAGCGTGCTGCCTTTGAAGCCTGTGGGAGTCCTCTGAAATCAGCTGAAGCAGCGTCAGGCCAGTGGGACTGCAGTGGGAGCGGAGGTTGCAGAGCAGCAAATGCTTTTGAAATTCCCACCCAGAATGTCTGGGAAAGAGCAAGATTATTAAAAAAACATTAAAAAAAAAAAAAAAGCATGGCTGAATTCATCAGTGTCGCCAACACCAATGATACTGTGAATTTTATGAAGAGAAAAGAGAAAGGGAATGCTGTGTATTTATAGCAGAAGAAAGACCTGTCAGACTTGGTTCAACACGCCTTCGTGTAGTACTACGTGCTGATGGAGGGAATGTGTCCTGCTGAGAAATTAAAGAGGAACTTCTTGCAAATATCACAGAGACCATAAACAGCAACCATATGAGTGCAAATCAGTCATACAGCCCGAGATCGGATTTGTCTCCTGGTATGATAGGAGAAGGTTAAGAAAGTAGTAATTTGACTGTTAAAAATATTTAAGATATTAATATTAAGAGATATTTCTAATATGCCTAATATTTGACAAGTTCCCAGGTTCAACATAATAAATAAAAATAATAAGAGACTTAAAAGTTGCCTGCTCTACCACTCAGAGAGTTGTGTTTGTTGGCTGGGTTTTTTTTTCTTCCGCAACCAAACTACTGGTTTAAACACCACCTGGTGGTAAATATCAATGATAGATTTTGGGTCAGCTTCGTAAAGCTTATTTGTGAATTCTCCTAGGTTCCTATCAAATGGATGGCCCTGGAGTCAATTCTACACCGGATTTACACTCATCAAAGCGATGTCTGGAGTTATGGTAAGTCTAAAAACAGTTACCATTATTGCAAATGGGCTGGAAAATTGCAGGATTTGCTAGTGACTCTACACAGACCTTTTTTTTCCTATTATGTGAAGATGGAGGGATTGAACATAAACAATGGGCCCAAATCACCTATTCAATAAAGTAAAATTCCCATGAAATTATGTGCTAGTGAGGTATAAGATGTTTTGCAGAATATGCTTTCAGATGATGATCCCACCCCTGAAAGGGGCTGCAGGTAGGAGACTCGGCTGCATTTGCAGAAGTTTTGCTGATGCTTTTCTTCAGCAACTTCATGTGAAATACAACTGAGCTGACAATAAAGCCACAGAACTAGAGGGAGAACTTAAAACCATCAGCTACGCTGTCAGTCAGTGTCAATCAGTGTAATTCTGATATGGCCTAAGATGTTTGTGCTGTCCTGGTATTGAGAGGACAACACTAAAGGGAAGCAAAGTGATAACCTCCTTAGAGAATTCCTTTTATATTTGGTGTCGTTCAGAAACCAGCTTGAAAGAAAGAAGGGCAGAAAGGAAACTTTTTAAAGCAACTTATTGCAAAATTTCCACTCCATGGGCTCTTATATTCCTGGAAAATATTTAATGCAGATGGTCAGATCCTGTGTGCTTTTAGAAGTACAGCCTCTGGTCCTCTTAATCCATTTATGTATCTTGGCATTCAAAATCTTGTTTTGTATCCTAAGCTACCAGACAATCACAACAGCTACATCACAAGAGTATGTGGTACGTCAGCAAACGACACTGAGGCAGCTGGTTTACACATCTTTCAAAAGCTGCTCTTGCTCGTCTCCAAAGAGATTGTTTTGAAACACAAATAAAACTTTCATTTTTAAAACCACTTGCTGGTTTAGAGTCAGGAGGTGGTAACCTGCATTTCATTCTTGTGGGGCTGGGAAGTTTGTATCTCAACACTGAGATAATAACTGAGGTTAAAAAAAACAAACCAAAAATCCCCCCAAAACTGAAAAGGAAACCAGGATGATTTCAACCTCTTTTATTAATTTTTCTCTCTTCAAAATCATGACAGAAAATGCTTTTCCTGGATGGGGCTCTGGCAGTGCAGTGCCTCTGGGAAAGCCCTCTCCACTCACCGACTCTCTGCACCCAGGTCAAGCACCCTGGCTCCCAGCAAACCTCTCTGATGGTCTTCTCTTCCCACCCTGCAGGTGTGACAGTCTGGGAGCTGATGACATTTGGGTCCAAGCCCTACGACGGGATCCCTGCCAGTGAGATCTCCTCTGTCCTGGAGAAGGGCGAGCGTTTGCCCCAGCCCCCCATCTGTACCATCGATGTGTACATGATCATGGTCAAATGTGAGTTCATGTTTGGGGTTGTGGGTGCTCACCTAAATTGAATAAGTAGCACAATTGCCTTCATTATGTCACATTCGTATATGCTGTGTTCTGGGTGGTTGTACAGAAATAGGGTTAGGTGAATAGATGTGTGTTCCCACACCATGAGGAGCACGGGATATGGTTTAAATAGTCACCAGTTCAACCAACTAATTTTTTTTTTCCACCATTCAGACCGCTGACTGATATTGTCAATTTAAACTAATATTGACAAACAGTATAAATTAGCTTAACACCACCCACTTTACCTGATACTCTGGCTTTTTATGTCTAGAAAATAAAATTAACACTGCCTCCTCTTCCAGACTCCCCCTTAGTTCAGTAATTTGCACCCCTTAACAATCACACACATGGATTATGTGCTGCTTCTACTAAAGGAGTGCTAGGAGCACAGGCACCTTAATGGCAGATGCACATGCTCAACCAATTTCTTCCTCATTTTTGGATGGCGTCTTTTCAGCACACAGTAAAGCAGCACAAGAGCTGAGGGTCTCTGAAGCCCTTTTTGGCCATTTTTAGGGCACATCAAAGGACTTCTGAACTCCAAACCCTTTTTCCATCTATATCAGCTGCTAAAACGTTAGATTATTACCTGGCTTCCCTTGCATCTAATCTAAGCTGTGACTGCCACACCCCTGCTACTGTGAGGATGCTGATAAGCAGCCCACTAGGTGGCATTTAAGACCTTCTCACTGGAGCAAAATGTGCCTGTTTCTGAAACTGGAGCCAGGCTACATGATCACCTTGTAGTGCAGCACTTTTGGGGAATCCTGCAGCACCCACATGTTGCTTTGTTGGGGCAGGCATCACAAAGGTGAGCCTGATCCTGTGCTCACCAGTCAGCAGGAACAGGATCCAGACGTGTGCACCTAGCCTAGGAGGTTCACAGACTCAAAAGCAATGTCCTAGAAACTCATCCTCAGAGATGCTGAACCCTACTGACATCTCAGCCCATTCATTGCCTTTCCTCAGGGCCAGTCCAGATGTAGAAAGCAGATGTTTTTTCAGGCACCTACTCAGGTACCTGTTCCTTTTAAAGCACAACCAGTACAGTGTCCCCATCCCCTTTCATACTGTTACACTGAATTTAAACACAAGAGTGTGAGAATCTGGGGTTTGAGTCTTCCTTCCACCACAGGACTCAGCGGCACATCTTTCATTGCTCTGATCACCCCAGGTTTGCAGGCTATGGTGCAGACTCTGTTGAAGCTGGACCATTTTATCTAAAGGAATTCAGGATTCTCAATCCTCTCTTTTATAAGCAGAGAGTATTAGCTGAAGTGTTTGAAGTTATTGCACAACGTTTTTTTAAATTTTATTTAAGAAGTAGTGTTTAAACATACACAACTCAGAACTAAATTCAGACATAGCAGATATTGCTTCCGTAACAGCAGCAAACTCCTAAATGCTCCACTCTGTCTAAAAGCAAGAAGGATTTCTTCTTGAATTAACAGGGAATCATATTTCTAGCATGGTAAAAAGTCACTGGCAGTGGTGATTTTGTCTGACGCATATTATCGCTTCATTTCTCCATTACTGTGGATAGGCTGTTTCTTATGAGTTTCTACAGACACACTAAGCTTAACCTTTATTATTTTTAATTTTAAACAGAAGAGTCTCTACATCAGCTCATCTGTTTGTTGATAACAGAAGGTGTGGACTTTCTAAGTAATCTCACGTTAGACAACCAATATCTATGTTCAAAATCTTTTCTAGCATTGATCCATGCTAAGCTGTAGGACACATTTTTGTTGTTAAAGTCCGTTTACTAATTAAATACAGCTAGTTAGTCTTTCAAAATGTCCCCAGTGAGGATGTTTTTAATTTTAGAAGACATCTGGTACAAAGGGTAGCTTCTGCTTTAGGCTCCCCCAGATTTCATGAAGCAGTGCAGTGACTAGATGGTCAAATCACCGTGCATCTGCAAGCACCTGCTGAAGTTAGTTTGCTTCCCCTCCTTCAAGAAGTTGTTCAGATCAGGCTAATTTGGACCAATCCAGGCTGGTCGCCCATTTGCTGTCCTCAGAACTGATATGTTATCACTCCAGTGGGACCTGCCTGCTCACATGGAGATAGGCCAGCAGTAGAGGAGACAGGTTCAGCCTGCAGCTTTTCCAATATGGGCTTTTTTTACCTCCTTCATTCTTCCCAAAACTGCCTTTTAAATGCTGAAAGTCACAGCAGTGGCTGGTGAATGAAATTTTTATGGTGGTCCTTTACGGGTAAATCCTTAAGAGCATCTATGGTCCTGTTCTTTTCACTGTTACATTTTCTTTTAAGCTCTGTTTTTGATCACCAAAACAACTTCATTTGTGGGCTACTTTCCCTGTCACCCTGCAGGCTGGATGATCGATGCAGACAGCCGGCCCAAGTTCCGTGAACTGATAGCGGAGTTCTCCAAAATGGCCCGTGACCCCCCACGCTATCTCGTCATACAGGTACTAAACCCAAGGAGAGGGAGACATCTGATGGGAATTTCATATGAGGCCCAGAATGGTTAGTAATGCATATAAAAACATATAATGTGGATCATTTAAGGCTAGATTTATCACTGCTTTCCAGGTCTTAACATTCAGCTAGAACCACAAACAGAGTTTCAAGACCAGTCACTGTTTTCTTAGTACTGATTCCAGTCTAGGACCAGTAACAGTCCATACTGCAGACCTGAGAAGAGAACAGTGTTTGATCCTCTAAAAAATGCAGCTATTTTACAGAAGCATGCACAGAGATTGCAGGTCCAAATTCCACTAAGCTCTTAAATTTGGTTACACAGGTCAAGATTTTGCATCTTGGGCCACTTGCTAAGTTACTTTGTCTCTCAGAGAAGGGGATGATGAGGGTTTGAAGGGAGTATGCGAGTCCTCTCACTCCAGCTTGTCTCACAGGGAGATGACAGGATGCACCTGCCCAGCCCTACAGACTCCAAGTTTTATCGCACCCTGATGGAGGAGGAGGACATGGAAGATATAGTGGATGCAGATGAGTATCTTGTGCCACACCAGGGCTTCTTCAACAGCCCTTCAACATCCCGCACTCCTCTCTTGAGTTCATTGGTATGAAACTTTTCTTCTGTGGAAACTGCACAAGCAATTTTAAAGGTGAACTGTTTCTCATCATGTCTGTATTTTCTTTCTTTTTAAGAGTGCTACCAGCAACAACTCTGCTACAACCTGCATTGACAGGAATGGGGTAAGTGTGATGACCTTTAAAAAAGGAGCAACTTCTCCTATGTGGATCAACTTCTAGAAAACAGTCCCTTAAATCTTGGTTTTCTCTACTTCCAACCTAGCAGGGGCACCCTGTGAGAGAAGACAGCTTTATCCAGAGGTATAGCTCAGACCCAACAGGCACTTTGTTGGAGGACAGCTTAGATGATGGCTTCCTGCCAGCCCCAGGTGAGTACCTCTCCTGTGTTTCCATCCCACTATGACTCACTTACAAGCTATTTGGGTGTAAATATAATTGGTTTCCCCCCTTTTATGTAGAAAAAGCAATCCAAATGCTTCCTACCTGTGTTTGCTGGGTAAATTGGAGTGAAAACATGTGCACTTATCATTTTCCTAGACTTTGATTGGCTGCTTCGGCCTGCTTCTCATTCGGGTTCCTTCACCAGCCAGGTTGCTCACGTTTGACATGTGTGCCATCTGGCCAAGGAGTTTGCATGCATGGTTATATGCTTAAAGCTTTCTACTTGGGAAAATATCCTCTAAAAAAATGAGTTTCACTCCTTAAACCATTTCAGCAATATAAACAGCTTTCTGGCAGTTTCAGTGCTTTCAGATGTTGATACACAGAAAGCAGATCATGGTCTCACGTGGACTTACAGCGTAGGTGGTCGTAGAGTGAACCAGCAAGCACTGAGGGAGATGGTGCTGGATTACACAGTCATGATGCTTCGTGCCCTTAAAAAATCCCAACCAACCCTTCCAAGAATACACCACAGCTAAAAAGGGTGACAGATCCTTCAAAGGGATGGTATTGAAGGGAAACGTGGAGTCTCTGTTACTGCCAGTCCTATACTTTCTAGGCATTTTCCTCATCACTAAACATTTTTCTAGAGAAACAGCTTCTGGCAGCTAAGCTCCTAGACTGCAATTTCAGAACAGTATCTGGGACATAGCCACCCACATGTCATTAAAATCAGCAATAGCTCTCTCGCTGTCTCATGGTCCAAGCCATCTTTCTGCTGTTCTACAAACCAAATTGCTGAAGGTGAACTTCAGGGCAGTGCTGTTGGTGGCATGGCATGGCAGTCCCTGCCTTTGGCTCTCTTCTGCTCCAGGAAGTTCAGTGAGATGCTGTGAGTGAAGAGCAAGTGGCAGCTGGCTTGAAACTACACCTCCAGTGATGAAAATGGCTGCATTATATGTCTTCATTTTCATTCCTTCTCATTTTTATTTTACTTTTTATTTCAGAGTATGTAAACCAGTTGGCGCCCAAGAAAACATCTGCCTCAGCAGTCCAGAATCCAATCTACAACAACTTCTCTCTCACAGCAAACTCAAAGGTCCCCACAGACTCCAGCTACCAGAATTCGCACAGCACAGCTGTGGACAACCCTGAGTATCTCAACACCAACCAGTCTCCGCTGGCCAAGACAGTCTTTGAGACCTCCCCTTACTGGATCCAGGCGGGCAACCACCAAATCAATCTGGACAATCCTGACTATCAGCAGGACTTCTTACCGAAGGAGAGCAAACCTAATGGTGTCTTGAAAGTTCCCGCGGCAGAAAACCCAGAATACTTGAGGGTAGCAGCACCAAAAAGTGAATACATTGAAGCTTCAGCATGACCATAGAGAATTTCTTCTTGCAGCAAGGCAAGCCAGACTCGGTGAACTACCTGGCTGCTGCAAGAACAGACTCTTGCTCAGAGCAAACAGCAACTGCAATGCATCAATAAGCACATCTTTCCTTCTCAGCGTGGGTGCTGAAACTGCAAAGCCTATCTGATGGTAGTTTGGGTCTTTTCTTGCCCATTTCCATGCAATAACTGAGGCCCGTAGCCTGCACTCAGATGCATGTTGGGATGGAGCGGGATCTTCTTGGACTGAAGAACTACGGATGCATTCCTTTCATTTTCAAATGGTAGCATGGTAAGAAACCACTCTGGGATGAACTTGAGAGCTGTACACATTGTACAGTCATATTCCTTTCTACAGTCTGTATTTTTATAAATGTTTCTAACAGATTTTTTGGATCTCTTGCAAGATCAGATGCTTGTTTTGCTGGTCTGCTATGTGGTGCTCAGATCACCAGCAAAAAACAAAATGTTACTAAATAGTTTCCCAGAACTCCTGGGATAGAAACAGCTATTCCAAACCACCGGATTTTTACAAATTGGCTCCATATACTGCCTGTTGGCATGAAGAGGAGAAGTGCATCTGGGGGACATATGGGAGACCGTGCCCAGAGCAGTATGGAGTGGATTACTCCAGGGAAAGCCAACACAAGGAGCAAAATGGCACGACACCTCACCTGCTGACCACTACTGCTAAAAACTGACAGGAAGAATTCACCTCAAAGTTCAAGGTTCTAAAGTGCTCACTAGTCTGTTTTCTGATGGTCAAACGCAAGACTTTTTATTTTCTAATCCCTTACGCAGATGTCAAGTTGTCAAAATGCCTTTCTTCTTCGACAAAACTGTTAAAGATGTTGCCGTAACTGAAAAATGAAGTGTCAAATAGTGTTTAACAGACCTTAATTAAATGTCAAGGAAATGCAAATGGTGGCAAATTGGAGCATTCATGAGACAGACTGGAAGAACTATACAAGATTAAACTTGACTAGGGCAAGAAACACAGGTAGCTCTAGCCACGCAGTTTTATTTTCCTTCTTAAAGGGACCCAGAGCACAAATAATTTTCCCTTTTACATTTGGCAAAGAAAAGGGGTGTATCAATGTTACACTTTACTCACTTCAAGGCAGAATACTGCCAATTGCTGTACCACACTGGGGCTGGTTACTTGTCCTCTTGGGGTTATGTATCCTGGCAATGCAGGAGGGGCAGTGAGAATGAATCAAGGAAAGGAAGAATAATCTGGAATAATGGAAAGTATTATCTCCCTCTTCTGAAACACAGGCCTGCATACTGCTTCTTTAAAATGCCCAGCATCACCTTCTGTTATCAGCATGGAATAGTCAGGTGAGGTAAGGCTAAGATTTTAGCTTGATAATATAAATCAATCAGAGCAGCAAAAGCAGCTACTCTTTCCAGGGGCCCATGGTACAGAACTTCAAGTTCTTCCATCATTAACATTCCTTATGAATGTAGGAGGAGTAAAGTGCCTAAAGTGTGAATTAGTGAGTAATCCAGACACATCCCACCAGCAGCTTGGCAGTGCTATTTTAATCAAACCACTAGATCAGAAAGCAGATGCACATTGGGTGATTTTGGTACAAAGGCCCTTAACTAGTTGAACACTGGCAACTTGCTTGAGGGTGCTATAAGCAGCTGATTTGCAGAGTCTATATTATGTAGCAAAAAATAGTCAAATTTATGCCAACACTGTTTTGAATATATCAGTATGTGTTTAAGTATTGCATCTGAAGCAGCAGATCCTCAGAACATTGTTTTTACAGATTTATTGAGGGAAGAGGGAGAAGAACAATCATGTGAAATGACCCCTTTTCTAAGTAACACGGTGTAAAATGCATTAGCAGCTTGTGTGTGTGCCCAGTGGTTCACAGGCCACGTTGCAGCCTAGGGTAAAGCAGGGTCAAAATCCAAACATTGTCCCATTTGGTGCATGTGTGTCACTATGAGCTGGTCCCAGGCACAGTAGTACAGAGGATGCAATGTTCAACTTCGATTATTACTGCTGTGTATTTAAAACTAAACAAAATTCAGTTCCCATGCCCAATTAGTGGCAGATTTCTCCCTGGATTCCTGAGAGCGGGTTTGTTGTGTTGCTCTCACAAGCGTGTGACACATGCACACAGGCAGCGCCGCTTCCCTCCACCCACCGCCCCGGGAGGCACGTCTATAAAACCAGAAAAAGATCTTAACAGAATTCACAGATCATTTTCAGTTTGCTAAATCTGTTATGTCTCCAAGCAGAACACTAGAAAATCATATCGTGCACGTTCTCCTGCAGAACTTTTCTGACACTGTTGCACAAAGCAATATATTGATCTGTTGTTTTCGTCTGTTGGCTAACACAAGAAAGAACAGAGAGTAGCAATATGTATCACCAGCATTATGTAGCATGAAAATTATTTAATAGAGGTTAATAGGCTTGCCTTTTTAAAACAATTTAGGAAGGATTCAGTAGCAACTCATTGCTAGAAACAAGGAGATTCATCTAAAAAATTAAGCAATGTGTTTGAAAGAGCTTCACTTTTTGAACATACTAGTTTTGATGAGAAAAGTAGGAAAGAAGATATAGGACCACAAACTCTTGATACAAATCTATAGATTCCAGGTTGGTGGGATCAGATATATTGTATATAGGCATCCTGAAAGCCATGAATTGTAAATCAGCAGCTCCGTAATGATTCAAAAACCAGCAAAAAATGAAAACTGGGAGGTGTGCTGTAGTCTGTCAGCAGTATCTACAGCGTAGATACAGTGGCACTGGGAGCAGATGGGACCACAGAGCTGCATGGCTGTCGCTGGAGGCACGGGTGCTACACAGGGTGATGCTCGTAGGGTAACAGACATTAGCAATGTACCACATGATTTCCTCTGAAGTGGAAAAAAAAAAATCAATAAGCAGCTGAAATGGTCTGGGTTTTGCACTGCAGCTCACTGCCCATTTAACAGCTGCTCAGAAAGGTGAGCACGGGTAGGCAGCATAAACCAGCATCCAAAATAACTTGAAAGTTCTGCCATTGTCTCTCGGGAGGTGTGGGTTGAAAATACTGATTTTTAAAATGCAGCTAGCAGAGAAATGTAGCAGGCCATGGCCACTTTTAAAAGCTAACAGTCCTACCGATCAAGAAAAATTAAATTTCCTTTCTTACTGTATTTCTCATGGCAGGCAAAATAAAACCACTCACAAGTTACTGCTTAGCGTCTCTTAATCACAAAATGGCAATTAATATGGAACTGCTTTTGCAATAATAATTTAAGACTTTAATAACTGCTAAGTATAAGAAAATGTAAATCAAGAGGCTTCATCTTACTTTGATGTTTTCCAGTGATCTGTGTACAGTGTCAGGACAATCGACTTCATTTGGGCCTTGGGTTGTTTTCTTCTGCTGCAAAGGGAGTTGGCTTGGGAAATTTCCTTCATGTTGCAATTGCTCTTGTCGGGTAAATTCATCTGAAAGTCCAGGGGCTTGCTTTTGTTTGCAGCTGGCCAGTGAATTTTCTAGAGAGAGCAGTTGGAACTAGATGGTGATTTCTGGAACACCTGAGGGTGATGCTCTGTCCCACCAGGCCACGTGAAGACTCGGCATTAGAAAATACAGTCCTGTGGTTTATTTGAAAGGAAGGGGGCTTGTGTAGGGAGGGTAATGCCAGGGAAGGAGTGCAGCTGGCCAAGCCATACCCAAGACAGCTGCTGAATTTGGCCACGTACAGGTGGGAATAGAGACATGGCTCCCGTCCCTGCTACCAGCTTGAAGCAAAGATCTCCTGCAGAGATTGCTTGTGGGAAAACAAATGTAAGTGGCATTCCTATTATGGGGTGAATCTCTTCTCTTCCTGGGCGATGCAGTTAGGGGCTACAGCAATGTCACAGGACCCCAAACAGCTTAAAGAGGTCCCATCACAGGGTGCCTGTGGTGTCCTCGGTCTGTCTGGGTTGCTCCAGGGTGCCAAGGAGAAACTTTGCATTTCCAGACAAGCGCTCATTTTTCAGATTCAAAGTTCAACATCTTCTGTTGGTACGACCACTGCCTCTCCAAATGAGCAGTTAATGGTACTCTGGCTTTTGTTCTCCCCTGCGTTTCTCTGTGAGAAAACATCTGAATCAGGACAAAGTATGAAAATGTACGTGTGTCCTCCTTCCCAAGGGAAACTGTATACTGATGAAATGTCAAACTCTATGTATAACACTTAGCCATAATGCTTTGTAATGTTTTATCACCACTGGTTCAAATTTTTATATTGGGATCCCATTTTCTAGCTTTCTTTTTATAAGTGTTCTCTCTTTGTTCTGACATGCAACTTTTAAGGAGCCTTTTTAAAATAATTTTTAAAAAGAGAAAAAAAAACTTTATACAAAGGAAAAACTCAACACCTTCAAGTAGCTTGTCAAATGGGCTGCACTAGGACCAAAGATGTAACGTCTTGTTTTCTTGCTTTAAAGGAATAGGGTATTGAACGCCACTTCCACAGCCATTACAGGGAAAAGGTACAGATCTCCTCTCTTCACTGGGGCTGGGCCAGTCCTCCACTAAGCCAAGAGGGCTTGACAAGGAGGGGGCCTGTCTATAGTTAACCAAACCAAATATCAGGAGCAGGTGTCACTTCAGGGCCAGACCTACAACCTCAGCTCCGTTTCAGTTCATTTTCTACTCAATGCAATAGCTAAACAGGGACACAGTCAAGAAAAAAAGCAAACAAATACATGATGTTCTGGCTTAGTATCAGGAAAAAATACAATGATGTGAACATGAGACATGATGAGATAACTGCTTTTTATGTGAGGAAGTGTGTAGGCAGGCAGTGAGACTTCAGACCGATAACACTTTGGGTTATGTATTACTTTAATTATGCGGGGGAGTTTACATCTCAGTGCTTCCATGATAGGCTTTACTTTGTGCCATGTGTCCTGCCTCCGTTCAACATCACGTGTTTTGGCAGATCACCTGGCCACGTGGACTGAGAATTGCGAGTTGGTCAAGGGCACTGCAGGCAACCCTTCCTTACACAGGGAGAGAAGAGTGCAGCAATAGTAGGCCATACCACAGTTAGTAGTCAAGCAAACCCTCAGTAGCATCCAGAAAAAGGGTTTCCCAAGGAAAAATTGATAACTGGAGACCTAACAGGCAAAAGAAGCTTCACTTAATGCGCCACTGAAGTCAGCAGGCAAAATGCCTCCAGCCAAGATTCAGGGCTGATGCTCCACCAAATTTGCTCTCATCCTCCTACGTGGTGCAGATGGGGCTGTCTGGATGCAGGACATCACAGGCCTTGTGGTCTCTCTGTACCTCTCACCTTGAAGTAATGGATATTTCTGATTAATAGGGTGAAAACCAGAAATCAAACCCACCACTAATGACTGGTTGAAGACGTTGTTCCTATGTAGCTGATACAGTACATCATTTCCAGTTGCACTGGAATTTATCCAGACCCTTCCCCTTACCTCTCACAAGCTAGCTGGAGAGTGTGAATTTGCAGCCAGCATCAATATTATCCTCATATTTTACAAAAGGGAATAAGTAAAGTAGATGTCTACAATGGTAGGAGGCTTGGCTCATATACCTATGTCGCTTTTTTAATCCTACATTCCTAATATCATTTCCCTTGAAATTAATGGGATGTTTCACTTGATTACACTGAGAGTATAAAACAAGGCTAACATTGAGTGATTTTTGAAAATCCCTCGCAGTAATCAGAGATCCTATGGATCCATTGCCCGTTTTAGGCTGCTTTGTATTGATGCAATCAACCGAGTATGAGGTATAATGTCTTGGTTTGAATAAAGTGTCAAGCAATATAACCATAGATCCAGACGGTACCCTCACAGCATTGTAAAGTTACTCAACTATGAAAGCACTATTTGTACAATAAGAAACTCTTGACTTTTATATGGTTTAATGGTTTATACTGTTGATCAACATTGTTTGTATATTGAGCGATAAAAATGAGGTGTATATTATTCTTTTTAATTGTTTTTAATTTTTGGAGAACTTCTATTGTAATATACTGTTGTATTTGGGGGGAAGAAAAATCAGTGGCTAGCTTGCAGGGTTCGTAGCCAGAGAAGAACTCACATTAAGGGTTCTTTACTTGATGGGGTTAGATTTTTTTTTTTTTTTTTTTTTCTGGTAAAAGTTGTCACCGTGGGGATTTATCCAGAGCTTACTGAAGCTAATAACAGGACCCTTTCCTCTCTGCAGGACCCTTTGGCTCTCTGCATGCACAGTGCTGGAGTTTCATAATGTGAGCAGTAATACAGCTAACACTTGTGCCCACTGGAAGTGCAATATGAAAGCCCAGGTGCTGCTTATCAGGGTGCTAAAAAAAGCTGCTCTTCTGAATTGCATGGCAGGTTATCACTTCATTTTGATCATAATAGCAGGAGCAGAGTCAAAATAAAGTCTCGACCAGTCACACTAGTGACTTAAATTCTTGTACGACACTAGGCAGAAAGAGAAATTCTTGTTAGCACAGACACTCAAATGGAGCCCCGGCATCCCCTCAGTATTGGTGTTTAATTATACAACCAGTGGAACGTGTAGCAGACAAAGATTAAAGGATTTAGAGGGTCCTCAACGTAACAGAGCAAAATACACTGGGTTGACAAGACAGTAAAGAAGAGAGGAACTGGGACTGTCAGTACACATCCAGCCTGGATAAGTCCCTGGTATCACAATTAGTAAATTAAATAATTTTTGTCTTTATAGATGAACTTTGTACACAGAAAAAAAAGCCACTACAGCACCTTTTTCATTTTCATCTTTCTATCCACTCCCTTCCAATACATAGGCTGCATGTTTTACCAGCTCAACCTATTTTATGCAGAAATTACATAGTCTTAATCTTCATATTACTGGTTCTCAGAAATGTCTAATGCGTATTAATGCATGATATTTTTATTTTAATAAAAGTAATTAAATCCTTTGGGACATTATTTTTTTTTCCCCTGCTTTAGTGATCAGCTAGCTTGGGAAGTTTCTATGTAAGTTAGTATTGATATTATGAAGAATACTAATTATTATTAATATTGAGAAGGAAACTGAAATGTTGTACGCTGCTGTGGACATCAGAAAACAACTTAGAGATTCAAAAGGGTTCTGATTCTTTATCAGACAGGAAACTGTTCTCTGTATCTTACAGATAGGACAACAGAGGCAGCGCTGAACCCAGAGAGATGGAGACACTGATAGGGCTAAATCCTACTGTCAAAGTACCAAAAGAGAGGAATTTAAAATGAAGAACGGTGTAGGAATAGAAAAGCTCAGGTGTTTGGGAAGGACGAGCATTCAGAAATCCCACTGAGCTCAGTGCAGCCAGCTTCAAATCAACATTGAAGTGACAAAGGGTACGAGAGGAGAAGACAGCCAAAGAAACGCTGCTGCAGTTTAACCCCCCTGGCTGCCTGCACAAGATAGAGTAGGTTAAGATAAGATAAAGAAAATTGCTATTTAAAGATAGGAGAGGAAAGCAAGTCTCTTCCACATGCTCTGTCATGATTGGCAGCAGCGCTAAGCGAGCCTCACTATTTAGCACTCCTGAGCTCAACCCAGGAAAGCAAGCAAGCCAGCCTCTAGGGAACGAATCTGAACGTGTAATAATTACATCAAAGCATGTAAGAAATTTCCAAGGCAGCCAATAAAAGACCCAACAGCCCACAGACCACCTACCACAGACCTACATGCCTACTCCAGCACCGAACGTGGAGGAGCTTCACCATTGCTCTTTGAGGCAGTCTTGTTTCAGCAGCAACTAGTCACGGGTGGCCTTGCTCATTCCTGTCCTAAGGCTGCCAGCTGGGGTAACACTTCAGCAGCAGCATTTGACAAGGGTTATTTGGACCAGACATGAGCCTGCCAAGAAAAAGGGACTTTGCAATTACCAAAGGCTGGTGCTGGGAACTGCGAAGGAACTGTGGGGAAGGTGACTTGGCCTCTTTAAAGTTTTATTATGTTTGCTGAGACAGGCTCAGTTCCTATGTCAGCACTCAGCCAGACCCATGGCAGAACCCCAGGAGGGGTGCCACTGTCACAGCAGGCATCAAGGGACATGACCTGCTCAGGGTGCTCAGTGAGGTGGCTGGTCTTGTTCCCCATATCCCTGCCACAGGATGGAGCCCACCTGTAAGCCCCTAGCCCCACAACATGGATTATTGTTGCTGTTTAGTTGAGAGAGGAGCTGGAGTTACAGATCAGGTGGTGCTTTAAATTGCTTGTTGGGAATTGAAATCTCTCTAATAAGCACCATCTGTGTGAAGCTCAACACCAGAGCTCTTGTTGCAGAAAGCCTTTTACTTTAAAAACCTGTTTTCTTTCTAAAGCAAGCAGGAGGAATGTTATTTAATGCATGTGTTAACCTCAGAGACTGCTGCCTTCCCTGAGTTACAGCCCTGGGAAACTGAACTAGCTCAGAAACAGCACAGTAAGTGTTTGGCATCTTCTTCCAGTATCATATGGGCTGGTTTGCACTTTGGTTTTTTCCTTTACTTTTTTTGGGGGGGCACAGACTTATGTATTGCTCTAGACTTCACTGGACACTGTCATTCTTGGGTAGGAACAGTGGTGATACAAGAGATGGTTATTCTTGTTTCATAGGTGGCATTTATTTAGCAGTATTTGTACTGGCAGTCATTTAACAAGTCAGAGTACAGCTAATAAGGGTCACAGCTGGTTGTATAGAATCACAGAATGGTTTGAGTTGAAAGGGACCTTAAAGACCATTTAGTTCCAAGGCCTCTGCCACAGACAGGGACACCTTCCCCTAGATGAGATTGCTCAAAGCCCCGTCCAACCTGGTCTTGAACACTTCCAAAGATGTTTCCATTTGGCTCTTGGAGCCTGTTAAATTATCGGAAGCAGAGCCCCATGTGTGAATTTAATGCTTGTAGATAAGAAATACAGCAATGCCTGACCTCCACCACTGCTGGTGGACACTGAGCCACACTAGGTCAAACCAAGCTGGGTTAGGCTTGGTAACAAGGGTGCAGCTCTGGCACAGCACAGTGATGAGGGCCTCCTGGCACAGTGCTCTTCCCTGCAGCCATATCTGTCATGGGCAAGCATAGAAAGCACATGCAGCTCTTTGAGGTGTCCAAAAGGGAATCAAGCTGGGAAAGTCTGTGTAGTTTCTGATGCCTGTACCTAGGGCTTGGCTCTTAGGGCCCAGCCAACAAGAGTACAACAGTTACCCTTGCTTCTAAGAGCAGCAGAAGGAAAGCTCGTAGTGCCCTCTCTTGGAAGAGAATAAAACTCTTGTCCACAAAATACGTAGCTTTAAAATAGGTCTCCCAGCAAACAGAGCAGAAAAAACGAACTTGCATAGGCGATTTATTTTCCAGTCCATTTGGAGTACAGGTTCATGGTACATTTAATCCAACCTAAGTACGGGCTGCTGCTGGAAGGGGCTGCTGTGCTGATCCAATGGAAAATTAATCCTTGTCGTTGGCAGTTTAGTTTCAGCAGGCTTGCAATGCGTTTGCATGCACGATAGAGCTGATATCTGACATGGCAATGTACATTCGAAGGACACAACCATACCCCTTGGTGACAAGTGTACAAGTGACAGGACTGTAATAAGCGTGACATCCTCCTGCCCTCAGAAGCTCTTGTGCGTGTTACTGCAAAGCGTTCCATTTCCCTCATGCTCAGTTCTTGGGTTTCTTCATGTCTAGCAAGAAAATCAATGTTGTGCAGATGATGCTGTGAAGAGTCTTGAAATAATGCAAACAGGCTGTGCCAGGGCAAAGAGATTTAGGTTCATTTTTTGGTTTGAGATTGTTAAACTGCTAGGGGGGAGAAGTCTTTATCCAGCCTTTTGGTTTCATATGAGGAGGCTCCAGCATAGATTTGTCCCATTGCAGAAGTAAAAAAAGGCTATTTTCAGCTAATGGCAGTTTTAGAAAAGCCACAATCTTGCCTAATGCAAATAATGCCTCCATATACTTTCAAAAATTAGTATGTTGTCCCCTGGGGCTGGCTAATGCAAGATTATTTCTAGTACTTGTTTCGTTGGTCCAGAATCCAGTAGAGATCTGCCTAAAAAATCTGGCCGCTCTATGTTTTGCTGTGAATAATCATTCTGGAATAGACTTGTAAAAAGGTGGGGCTCTGAATTGTTCCCAGGTTTTGGGTGTTAAGCCAACAAACCTAACTTCCTTCAGCCATCAGTTGTGTGGGTGGGCAAAAATAACAAATGCCTGTGTGCCAAAACCTGAGATCTTTAGGCACTTAGCTTTCTTTTGTATTGCAGAGGGGAACAGGCAAGCTTCTGAGGCACGTCTCCATGAGTAATATATAACATTACAAGAGCACACACAGCTGCCCTTCTCCTGGAGGTCAGGTTGCTTTCTCCCCAGTTTCATATCAAAGCAAAACCATGCAGGTAACCCTGCCAAGGAAGTCTCTGTATCACAACTGGGCCTTCCTCCACCGCGGGGTAGGCAGCAGCAAAGTACACCTTCATATTTACTTGGTGGTCAGGCTACCTCTGATGAGCGCTTGAAACCAACACAAAAAGGCAGGCAGGCACTAGTTCCTGGGAGAAACAGTGATCTATATGTAATTAAACCAAATATGATTAGGTAATAGTTATTAGAGGTAATATCGATCCCAAATTCACCTTTGTAAGTATCCTTGTCAGAGTGCGAATTGCATTGGCTTTCTAGTGCTTCCCTTCAATAGAAGCTGCCTCAGACCAATAGGTCACTTCTCCCAGGTGGACAACACTCACTGGGAAGCTTAAATCATTATTTAGCCAGAGATGAGCCCATTGAAATGCTGGTAGCTGGGCCAGCTTGGAAGATTTCCACCAGGCTAGTTTGCAGGGGGAAGCTGGAGGGAGGAGATGACACATTCACACTACCCAAAGTAATCCTGGATCTACATCAAAATTTGGTCGCTGTTGAGTGACCAAACACGCACAGGCACACACAGAGCATTTAACTCTGAAAGTTATTAACTGAACCCCTTCATACATGATTCTATGTTGTTTTGTTTTGTGACAAAGGTTTGAGCCCTCTGGAGATGTTCTGGACAGGATTAGGTAGACTTGCTCTTTGGATGGTCTTTTCACCTTGTTTTCTTTAGAGGAGGAGGATGTAGCAAGTGACCTTTGGGCAGTGCCATAAGAAGAGAAGTATCTGTAGGTCCTGCCTGGAAGTGGGGAGGAGAAGTATGGGCTGTAGAAAGAGACAGTTTGGAGGAAGTAGCTATAGAGGTCAATTTTTGAGCCGATGTTTAAGATGACAGCTGAGGTGATGGCAGCCTTTTAAACCATCTCCTTTAAGAAAGGATCAGTGCAATTTCACAAGCATTGGCTCTGTAGCTGAACTAAATATAAGACTGCATACTGTTTTGTGTACTACATGTTTCTTAGGTACTCACCTCAGTTAGGTTCTTTTGAAACGGACCTGTTTGATTTTGCGTAGAAAATAAGACCCCTGTACCAAGTGTGCCTCCTGTAGAGAGATGCTGGATGTGTGGTCTTTTGGTTGAACCTTTCCACGCAAAGAGGTTTGCTCAGCAGGTAGAACAGGGCACAGACAAGTATATATCCTCTTGCTGGATGCAATTTCCTATTTTACAAACCTATCAGCTGATTATATAGAGAGGGTATTATCTCAAAGAGTTTTTAACAGGCTCATAGATGACATTTCATCCTCAATGCTGGGTTACTGTGTATTGAGGTTATCATTCAAAATGTTCACTCAGAAAACTTTCTTGGGTGAAAGACTCCTACTCTTCTAATACCTATTTCAAACTACTTTAATGACCATGACTTAAATTTATGTTTTCTCACACAAAGAAATACGAAAAAATTATCCAGAGGTTATCAGGAATGAATAAAGAGGCTCATTATAAACTGAATTACCCCAGGAACATGGATGCCTTTTTTCTCACCCACTTTCCTTGAGCACCTACTTTTAGCCACTGGGAGAGAAAAGATACTTTGCTATATAGACCTTTGGTATGATGACACCCATCCAGAATTTTAATAATACTGGTGGAAACTAGAGGGGAAACCTGACTCCAGCCATCCTTGAAAAGCTTCTGTCAGGCCACTCCACCAAGCAGAAGAGTTATTCCCTATTGCTGGGGCTGCTTCAGCTCTCCAGTGAGTATAACACAATAGGGTCCAACTGGAGCCCCCCTGATTTACGCCCACTGAGCCAGCGGTGCTTTAAACCAGTTTATGAATTTATGGCTTGTCCTCTATTATGTTGATGATGATTTTTGCCTTGAAATATGGAATGGGGACACTATTTATATTGAAAACATAAATATCTAGAGAGTGACTGCTAGGTGGTGAGGAATTAGTGCTCAATAAACTTGTAGTGATAATTTATAATATAATTTCAAGAAAAAAGGGGGATATTTATTTATGTGGTATAAAGGCCTTCCCTGCAACAACGTATTACTCTACAATAAATATTTTAACACAGGTTGGGCTAAAGAGGTTTCTTGGCTGTGAATTTGCTTGTTGCTGGGGAAATGCCTTGGTTTTTCATTTTGCAGGAAGCTTGTACCTTTAGAAAATTCTCACTCTGTGCATTGCTCTGTCTCAGTACAATCTCTCTCAGTAACGCTGCTGGTGTGCAGGTTTCTGCCATAGTGCTCTGGATGCTTTTTATAAGGAAGATGCATTCCACCATAGGGAGAAACAAGGCAGGCAAACAAAGCAACAAGCAATCAAGTAGCTAGCAGTAGCTAAGGTGAAGTCCAATGGTTGCTATTTGCATCTTCTCCCGGTATCCTCATGTCTCAGCTATAAACACATTCAAAAGTGTAAATGCCCCAACATGTCTTTTTAACAATATAACCTGTTTCATAAACCTACTTCTATTAGGTACCAAATTTTCCAGTAGTACAGTGGTCTGCCTTAATGAAAGCTTTAATAAATTAAGCTCAAAATTGCTGGCAGAATACCATTAGATAATTTTATTCAATATGAAAATAAACTAACTTGTGTGATGAAGGAGTCTGATGTTTGCCTTGTTGCACCCTTCAGTTCACATGGAAGCATATATGGTAGATAAAAAATGACCTAACAAGGCTAATGAAGAGAAGGGGAAGTTGTGTAGTCAACTAACGTGCTGAGCCATCTTATCTAGATAGCGTTTTACCCAAGAAAGGTTGGACCAGATGATCCTTGAGGTCCCCTCCAACCTGGTATTCTATGATTCTTTATTAAAACAGCAGAAAGCTCTGAGAATTAGACTCAAAGCCTGCTGCTGCTGCTGAGCTCTTATGCTTCAGTGAATAAGATGCACTAGTGCAGACTGTTTAACACTTGGTTCTTTACTCTAAATCTTGTCGTTTTGTGCAGAATTTCATGGAAAGAAGGTTTTGTCAAACTTGCCAGTGGCAAAGCTGCTGTCACATCTTTTCAATCCTGCAAGGGTAGGCTGTATTATGTTAAGCAGAACATCAATGTGGGTTGCTTTTGTAGATGAGAAGAATTCATCTCACAGATCTTGCTCAATAAGCGTCATTTCCTGGGATGCAGGGTTATGCTTCTGTTGCTTGTTAAGGTCAAGGAGAAACGCTGATGGACTTCAATGTTACAAACAGGGAGGTTCTTCCACTTGGCCCACAGTGGTGTTTGCTGGTTGTGTGCAATGTGGCACTTGGACCCAGGCTCCTCCTGCATCAGCTGTACCCTCAGCAGCGCTGGTCCATGGGAGAACACAAGACAGCAGCAGGTACAGACAAAACAGAGGGTAAAATCCCCACTGAAAATCTGGCAGCAAACTGGATTCATAGCAAACCACTTCAGTGCAGCATGCAAAACAAAGCTGTCAGAAATCCCACCTTCATAATCATCAGCATGTTTAGCATTAAAAAAAAGCAAGCAAGAAAGCTTTTCATCTTCAAGGCCCTTTACAAACATTCGCTAATTAACCTTCCATGTTTCATTATTGCAGCTATCGTGGGAAGGGCCTTGGGAAACTGTAGTAAAGTTTCTAAATACCCCTTTAAGATGTCAGTTGAAGCACAAATTTCTTTTTTTTTTTTTTTTAACTCACCCCTGAATGCAAAGCACTTCTATAAATACTTTAAAAAGCACTATTGAAATGTAAATCTGTGTGTACAACCTATGTAATAAGTTATGCATCATTTATGTCTCTCTTAAGTCTTTAAAACATGACTAATGGCACATCAGCCCTCTCTGGTGGAGTGAATTTCTCTAGGCAGGACTGCAAAGACTTACATATGTGTGATTAACTTTGTAAAGCAGAAGCTCAGTGAAGCTGTTTCTGGTGTAATATCATAGAATGCATTGGGTTGGGGGGGGACCTTTAAAGGTCGTCTAGTCCAACCCTCCCACAGTCAACAGGGACATCTTTAACCAGATCAGGTTGATCAGAGCCCCATCCAACCTGACTTTGATTGTCTCCAGGCATGGGGTCTCCACCACCTCTCCAGGCAACCTGTTCCAGTGTTGCACCACCCTCATAGTAAAAAATTCCTTCCTAATGTCTAATCTAAATCTACTCTTCTCTAGGTTAAAACCATTGCCCCTCATCCTATCGCTACATGCCCTTGTAAACAGCCCCTCCCCAGCTTTCTTGTAGGACTTGTATAAACATGCAACATTTGCATAAGCAAAGTCATAATGAATATAAATTGGCAGTTTGGACCATTACTCTTGTTGACATAGACGGGTCTTTACGCACAGGTAGGTCCTTTAGCTCTGTTGTGACTACTACTCTGGTGTTTTTCTGGGCATCCTTACACCCTGTGGAGGCAGCTTTCTGGCTCACTTGGAGGCCCAAGCTAGAGTGTGTCCCTAGAGAAGCCTCACCGCAGCAAAGTTTGCTGCCATGCCACTGATATGAGCATCAATCATCTATGCCTGCTATAAAAGCTGAGTTCAATTTACTAGCTGATGATTGTAATCCAAAAGGTAAAGCTGTAGTATAATCTGTATTTTTAAATGACACAATTCTGTATATATTTCCTCTTAGATTTGTGGACATCAAAAGTACTTTATGGCATAATATGAATTCCTTTATGAAAGCTCAGAGAAATAGACTTCTAAGCGGTTGAGTCTCTTTTACAATGGGATTTTGAATAACCAGATCACTTACAACCCAATTCTTCAAAGTACACGTACACATAGATGTTTAGACATTGTCCCAGGAGATGGATTGACATCCAGCTCCCACTGCTTTCAAAATGTGGTTTTCAAAGCAGCAACTTTTCAAAACAGCAACATAAACCTTCTTAAGCTGTTTTAGGAAAGTGGTCATAAGAAATAGAGTGACCAGCAGCAGCAGGGCAGTGATCTTGTCCCTGTGGGGAGGCCACAGCTTCAGTACTGTGTCCAGTTCTGAAGCTATGGCCTCACCACAGGGACAAGACATTGAGGTGCTGGAGCAGGACCAGAGAAGGACAACCAAGCTGGTGAGGGATCTAGAGAACATGTCTTATGAGGATCAGCTGAGGGAACTGGGACTGTTTAGTCTGGAGAAGACAAGGCTGAGAGGAGACCTTATTGCTCTCTACAACTACCTAAAAGGAGGCTGTAGTGAAGCTGGTGTTGGTCTCCTCTCCCAAATAACAAGCCATAGGATAAGAGGAAATGGCCTCAAGTTGCACCAGGGGAGGTTCAGATTGGATATTAGGAGAAATTTATTTATTGAAAGAGTTATTAAGCATTGGAACAGGGAAGTGGTGGAGTCACCGTCCCTGAAGGTCTTCAAAAAACATGTAGACGTGGCACTTCAGGACATGATCTAGTGGTCATGGTAGTGTTGGGTTGACAGTTGGACTTGATAATCTTAGAGGTCTTTTACAGCCTTAATGCTTCTATGATTCTGTAAAGATTCTTTTCCCATCATTGGCTACAGTAAGGTCTGAGAACTCACCTAAAAAAAAATACTGAGTAATGTGTTCATAGGTGATGCTTCTTCCTGCTCTGCACTAAACTTCAGATGATTTATGACTTTTCTGAACTACACTCTAGATGATTTATGACTTTCTCATAGATTTTGTCTGATGTAATTGTGGCTGCTTTAGTGTCACACAACTTTGCTGAAGTCTATATTACTTAGTTCATTTCAAATGCAAATTTTTTAAGGCTCTGCCATGATAGATTCCATGCATGTCTTCAGGTTTTGGGCTTCTGTGGTGAATGTCATGATAGAGTGACAAAATAATTGTAAGCAGGCATCACTGACAATTAAACAAGAGCAGCAGGATTTGTTATTTACTAGTCCAGTGGCAATTTTTACCAGGTTTCAGCAGTTTGTCAGTCAAGGGAAACTGTGCAAGCAGAAGACTAGATCCATAAAGTTGCAAGTGAGTAACTGGAAACATCAGAAACTTTTCTTCAAGCAAACACCAACAGTGTTGGAAGCAAAGAGGAGCTGTCCAAATGAAGTAGGACCTTTACAGTTTTGTGGTCCAGAAATGGCTGCAAGACACACACTAAAACACCAAATAGGCTACTATAAGTGGGATTTTTCTTTTCAACTTCCCTGCGGGAAGAAGGTTACATCTGTTGATATAGATGAAAGTTTTTATGCAAGCCTGCACAAAGGGACCTCAAAGTTCATTATATTCACTTTCTGAAAAGTTTCCACTGAAACTTGTCTCAGCTTCACACAAGGCAACCTTCACATCTTTTACTTCTTTGAGGCATATAGCCATCGTTTGTTTCCATCATACAAAAAGTTTCCTCACCTTTCAGGGAAACTTCCAGCACCAGAAGGTTCAAAGAGAGCTTAAGTTCATGTTGCACAGCTGAAGGGCACCTCCTTAACTCTTACAAACCCACACCAAAGCTCCGTGGGGCTCCTGAAGCTCCTAGACTACCAACACTTTTCCCATGACTGTTGTTTTCCACAGTGGGACTGTTTTTGCCCAACTTAGAGGCTTTGCCTGGAAGTTAGCAGTGCTGCTGGATACCAGGGAGGCATCTGGGGATATTGGAGTTAAGGTTCCTGCCCCTGATGTACTCTTCTTAAAACTTTCAGGCCTTGAATGAATCCATGTAAATTTTGGTCCACGGTTTCAAAACTACAGAGCTATTGTTAAAGAAAGTTTGGTCCTCTACCAAAGAGGAAAAATACAACAAAGTTCAGAACCCTGTCTTCACTCTTTCCTCTAAGTGATTAAGCATTTTGCTATCAGACATATGCTAGCACAAACAATGTGCATTTCCTACAGTCCCATCAGCTTTCAGAATCTCACATTATCTATATTTTTTTGAGGGGGTGTTTTGAAAGCTTCTCCTTCCCTGTTTTGCCACATTTTCCAGTCCTTGAAGTGGTAGGTGAATGCTTGCTGTCCTCAGAGCTGCTACCTGTTTACCAGCAGCATGCACCAAAACACATTGTAGAGCACATGTGGGCCCAGCTACACATTGTAGAGCGCTCAGGAAGCAAACAATTTCAGGGACAAGATCAAATCAGTGCTAATTCAAAAAAAAAATAAAGGTTCAATAGGAAGAGATGAGGTTAGATAAGCTTCTTAAGAGCTTACTTCTTTAATCTATTGAGGACATTTTATCTGGGTATTTACCTATAGCTAGAAACCACACAGCATTTCCTTTTCATTTTTTCTAAACCCTACATCTATTTATATTAAAAACCAGAGATGGAAAGAAAGAGAAATATTCAGAGAGATACGGAAAACCCACGGAATTGGTAGTGGACTAGGATGAATTTCTAGATCAGTACGTGACTGCTGTGAATGATAGTTTGCTGAAAGCTGTCTTCTGACAACTGTTTAATGTATGTGAAGTAGGTGCATTCAGTTTAACTGCTGCAATAGAATGGTGACATCACCAAAATGTTGGATCTAATCATCATGAAGACAGATCTGCCTGTTTATCCTAGGAATTAGCCCCAGGAGACCCAGAAGCTTGCAATGTCTGTACCTGAACATGAAAATTTTCAGCCTCTGGAGCTACCAGAATATAACTTTCTGTGAACATCAAGATCAACACATGATCAAGAAAATATACTTATTATGCCCATATTTAGTGTGGGAATGGAGGCATCAATCCACTCCTTCCTTTTTCCCATCCTACAACAGCTTTTGGCTCAGAAATATCTGAAGTGGTGCAAGGAAACGCTTCTGGTGAGAG
Source organism: Brachypteracias leptosomus (assembly GCA_013401335.1). Lineage (NCBI taxonomy): Eukaryota > Metazoa > Chordata > Aves > Coraciiformes > Brachypteraciidae > Brachypteracias > Brachypteracias leptosomus. The sequence goes on along the minus strand of VYZX01033106.1, from coordinate 172,110 downwards.
GACCATACCTCTCCTCCCCATATCACCTCACCAGGCTTGGGCTGCTAAATCTATACCACTCGTACCAGCAACATGTTTCTTGTTCCACTTGACACCTCCTCCACCTCATCACATCTCAAACAGCTTGGTATAACCCTATAAAACACCTTCTGCTTCCATTATCATAGTCCTCGGGCAAGAAGCATTTCTTTGGGAATGTTTCATAGGCTTTTCATTTTTCTCTCGCTCCACTCTCACCACCCATTTGTGTTACATGACCAAAGAACTCCTCCTGGCCAAGACCAAGGAACTTCCCTTGGCCAAAGCTAGGAAAAGACTGGTGGGGGATCCCACTGGCTCTCTCTTTTTTTTTTTCCTCCATGGAAAGCTGTTAGCTTAACTTAGTTAATGAAGTACTCTGCAGCCTGATGACTGTGATTTATTCTGCTTCCCAAGTGGTCTAATTCTACATCGCTTATCCTTGATTTGTCAAAAAGGAACAGTAATTGGAACAGGAGTCACAGAAGCTGCTTTAGATCAAATTATGCAAGAATTCCCCCCAATCTTCAGAGGACCACAGTTTTTCTCTTTGCTGGCTGGTTGGGTTTTTTCAGTGTCTGTCAATAATGCTTGTTTTTTAAATTTCCAGCAAAAATAGCTCAGCAGTTTGGAATAGGAATGTTGTGTCAGAGGTGAAGGGAAGGATGGGAGGCACCTTGTGAGTAAAACAATCTCACGCTCTTAATAGTCCTGACAAACAAAGCAGTTATCTACTGAATGAGGCTTTCCTCAGCAACTGGGCTTTCAGTTATCACAAGAGGAAAATGATTCTTAGAAGATTCTTCTGCTATGTTAGTAGGCTATGCACATCAGAAACCATTCACTGCACCTGACTGTGTGCAACACTCATTGGCCTGTGAAGTCTGGCCGGATGCTGTCAGGTCAGGGAGAGCTGTTGGGAAACCTTCATCCTTTGCAAGGCAAAGAGATCCTCCCAGCATTTCATCAAGACAGGTGCTGATTCAGAGATGTCCTCCAAGAACACCTCTATGCAAAAATCTAAACCAGGTCTTCTGACACACATTGCTGCTGAGAGGGGTCTCTGAGCACAAACTTCTCCCTCAGGCCAAGTCAAGTGAGACATCACTGCTCATTAGAGCCTGGTGTTTTGGGTGTTTTCTGATGGGCTAAATCCAGTGTAAGAGAGATGAACTGGATGATCAGAAAACCATTTTTGTTCAGGTTTGGTTGTTTCACAGAAATAGAACCCTAATTATGTTCTTCCTCAAATACTTGAAGATTGAGATGAAATGACACCAGTATTTCATAGATGTCTAATGTAGGAAGTACCAAGATGTCTAATGTAGGAAGGTGAATGTGGGTCAACATGCAACATCTGACAACCACTGAAGTTCTGAAAACACTGTAAGGAATTCAAAATGGCTTATACATTGGATTTCTACATTGCCAGATTGCACTTGGTCTTCAAATGTATACTGTAGGGAAGGAAATAAGGATGAAAGGAACATTTCCTCATGTTTTCAAACTGCACCTAGAAGAATCATCTACTCTGAGAATAGCCTTAGTGCTTTGTGATCTAATAAGTATGTCAGTGCTAGCATGAAATGACTTTGTTGCAAAGCCTTTGATGTTGTATCTCAGGTGTTTGTAAGCCTCCAAAAAACATTTCCTGATGCTCTCCCAATCTACAGACCTGTAACTCCCCTGAAGCTTGGTTCTCGTATGTGGGAAACTTACCATCCCAGAATCTCACATCCTCAGCTCTGCCAAGCACCAAAGACAAAATGAATGGCTCTCCTAGCTGTCCTTGTCTCCAGATATTCCCACTAACTCTCTCTATGTCCTAGTTCTCCCACAGTATCCAAACACCAACCTTCAACTTTTTTAAAGTAAGGACTTGGTAGTATTCATTTTTAGAAAGTGAACATGGCTGAAAAGCTCAAACATAACAGCAAATAGCAGTGCAGGGACACGAGCACATGAAATTCAAGAAAAATTAGAATTACTAGGTGGGTATACTTGCACCCTGAAAACAACAAGGTCTATATTAAGATAGTATCTTAGTAAGATTAACACCACATGCTCAAATAGTAGTAATATCACCAAAAAGGTTTTCCTTCCTTGTAACTAAGTGTCTCCAGGGATCCCTGGGAAATTGAGTGGCTTTTGACCAATGCTATTATAGACTATGTCCAAGTGATACAGTTGAGCTTTGGCAAGATTTCTAATAAAACTCAGATCCACTGTAGGTTAGAAAATGCTCAGAACAAAAGCCTGAACTGCAAGATGTTCAATGATTAGACACCTTTTATTCGTTTGAACATGACACTGCCATTTAGTGTGTTAGAAAACATCAGGCATCAGAAAACATCCACTGGAATACTGGGTGTATAAGAAAAGAATTGAAATATGTAGCAAGCAGAACTCATTTGACAATTCTGTTAAAACATAGACCTTAAATTTTGCTTCTCCTCTAATTGAGCAAACCCCTAACTTGAAGACAGATGTAGTGAATATGTGTATTCCCTAGTACCCTATATAACCAATAAGTCAATTTTGTCTGGCCTTGAACACAAAATCTATTCCCAGATGATGTGCCTGTGATTCTTTTGCATCCTGAGGTGCTTAGCAAGAATCCTGACAAACAAGGTTAAACTCAAAAGAGTCTCAAAATACCTGAGGCTGTGGGTTTCTAAGCCTTGATCAACTGGAAAAGAGGGAAGTGTTTCTTTTTTTCAGAGAGAGAAAACAGAACAAAGAGAGGTCGTTTAAGCGATGCAAACTCAACACAGATACCAAGAAATAAAAAACCCCCAAACAACATTGACAAACCACAAAACAGCAGGCAGAAAATACCACATCACCCAAAATAGCACAGAATGCAAAGAAAAATCTAGGGATGGTATAGACAGTTTTAGCAATCAGTGAACTCTTGAGTAGTCTTTTGGTATTGTTAAGACATAATAGTTCCTCTAAACGTAGTGTGATATCTTTGATAAGGGAGGGATTACAACTAGCGACAGATCTTTAGGAGAATAAATATCCATTTTCCATATTTTACAAAATACTGTAAATTCTGGAAGTGTTACAAACACAACATATCTACAATAGTGGTTGGGGTTTTTTATCAACGTTTCTAATGAAAGGCCAGGCACAACAAGCTGCTTTTCTTGTTACACCAATGACCTTCAGCTTTGACCCTGGATGAGATGGTAACATCACAAGGATGCCAGTGTGCCCATTTAGATCTTTCTTGAGGTTGCTACCGAGTATGTTAATTAATACCATCAAGATACTATGTGTAAAATCCACATCTTAACTATCATAAGGTTAATATATCTGTTATTTAGAAGAGGAGCAATATATATGTATTTCAATGAAAGATACTTTGTTGGGATACTGAAGCACTAATAAAAAGCCAAAATACCTACAGATAAGGGCTGAGGCAATTGAACAGAATTTGCAAGAGAGGAACAATCAAGCCAGGACGTCCTTTTAAAACATGCAATAATTCAAAGTGAAGTTCTCCTCTAGCTGCAGAAATTGCTGTGTGATGCTCTTTGGTTTGCACTACTGAGGAAGGTTGATGCACAGAGGTCCATTTTAGCCATAGAAATCTGAATGTCAGAGATGAATTGGTAAAACCTAGAAGCAAAGAAAGAAGTCATGAAAAGAAGTCTTACTACATCAAAATTCATTAAAACTTCTGAGTTTTCCCACTTCTTTCTCACTTCTTTTACTGTCAGTGAAATTGGGAAAGTAGCCATATATATAAGATGTTACTTTATTATTCGTCTGGTCTACACAGGCATCAGTTTAGAATCTTCTGTGCTGATTGCGAGATAAAAATTCCATTGTTTGAATTTTAGTTGCATGAGCTCCAAAAATGCTAAACAGTTAGGAAAGCACAAACCAGATTCTAACATGCTTTGCTTTTCGTTGAGAGGATTGTTTAATTAAATCCCATCCAAAAAGATTTTGCAAGTTACAGGCAAGTTGTAATCACTGGTGATGATGATTAAGCCAGGGGGAAAAAAAAATCCTGCTCAGTTCTTAAAATACCATGTTGAGATTTTCAGGATTTGCAAATTATCAACATCCTCTTGTTACAAATCCTTCCTCCCTTCTCTGCAGCACTCCTCTTACAAAAGATGCTCAATTTATTGTTAGATACATAGGGACACTTACACTGTTTGTTTCAGAGAGCGTTCAGAGTAGACATCTGTTCAATAATTCCTGATATGAGGAAGATAAGTAGATCATGGTCTGCAGACAATGTGCTGCTGGGTCTTGGCTAAATCTCCACCTGTCTTTGAGAAAACGTGAGCTTAGCTCGCTGTAGCACAGGCTACCTTGTGGTCTGGAAATGTAATTCTAAGCATCCTGGATACAGAAAACAGAGATTGCATCGTTGCATATTAACTTTTCTCTGTTGAGGTGCACATTTCTTTACTGTGAGGATAACAGAGCACTGGAACAGGCTGCCCAGAGGGGTTGTGGAATCTCCATCTCTGGAGACATTTAAAACCCGTCTGGACTTGTTCCTGTGTGATCTACTCTAGGATCCTGCTCTAGCAGGGGGGTTGGACTAGATGATCTTCAGAGGGCCCTTCCAACCCAGAGTGACTCTGTGACTTTGCAAAGTTCCAGAAGTTACAGACTTTTTCTTAAATTTTAATCTTATCCATTAATGTTTTTAATATAGTAAGAAGAATACCCAAAGTTCAAAATAAGCACTGTGCATAAATCCTCCACTTTGTAGAGAAATAATATGTCCTGTATAAGTAAAGTCTTTGCCTATTTTATTGTTGATGATCAGCAAGATCTGAGGCATCACTACCAGAAGAGCTAACCAGGTCTGTCCTTTAGCTGATCAAGATGCCATGTGTTCTTTCTTGACAGGAGCTAAGTTTTGCTGTTATTTTCTCCAGGCAAAAAACCCTTGCTATTTAACTCCTCATAGGTACAAGATAAATGATGGCCTTGAATAACACCTCAAAGCCTCAGGCATTAGAAGGCAAAGATGCTGACCTTATGGCTGCTTCTGCCTCTTTTCAAAAATCAAGTGGACACAGTTGAGACTGATAGGTCACTGTGCCTTAGGGTCCAGCTCTGTTTCATCCCCAAGCATATGCCACACAAGATTTCTGAGTCCCTGTAGACATACATAAGATATTTCAGGCATTCTGCTTGCCTCAGTTAGATGCAGAAAAATCTTTTTTCTTTTTCTTTTTTCCTTTCTCACTAACAGCAGGAGTCTGCTTAAGAACAAAGAAATAAATCCCATCTGCTAAAGCCAGTTACCTCCCTCCCCCAACCTTTATTGCCTGCTCTCTCCTTCTCCTTCTTCTCGCTGCTCCTCAGAGGTGCAGGTCAATGCATGTGTACTTCTGCACCTCTGCTCAGAGGGGTAAGAAGGGCATTTGCAGTCACTGCTTGAGGATAATGACTCCAGATTAATAGCCAGGAGATTAATGTGGAATAAAGCTAGAACTCATTCAAACTTAATTCCCTTTGCTCCTGAAGCTTTCTCAGAAAACACACTTTCCTCAGAATAGCTTCTTCCTTCCCTCCTACTCTGTGCCTTTTCTAAATAGCATACCATAGCAGATGCCAGGGTTTCTGCTAAAGAGTGGAAACCTTGTTGTAACGGGTCTTTTGCTATCAGACATAAAGATCCAAGATGCAGTGGACAACATGCTGGTCACCGAGTGGGAAAGGGAAACCTTTTTGCCCTAGACCATGGGACAGCTCCATTTGCATCCCAGAATTGCTTCTTCTGTTGAGGGTGTCCACCTGCTCTCCCCACATGAAAGGAGGCATAGAGCCTGGGCTCTGCCCCAGGACATGTTTGCTGCAGAGATCCCAAGGCCCCTGTCCTTGGAGGAGTGCTGCCACAGAAGAGGGGTTCCAATAGATGGGGATGTTATTACACACACCACATTTAATTCTTTACAGGGCTTCCCATAGTTCCTTAATTACATTTTGTTCTCCACATATCATTATTCCTTAACTGGCCTCAAATTAATGTCAGTTAAAAAAAAAAAGATATTTAACCACATTCCTTTCTTACTTGTGGTTGTCTGACATCCATAGAAAACAAGACACCTTATAATAGCCTTGTATATTTGAAGCTTGGAACTGAACGTCATCTGCAAAGACAATAACAGTCAACCCTGCTGTGTTGCTGGTCTTAATTTAATAGAATAATGCCAATGCAAGCCTGGTAAGGGCCTCCTGGGATCACACAGTCCTTTTTCCTTTCTGAAGGATAGGGCTATTATATCTAGACCAAGTCTAATAATTTGTCTAGATTGATTTTAAAACCCTCCCATAAACACTCCTCCTCTGTGTAGCCTGTTTAGGCACTGCACCACAGATAATTCCTAATACCAAACCCCAAAATACCTCCAATGCAAATTTATTGAGTTCATCACAGTCTATTTGGCAAGGATTTTGAGAACAAATTACCACCCTTCTCTTTAACAGGCCTTTGACTTCTGGATTATTATTATATCTTACCCCATGTCTTCTCTTTCTTGTATCAAAGAAAGTCATTTCCTTCAATCTTTTCTCAAAAGTCATGGCCTTGGCTCTTGTTTTCTGGGCATTTTTTCTTTACCTCCTACCTTCTTGATTTCCCTCCTCTGGACTCCTCCCAGTTTGGCAACACTTTAGAAAGTGTGGTGCCCAAAACTGTTCAGTGCCAATGTTGGCATCCCAGGACAAAGCAGGGAAGGATAATTACCTTGCATATGTCACCTACACCACTTCTGTCAGCACTGCACAGCAGGAGGTTTGCTTCGTTTTGTAACAGAACCACAACACAACAATTTCATTTGTCATGGCTCCATTAGAGCCATCACGTCTCCATTCCCTATTTTATAATTTATTTTTCAGTTTCCCTCTCCCAAGGATAAGCATTCATATTTGAATACTGAATTTACCCTTGTTGGTTTGGGGCCTTTTGTGCTACTTCTCAATGTGGTTCTGAATTTTGATCCTGTGTCTCAAAGAGCTTGTAACCTCTTCTAGCCTCATGTTCTTTGAAAACCTTGTGTGTTTTATGATTCAAGTTGTTAATTAAAATCTCGAGTAGAAATATGATTTCTGCAGAGCCCTGCTTTTAATGCCTTCCCAGTCTAACTTCAAACCATGTGAGGGTGTGCTTACTATATCATTATCATTACTGGGTAGGTACACATTTATTTTGTTTCCTTAAGACCATGTTAGGCTGAACCTTGTCAAAAGCCTTAGTGGAGTCAAGATGTTTCTGCTGCTTCTCCTTTATCCAAGAGACCAATTACACTGTCAGAGAAGGAAACAAGGTTAGTTTGACATAATTTATTCTTGACAAATCTACTCCAGCTGTTTTTATTACCTTATTATTCTCTAGGTACTTATTCATTGATTCCTTAATAATTTAGTCTGTATCTTCCAGGATAACACAGACAGGCTTGTTATCTCCCTGAACCTTCCCTTTCCTCCTTTAAAGGACAAGTTCTGTGGATTTTCTTCTCCAAGCAAACTTTCCCCTATTCTGTTACCAACTAGTGTTAATGGTTCAGATACTGCTTCAGTTTCTTAGATATTCCAGGGTAAATTCCACCAGGCTACTTTAATATGTGTAACACATTAAATATTTTCTAACCTCTTCTTGCCCCACTCAGACTCATGCATCTGTGCTCTTGTAAACAACCGAATTGCTTTAGGCATTCACTCACAATTTATGTCATGCCTGAAGCAAAGACATCATTGAATATCTTGGCTGTCTCATTGTGGTCCATTATTTGCAGTTCTTCCCTATTAAGGAATGGGCCTGACTTTTACTTTGCCTTTTTCTGCTTTCGTAGTGTTCATAAAATCTTTTCACGTTCATTTTTATCACTCTCAACAGTAGTAAGTCATTGTGTGCTTTATCTTTCTAGGCTCAACCATACAGTTTTGGTCTACTTTTTTTCCGCTCAGTTTTAGCCAGATGTCCTTGTTCCTAATTTGTAAATAAATCCTTTTTTAATATTCAAGACTTTAAAGAGCTTCTGCTGCAGATATTCCTTCTTTTTACGCTAATTCCTTTCTCCTTCATAGCACAATAATTTGCTGTTGTATCTTAAATGCAGCTTCTTTCAGTAATTGCTTTCTTTCCTGCATTTCTTTATCCTTAAATTATCTTCCCAAGAGAATCTACTTAAAAATTCCCTGAGTTTATCAATGTCTGCTTTCTCAAAGCCTATTATCTCTACTTTGTTTCTCTCATGCTGTCCTTTTCTTAAAACAGCGAACCATGATCAATAGCTTTACAACATTTCCTCTGTCTTAGTCCCTGGAATTGATCATTTTTACAGAATTTGGGCCAGCGTGTGAAGAACCCCCTGTGTCTGAAACCTGCTGTAGTTTCTGCTCAAACAAAAGATATGAAAAAACCTCAAAGCATGTCCTGCTTGAGCCTGCATACAACAATACTCATACTGCTTGATAGGGGTCAACAATATTCCAGAAATGTGCAAAGGTGATCTGCTTAATTCTGACGTGATGTGGCAACTGAGGTGCAAAGCACACGTGGAGAAATAATGTCAATCCGTTTTGTTACTTAAGGAAATCTAAACCAGTCAACACAGTTACCCCAGAAGAGGATTTTCTAAGGTGCTAACAATCACCACTCGCATTATTCAAGCATACAAACTTCTGTGCTGTATGACTTCTTAGCATCTTCATAACTTCAGAGGGATGTTCTTACTGGTATTCTTCAGCCTTATGGTGAACTGCATCCAGTCCAACAGTGATGGAGGGACTATACAACAACTAATTCATTCCTCTCTTCTGTGACCCAAAATGCTTTTCAAAGCCAGAATATCTGAGGAAAAAAGGGGAGCACGCCCCGCATCAATTCCTTACTTGTTCAGGTTAGAAAAAATTTAAATATGGCACAATTAGTAGTGTCTCTTATGTCAGGCTGACAGACTTTAAATGGCTTCCAGGAGGGCACTACGTTCATATTTCAGCTGTCTTCTCATTATTGTTAGACCTGGAAGCTCAGTGCTGGATGGCAGAAATATTTGTACAGTTAAACACCAGGAGAGAGCTACAGAAAGAAAAACACATGTCAGGAAACTGTCTGAATAGGGAATTCACTTCAGACAGAAATCTCCCTTCAAGGCATAAAATGGAAAGCTGCCTAGATCCATTCTTTTCTAACTTTCTCTTATCTGTCAGCCCAGTGATTTGGCTTGTCATTCCCCTGGCAGAATCTTAAGCAGGTTTAGATGCCTGCTCTCCATCCCCATGTAAATACCACATGTGCAAAACTGTTAATGACAATTAGACTTTTAAAACCTGCTGTAGGAAATCTCACCCAGAAGCTCAATGAATATTACAACCATCTTACTTGCCAATATACCTCCCTCAGTAGGAATTTTATGAAGGGGGAAAAAAAGCAAACAACTATGGTCTCTTAATCACTGGCTACTAGGAGTCGTCAGTGAATAAAGAGAAGCTCTTTCACATCTCCTGAGACTACTGTACTTTTCAGAGGCACAGGAATATGAGAATCTTGGTTTACTGGCTCACAAAAAATACATTATAGCAATTTTTTCCAAGATGTTTACTGAGATCTTTCTCAAAAGCCCCACTGAAAGACTGTTTGAAAACCATCCTCCTTCGGTAGTTAAACCCTCCTTTTATGTTTTTAGCCTGAATTTCATAATGGGCAACATATAATCATTTTGTTCAGCTTCAAGTATGGTCCACAATCATTCTGCCTCCTCCCTAGTATAGATACAGATCTATATTTATACCTCTCTTATACTTATGAACAGCAACTATACACCATTTCTATCTTCATTCTGCTAAAAAAGCCAGAGTGGTCTAGGCTTTCCTCATAAAACAGACTCTTCATTCCTATTCTCTGCATCTGCTCCAATTTTAATGGACCTTTTTTGAGCATGACTGACAAGCTCTACTGCAGGCAGATTTATTATGACCTTGGACTGTAGTCAACACACCCTTACCCCTATTGAAACTACCAACCCCAAATTCATGGCTGCTTATTTCCATCACTTAAGTCTTCTACCACAACATTCTGATCATTCTCTGCAAAATTAACTTGGGTTGGGTTTTTTTTCCCTTATCTTCTGTACAAACATTGTTAACATAAACATCCATTAAGATCAGTTTCAAATCCACTTCTCTAGTACCTTACCATCAACTCTGCTACCTTTCCTCTAGCCCCATGCATCCTCTTTGACAACAGCACACTGATGCCTCCCCTTCTGCTGGATCCTTACTTATGGTATAACAATTGTAATAACTGGCTCTTGGGCTATGGAAAATTACCAGTTATGCTATTGCAACTGTGCAAATGAGCAACAAAGGACTCTCTTCCTTTAGCTACAGAACTGCATTTCTCAACAAAGAACAGGAGTGAGTTTCTCCACTCTGAGTGATGTATTACAAACCCACAGTGTATTTATCTCCATCTCCCCTATTAATCTTTTCTTCAACATTTGTACTAAGTCTTGGCATCCTAGTGAGGTCAAACTAATGGTTGGTAATGGAGGCCTTCATTATTTCTCTGTTCATTAAACAGGTCCTATATGTGCTATTCTTCAACCACACAGTAATAGCTAATTTGATAATTGCACAGATAAACATCACTAAGGGATCTGCTGTTTCATTTTCCAACTTCCATGATCCCAGTTAAAGTGGGTATTAAATAATTTAAGTTTTGTTTCAAACCAAACACAGACTGTGGTAATTTGTTCTCCTTCACCCTTCATTTGTTCCCATTATCTTGTTTCACTGCCAAAATCTGTAATCACTGTCTCTGAAAACTGAGCCAAAATTGCATTTCACTAGACCTAGACTACTCTTAACCTCCTTAATACTTTTAAACATTCTCCTTACCTTACTTAAAACAAAAACAAAACCTAAACATCTTTTTCTTTGTTACCATTGTTACAGCAGTAGTTCATTTCTTTTGCAAGATCCTAGTCACCTTAATTTGGGGAACTCTGACTTTTTTCCTCATACTTTCTGACAAAACTGGGCTTTTTTTAGAGATACAAATCAGAACCTGGAGACCAAGAACAACTCAAAAGATAAAATCATCCAGGTACATTTGGCAGAGTGGGGTTTTGGTTAACATGGACCATTTCAGTTACTAAAGTAACTGAAAGATCTAAAGTACCAGATGAGATGGTTTCCACTTCATTGACTAAGGTGGGGGCATGGACCCCACAGTGAAGGATGAAAAGTGCTCTGCCTGGTGCTCTCCACAGCATCAGGAAATGAGCAGAATGTTTCCACCAGCAGAAATCCATCTAGAGATTTTATATTTCTAGTAAAATACATTAGCAATATACATGAGAAGGACAGAAATCTGCTGAGTACTAAATGCTACAATAACACTTTAGTAAACTGGTTTCTAATCCAGGCTTCTGAAAAATATATCCTCATCAGAAAAGCTCACCACAACTTGCAGGAACATGGCCATAACATATAGGAGAAAATTAGGCTTCCTATACTTCTACAAATGCTGCAGTCCCAAGGGCTCTCAGAGCAATTAGTGGTAATCAATTGAGATACACAAGTAGGTTTAGCTCTTTCTTTCACCTTAAATTCTTTTCTCTTACAGGTTTCCAGTTAAATTTGTGACTTATCAGCCTTTTTACTGCTGGTGGCAAGCCAGGTATCTTCAGGGCCCTTCTGGGAGGTAGATGCACATAACAAAGGGAGTGGTAGTGTGGTCATCTGGACAAGACAATAGCTATCAAATGCATGACAGCCAAGGCATCCAAAATACCATGCTACAAAGGTCAGGGACAGTGGGTAAAAAGCAGGGTGTTGTTCAGACACTGGGCCCATTTCACTCCTTGCACCATGCCCCACAAACCCTCGATGTATTGAGCGTGCTAGTTCTGATTTATTAGCAAGGCTGCAGAAGCATGACTCACAGGGTAAACTCTTCTCCACATGGCCTGAAATAGCACCAAAGGACTTCCAAGTTGGACACCAGGAATAATTTGCTCATGGGAACCACAGCAGAGATGGCTGTCTGTGAAGGCAATTCTTCATGGTGGTGGTTTTCAAAATTTAGCCAGGCTAATGTGTCAGGAACAGCCCTGACCTCTTGCAGCCAGAAGGTGGGTGAGAAGTTCTTGTCTTTCTTTTCAAACTTTTGTTGGTGATTTTGAAGGCTGGTGACTACACACAGTGACAGGCAGTGGATGGTACAGCCTGTGCTAGAAACTTTCTTACCATTTCACTACTATCATCATCCAGGCTGCACTATCTTGAGCAACACTTTCTGCATCTGCACTTTCAGTGTCAGGATAGAGATAATCCAGCTGCCTTATTTAAAGTCAGTGAGATCTTTCTCCATTTCCTTTAGGGGGAGCAGCATGGCATGTCACTAGTCCTTGATGGCTTTATCTTTGTCTTGTCTTCCTCACATTCCCTTTTCCCCCTTTCTTTCCCTTATCCCTTCTTGTACTGTTGTAGTTCATTCTTACTCTGCAAAGGTTATGAAGCTACTTATTTTGAAGATACTTGTGTTTTGCATGTTTAGTCCCCCCTCCCAAACATTATCTCACTCTGTCCTGACGCAGCAAAACCCACTGAAGATAGAACCCAAACCTGTGGACTTGTGAGCACATTTTGAAGAACACAAACCTCTCTAATCAAACACTGAACAGGACTGAGTTCATCCAGTGCATCACAGCACCATGCCCATTACTTCTGGTGAATCCTGGGCCTGGGACTTTTACCTATCCTTACATCAAAGTATTGACTAGGGCTGCTTTTTAAGCTACAGATTTTGTCGTTCAAAGAACATCAGAAAAAATAAGAAAATAAGGTGTAGAAGAGTTAAAGTCAAATTTGAACATCCAGCTTGCAACAGCTTCCTTGGGCAAAAAGAATTGTCTTGTACAACACTTGTTTTGTTGCTCCTTTTTATCAATACTGGCCAGGCACAGGTATCCTGAAAGTACCCATCTTTCACCTCTGTTCCTACAGCTCCTTGCCTTTGGGAGGATAACATTTGTTTTCTAATAACTGAATTTTTCTTTCCCTGGGCTTAAAATCTTGTCAAGGTTGGAAATAGCTCCTTTGAAAATCCAACATTAGGCCAATGATATTAGGGTACATTTCAGTAACAGTGAGCTGGTTCCATTTTCATCATAGACATTGAAGACTTATAAGAACATTTACAGGCATCTTTGCATGACTTCATTAATAGTTGTATTCCTCAGGATGCGCAAATCAAAACCCACAGGAATTAAGGGGCTAAGGAACAGATCATTACAACAAAATCCGTTCTTTAAAAACAGGCTGAAGTGCAACAAGTGCTGCTCAGGCTTATCATTTCTTAGCCTGTACTCATCACAACAGAAGTGCAACAGACTTGATGACACTGCTTTTTGTGCCCCAAGACCAAAGATAAGAACAGAAAATAAGAAGAGAACTGTATTAGATGGCATTATTATTAAAACATTTATTTGATGGTTGAGTAGCAAAGTGTCTTCTCAGCTTCACAGAAATCTCTGGGATCTTAAATAGATTATGTTACAGAGATTGGTTATTTACAGCAATCAGAGAAATGTGTTGCTACTCAAAAGCACTATGATAATAACATATCACACATACCCATTTGTTCTTACATTGCATTATACTACATTTGAAGCTGAATTCAAAACAGGACTGAATTTGGTCCAAAGCCTGTAAATCTTTTGCAATTAAAATGCAAAATCTGATCCTGCAGATTTTATTTCACAATACCATGTTTATTACAAAAAGCAGCCCCCACTAGTTTGTTAGGCCTGGTTTTTAAAAATTTAGTTGCAGAATATAGACAGTGTTGAAGAAAAAAAAGAAATTAGGAAGTACAGCTAAGGTGAGGGGATGGTGAAGAGGGAACCAGGAAGCTCTTACAGGCTGCCACAGGCTTATGATAGCGCTAGAGGAGAAAAAGGCTTGCTGCAGAGCACAAAGGATGCAGCACAGACAAAGCACAGCCTGAAGTGGAGAAGACCAGAGCAAGAGAAAGCAAAAGTCAGTACAAAAAAATTACTTTATGTTGAATAAAGGTATGAACCTTGATTTGCAGTGAGTATAAACTACCCCATCTCCATTGACCTGCTGTCCTAATTAATGCTGGCTCAGAAATTGCCACGGGTTTTGTTTTTCCACAGGTAAATACTGAAGAAAGCAGTGTACAGCCTTGTACTCTATTATGTATCACAATAGCAGGGTCCATTCCTGAAGCTCTTGTTTCCCGTGATTAATTTCAGCTGAATCACACAGATCTGTATTCAGAAATAAAATGAGATTAATGCCAGCTGCTACACTGGTTTCCCAGAATTTACAAAGCCCTTTCCCATGAGCGCTGAAGTCACATACTCATCATCCTGTCCACAGAACAAAACATGGACAGGGCTGTTGCTTGCACATTTCTGGAGCCATTGCACATGAAAATAAATGAGCACTATTATACTGTAATAAGAATGAACACCGCTGCTGAAGGAACCATTAAACATGTCACAGTTAGGGCTCTGGAGATTCCCAATCGTTGCTCACACTCATTCTGCAATATGTTGAATATGATGTAGCTCTTGTGTCGTGAAGGGCAGCTGTGTGTGATAGACAATGCTCTTCCCTCCACGTTAGGATAATTTACTATGTGTGCTGGCAATCAAATAGCAAATACATAGGCAAGCACGGTATCATTCATGGTTTGTGCATGGATTATGATTATTTAGTCCTGGCCCAAAAAGTAACAGATACTTTGACTATTTAGAAGACTGGCACTAGTTTCACACAGTATCAACCATTGCAGGGTGTAAAGAGGATTGGAGGGACAGAAAGGCTGGGGAAGAAAAAGAGAGGTTTACAAACTCCTCCCGTGTAAAGAATGATTAGCCCAATGATCTGTTAAGCAAAAATGTTCATGATTTACATGAAGAAACCAATATCTAAGTAGGCATGAGGCCTTGGTGAAACATTCGTTGCAATTTCACCTCCATCCTAGAAAGGAAAAGGACAGCTTTTGGCCAGAGCAGCTTGCTGCAGGGCTGCACGTTTGCCAGTGCTGCAGAAGTGAAGTGCTGGGGTCTGGGCTGTGGGTCCCGAGTTGGAGTTGACCTGTGGATGAGTCACAACCCAGCAACATGTTTTGTTCCCCAACTGGTTTCAGGCCCCACAGACAGAAACTGGCCCACCTGTGTGAGGCTCCAACTGCCCCCAGGTGATCATGGTTGGGGTGGTGGGCGAGGCTAGAGATATATCAACCAGGAACTGAGCAGTTTGAAGAGTTCTTGTTGGGGGCAGGGTGCTGAGCTTTCTCTCAGTGGTGTGTTCCCCCTTGGCTGATTTGAGAGAGAGAAGCACAAACAGATGAAGAATAAAAGATGAAAGTATGCTGAGGGGATGTTGCTGAGTTTGGTGTTGGCCTGAGGAAGAAGAGCTAGCAGCACAAGAAGGCAGGTTACAGGACTGCACAGCTGGAGTGGGAAGAAAGGATGAGGCTGCTTTCCATAGCATTTAGATGTATTCTGCATGAAAGTGTCCATGAAATTGTGATTTCAGTAGGCAAGGCCTCCTGCTCTGTAGTGCTACAGAGGAGAGAGATGGATTGATTCACGCCTAAAATTTATGTTCAAGGTTGTCAGCTCAACCTTCTTCTTCCTCCTATATCCATGATTCCCATTCAGGCTGTGGGACCTCTCTGTGTATCAAAGGTAGAGGAGCAAAAGGAAAGCCTACAAGTCTTTTGAACTGCATCCCAGCTGCTGAGAATAAAAGGCCTTGTATGCTTGAGACTAAACACAATGCGTTGCAGCTTGTGAAGAGTAGTGAATATGGAAAGAAGTGCCTCAGAAATCTGAGGTCCACAGGCACTTCAACAAGGTGTTAAACAGCACTGTGCAGATAACCAAACAGCACAGCAAGGCAATGGGCAAGAGACACAAACCCACCACTTCAGAGTAAGAGAAGAACCTGCTCTTGCAAGGTGCCAGGGAGAACCTTCACTCCTCAGCTGGAGGCCTTGAGCACATACCTGTTTGTATGACATTGCTTTTATATTCCCACCATTTTGACTGAAGAAAGTAGAAGGTGTAAGAAACAGGAGGCACACACATTTGTATTAAAGGCTTAATTTTAATCTTCATTACGGGGACATAGTTGCACTGATGCATCTGGTCTTTGCTGAGGGAGCAAAACCATTTGAGATGAAAACATGTTCTTTGCATAGCAAAATGTCTACACAGACACAAGTGATTTTTTAAAAACAGATTCTTTGTTTACCCTTTCAGGCTCCACAACAGAGCACAAAAGTCTTCCCCATTAAAGAGGAAATCATGCATGAAGTGTTTTTAAAAAATGATTACAGGACAGGATATTTTATAGATGATTGTGCAATTTTTGAGTGGATGGCTATTTTCACTCACAGAGCAAATACAAGGTACCTCTTGTCAGACTAGCTGTTTGGAATTTCTGCTTTGTCATCAGCTCAATTTGTAAAAATAAATAATGTAGAAAGTATTGCCTAAAATTTATATCCTGCCACAAGACAATAGACATGTCCATTTATTTACATGTGTAGTGCTACAAACAACTGTAAACTGAAGCCAATGCTGGGCCAGGCATCACCTATACTTAATCTTACATGTTGAATGTGTATTTTGATGGCAGTAAAATTACTCAGTGCATAAACCTAAAGATCAATAAGTCTGCACAGCGTCCAGATCTTGAATTAATTGTTTATGGTCTGGCTGACTTACAATTACTAGCAAAAACTGATGGCATAGTTGGGAGTAAATATTTAATGGGATAATGAGGTCTCTTGTGTCTGTATTTTTACACAACAGTGAGTGCCGTGTTTGGCTGGATTGCAAGCTTTTTGCAGCCTGTTTCCACACCAGGGTGTTTCAGCATGCACCATGAATTCCTGGAGGCTACAACAATATCGACAGCATCTCTCTTGATTAGTGGATAGATTTATTGTTGATTATTGTACAGTGCCTCTTCAGCTGGAGCTTTTCTAGCTTTAGATGCCGGCATCCATAAAATGATGGGCTAAATTTACGTTAACAAGGTGACCTGGCATTCAGCCCCCCCCTTTCCCAAGGTCTGGATCCCAAACAGAAACGCTTGATCCACAGGGGATGGAGCCGCTGCTCCCCCCCGAGGCGGGATGCGACCCCCCTCACCCCCACTGCCGGCCGCGGGGCTCCAGGCGTGGACGGGGGACTCCGGCGGTGCCGTGGGGTTTTTTTGGGTTTTTTGCTTTTTTTCCACAGGTTTTGGCTTTCGGGAGGGGGCTCACCGCAGACAGAGCGGTTCGAACACGATAAGCCACCACGCCGAGATGACAACCCGAGGGCGGGACGAGGCGGGGAGGCCGCCCCTTCCTTACTCCCCAGGAGCTGCCTCCCCTCGCCGGCAGAGAGGCGGCCACCGCCGCCTCCCTCTCCTCAGGCCGCGGCTGCCGCCTCCCTCCTTCCCTCCCTCTGGGGCCGGTCGAGGGTCGGTGCGCAGGACGCGGGGGCTGCCGGCGGATGAGGGCGGCCCGGCGGAGGCTGCGGATGACCCGGGCGAAGGAGGTGGTGGCATATTGCCTGCTCCTGGGGCTGTCCTTCCCCCTCCTGCTGCTGCTGCCGCTGCTCTGAGATGCGCCGGGCGACGGCTCGTCCCCGCCACGGGGGGACGGGCGGGAGGAGCCGGAGGCAGCCCAGCTCCGCTGCCCGGCGTGCGGACGGCGGCAGCGGCGTCCCCAGGGACTGACGCCCCGGCGGGGGGCTATGAGGAGCCCGGGCGGGCTCTGCGGCGGTGCCACCCAGCCTGCGCGGGCGGGCGGGCTGCCTCTCCCCGCGGGGGGGTCCGGCCGCGGCCCTGGCCCCACTCTGCCCCCGCGGGTGTGATGCCGCTCCCGCTTCCAGGCTGACGGGGACGCCTGGCAGAGCCGCGGAGTCGCAGCTCCCCTTTCCCCTTCCCAAGCTAGGCT
>VYZX01033106.1:47896-151679 GCA_013401335.1 Brachypteracias leptosomus | reverse complement strand
AGCTCTTTATCTCCCCCGGAACGCCAGTGAGCACGGCGCAGGGCCTGGAGGTATCGCTATCTGTGCTGCAGTTTCCGTGGCGGTTCTGTCACAGCGCTTACAAGTTGCCCGAGTTTCACCAAAGAAAGCACCCGGGAAAGGGAAAAGATAAGCGCGCATCTAGAAATGACAAGTTTCTCCTCAGGTGGCAGCCACACTCAGCCTGTGGGGGATGCTGGGCTGTTCTCCCCGAGGCATGTCTTCACTGACATACACACATGTGTGGCTTTAGGTGGACCTTGATAGGCACCTGGCAGTCTGTCTGGGCCAGCAGAAGGTCTTTCTGACCGTGCTGGTTACATGAGGTTTGCAGTCTTCCTGCTACACTAACACCACCACACACTGCTGGTTGGGGAGCTGTGCGTCTTTCAGGCTTTAAGCACATAAACTGCTCTGGCCTGTTACCTCACAGGCTGGTTTAAGTTGCACAAGTAATACCACAATATGGACCTTCTGTCATTTTAGCTTCCAGGCAGTCTCATCTTTCAATATTGTGCTGCTTCATCATCTTCTGGATGAAAAACACTGCGTGGTGACACTGCTGGAAACTCACATGTGCTGGGTGGGAAGCTAACTTTCCTAACTCACTTGACTGTACACTGGGGTGAATAGAGGAGAGTCTTTAATCTCAGATCAGTATTTTTCTGCTTGTGGCAATAAAGAATTGTGGCTTGTGGCTCACTGGTGAGGTGGGACAAGGATGGTGATGCCCAGCTGTGAGAGCAGCATTCTTCCTAAGCATCATAAGAATGAGCAGGACAGCATCAGCCCGCCATCAATCTGAGGCTTCACTGAGTTGTTGCAGCTGAGGTGTATGAAGTTGCGTGTGACTAAGCAGAGCACATGAAAGAGAATATGTGGGGGATTGGTGTCTTACTGCTGCAACTAATTGCAGCTGTCAAAAGCAGAACTTGGCACTTGAAAAGGGTTAAAAAGCAAGGATAGGCTTGGAAGTGAAATCCACTTTGCTTTTACAAAAATCCCTAGCAGTATACTTGGTGGTGATAAAACTTTTTTTTTTTTTCTGAGAGAACTGCGGTTTCTTTGTTCTTGTGTATCTGTCTCAGTATATAAAAAACATCCAAGTATGATGAGTTGAAGTATGAAGGCAGAGAGGAGATGGCAGAAGAACTATATATTATTCTTAAATTGGTAAAAAGCATACCAAGAACTTTCTTCTAAGGCCTTCTGTAGGCCAGTCATCCTTCTTATGTACCTGTTTTAGATCCCACACTTAAATTTTTTTTTTTATTAAAGAGAAAATAAGCCTTCATTTACTGTTGATCTAGGTTGACCACAGCTTTCCAAAGTGACAACCTGTACTGGAGAAAGATGAACTTCCTTAAATATTGTTTTCATAGAGAATACTGACTATTGCAGAATAGCTCAACTCTCATTTACTTCAGATTTAATTCTTGGATGAAATCAAATTCACAGACATTGTTCTGTTAGATTCTGTTAGTCAGTCAAGAATTTCTAGCCCTGTATTGACGTCAGGAATGTCTTTTCTGCTCTGCTGTACATGAGTATGCTCCTTGACAGTGGGTGCAGATGATTTTCCCCAGGATCCATGGTGGGTGACATTCCTTGTTATTGTGTGGCAGTTGGCAGCTGCTTATGCAGCTTTGTTCAGAAAATACCTTTGAGCACATGAGTAGCTGTGTATTTGATAGAAGATGGTGTCTGGCCTTTGTTACATTCAGAAGTATGAACCTCCTCTGAAAAAATCATCTTCCGTACTGTGTTGAAGTAATGTAACTACAGCAAATTTCAGTGGTCTTTGAATTTTTTCCACTGTGCATTTTGCAGAAGGCAGGTGAGAGTATACGTTTTCTTCTACATCTGCAAAATCTGAGGAATTGTCCTACATACTTCTGGGCTAGAGCATAGCTATAAGTATATTTATCTGTACTTACATTCTTTGCAGCATTTGCATATTGTCAGTTCTAGTATTATCCTGACTTTTGTGGGACTCTGTGATGAGTATTTTGAGGTGCTTCTGTTGTTGTTGTATTTGGGGTTTTTTGTGGTTTGGGGTTTTTTTTTGCATTTAGCAAGCTCCAATCCCATCAGGGAAATGCCTTTGCATGCCTGAAGTGTCAGTGGAGACAAAAGGACTTTACACAGATAGGAATTCTGTTCTCTAAACCACTATACACAATAGCAGAAGTTTCCTAAAGCCAGGAGCAGCTTTCAGAAGCCCCCAGTGGGCTGCTCCTCCCTTCTGCTGCTGTGTGGAGCAGTAAGCACTAAGCACCTCACGTCACGACAGCTCGAGGTGTGCGGGGCCCTGCCGTTGTCATGGAAGGCAATGCATTATTAATCCCTCCTTTTGATTTCATAAGCTGCTGCGATTGCCATCTAAAATTCATCCTGCTGATGAAAGGACAAGAAGCTCTTCAAGTCACTGTCTGAAATGTGAGACAATTGGGACAACATGCTGCATATAGAAGCATGTGTTTGGGTGCATGAGGTACAGGTCAGGAAGCCAGAAGGTATGGAAGCAGGAGAAGAGAAAACAGTTTGGGGCTGCTGATTTGCCTTCTTAAAAATAGCCACAGTAAACACTGCAGTTATCTAGGTGGGCTCTGCTCATTTAGTTGAAGTTCACTGTTTCTTAACTAGATTAGCTTCACCGTGAAAATATCATAGACTTGAATTGCTTCTATAACTTGCCTGAGAAAGCTGAAGGCAATAATTCATCAGGCAGCACTAATTCTAGATTTATAAGAAACACAATTTTAAATGTGAGTCTTTGTTTAAAAAATAATGAATCTTTCAATTAAATATATATCCCGTAGCCCTTTTCTTTTTGGTGTGGATCCCATAGTGATACCTTAGCCTGAAAAGAAGTACCTATAGATGTTATCTGAAAGTGTTCCAAAAGTTTTCGGAATGGAAGTGTAAATGATCAGGGAGGCAGAAAAATGAATGGACAGCTATAGACTCAGAACAAAGCATATTCCCTAGTTCATGGGAAAACCCAGTTTTTTCTGTTACAGTGAATTAAAAATTAAATGAAACTTAATAGTTTATTGGGGAAAGTATTAACATTTGAAAAGCAGATGTTCTTCTGATAGTTTCCCCTGCATTGTAGTCAACTCTAATTATAAACCCATCTATTCTTAAATGTGGCAATGTCAGGCTATGGGCCTGTGCAGGTTGGGAGCCAAAGACTAGCTTGTCTAAAGCAGTTGTCCCTTGCTTTCACACCTGAACTGGAGCAGAGGCAGCCTATAGCTGCAGTTATTGTCAAGACCTGTTGACATTGTGTTGCCCATTAGCTGTTGGTGGGGGGCCAAGAATGGGGAGGTCTGCACAGGCTTGCACAAAGCAGGGGCAGCCACATGTCATGTCTCAGAAATTATTTATCAAAACCTTCATGTCATAGAGAGCCACCTTTCCTGGGAAGGGGAAGGATGAGGAGAGCTTGCTGGTAAGGGATGGCAATGTCTTGTTCAAGGGCCTGGCTCCTTGGGTGACCCACCAATATCAATCTCAGATCGCCCACCATCCTTGAAGCCACTACAGCTCTGTGGCTACATCCACAGCATAGTCAGGTGTGATTTGGGAACCACCTTTATGCTGTCTGTGAGCCAGTAACTTGGGAACCAAAGGCAGGCTGATATTTCCTGCTCATCCAGGGAAAGGTGGAAGCAACCCTGTGCCTAGGCAACCTGGTGGGGATTTTGTGTGTGTGAGAAATTATTTATATTTACTTAGATTATCTTTTGGGTGAATTAACAGTGTTTAGTTTCCTGGTGGTTTCTCATTCTCCTGTTAGTTCTGATCATTCTGTTATGTGGCCTTTCAGTCTTCCTCCTCTTTTAAAATATATTTTAAAAATATATCTACAGTTTTTTCTCATTGCCTCACTCTTCATTCCCCTCCCTGTGGTATTTTATATATTTGCTGAGTTGTGTCAGTGGGTGTTTTAGTTGTCTTGCTGAGAGGAAGTTCTCTCTGTTCTGGGACTGATTCTGCAACCCTTTACATTAGTGGGAATTATACCACTCATTGCACTGGAGGCAAAATTGACCTTCCAAAGCCAGTAAATATTTCTTCCAACTTTTTTTTGCCAGAGACGTGGGATGAGGTAGCTGTGTTTCTTGAGATTTCCATTTTTTGGTTGTTTCCTTCTACCTCATCTCAGATGTGTGCTATTTGAATAGAGGATTCTGAGTGCTGAAAATCATGTTTCTGTTAAAGGGAAGTTTGTTTTGCTTTTTATGAGTCTTGGTCAAAATTGAGTCTGAGAATTATTGTTCATTGTCATTGTCCACGACTAACTCATGACAGGAAAAACTGCTGCTTCTTTCCTACCACTTAGTGCTCTTCTGATGCTTCTATATTGAAAACCTCTCCTGTTGTTCAGGACAACACTTTAACCACATGGTTAAGCCTATTTGGTTTTAGTCAACAAATTCTGAATTAAGATACTTTTTAAAATCAAACCCTAAGCTCTGATTAAATTGTCTCAAGTCCATCCACTCTTTGCCAGTTTCTAGTCGTATCTTGCAGACCTGTGTGTTGTTACTCTGGCTAGTTGGCCTGGGTTAAGTGTGATAACAGGTACTCATTTTCTGGTGAAAATAAATGATATTTGGGGTCTAACTGCACAACACAGATATGCTCTCAAGTTTAATATGTAGAATATAGAATATACCCACTGTCTGTGTTCCAAAATAATTTATACAGTATTGATAGAGGTTTTAGCTTTTTTTACTACTTGTGGACCACCTAAAAGCTATGGCAGAGACCTCTGTGCAGTGAGTTAAATCATACTTGGAGCAGACTTTAATTTTTTTAGTTTTCAAGAAGTAGCATGCTGGGGTTAGGCTCCATTTCCCAAAACATAGCCTAATGTTCCCCAGTGTCTGTTAATCGTGTTTATTTTTGTTACCAATAATCTGATGCTTTTTGATGACCCTTTATGATGATTGAAATCTTCAGGCTTTGCTTTTTTGCAACTTAATCACCATTGACACAAATATCTCCTTTCGCACGCAAATGCTTTAGAGACACAGTCTCATTATTACTTACATGCTTTAAACAATTCTTTCAGTGACTTGAATGAATTGCCTTTTAATGCTGTTTTTTCATGCCCTGACCTCCTCTGAGGTAGGGTGATGTCTGCATTTAAAGCTGTTTCCTAAGCTGGCAGTTTGTAACAGTGTAATAGTTTGCCTACAGCTATTGATTATTCTCTCTCTTTCTCTTTTTTCCTTCCTTCCCCCGTTTATTCTTTTTTTTTTTTCTCTTTTTTTTCCCCACTATCACATATATGGCACTAGGTGCCAGATCACTAAAAAACAGAGCAATGTGTTCTTACAGACGGCAGTGTTTCAAATAATTTATTAAGCATGTGTTTTGCAGAACTGGCATTTGTTTCTGGAAGGACCTAACTGGGTAGCAGCAGAGACTGTTTAACTGTTTCAGAGGCTGGGTGATGAGGTTTCTTAGTATGGGTATTTTTAGACAAGGAAAAAAAGCTGCTCTTGGAGCTGTAACCATCTTTTGATTTAGCTGAAAACAAAGTAAAACATTTTTCTGTACAAAAAGGCAGGTCACTTCCCAGCTGACTGTGCCAAATTCTGCATGTGGGATCCTACTGCCATTCCTTCTGGTCTGCTCTTACAGGAGCTGTGGAGGTGAGCATGAGACCTTATCCTGCTTCAATAAACCCGTGTTCCAGCACATGGGTGTGAAACCTGGCTCCCTTACAGCCAGTGACAAAGTTCCCACTGATTTCAGTATGGCAAGATTTCTCATTTCAGTAGAGCTGTGAGTCATCCCCCACCCCATTCTCCCTTACCAGTGTCCATCATGTTCCTCATGCAGTCTTCTATGGAAGTTTGGTTTTTGAATGACTCCTTGCTGCAGTGCCAACTTGAGCTGTATTTTCTTCTCTGTGAAATGCACTTTGGCTGGAAGAAAACCCAGCACCATGTTATGTCTCCTGTTGTACACATCACTAACAATAAAATCACTTTTCTCTGAAATACAGCTTCTTAAGCTGATTTGAACTGAGATGAGATGAAATAAAAGTGTATTTCTTGTTCAGTAGGTAGCACAGTGTGTCTAGGTCATCTCCTTGCAGCTTCTGCAGAATCAGTTGCTTCCTTCTAGTTTTGCATTTAGCATCGGTCTCCTAAAAGCTGATGAAGTAAAATAGGGTTAATAGCAAAATAGGGTTAGTAGCAAAATGGTTGTTTCAGGAGCTGGTGGTGGCAAGAAAGGCTGATATGTTGGCAACTTGTGAAGAAGCTGAGCTCAGGTCACCATTGTTGTGCTGTGAGTCTGAACTAGTTACTTGACATAGATGTGTCGTGATAGAAATAGATGCTGAGAGGTGTTTTTGAAAAACACATCGGTATCTAAATGTCCTTAGCAAAGGCAGATGAGGTAACTCACCCTGTGTCTGTCAAACCAGGATATTACTTCAAGCCACCAAAGGAGTGCCATGAGGTCTCACAGTTGCATTGTCAGACTTATGTAAGTGCTGTGATGTCTGGTGCAAATGTGCATACAAGACATTAAGTTTCAGGTTTCTCCTCCCTACCAGCAAATCATGATATAAAACACATACATGGCAGCTGCTTATTGCCTTCTCAGCTCATGGTGCTGGTTTGTTTAAAGCCCTGTCTGTAAAGCTGGATGTGGCTGTGATGGAGAGGTAGGTCAGTAATGATTGGTATGTCATTGACCTATCAACTGCAAGTGAAATGTGTGTTTATTTTAGGAGAGTTTTATTTGCATCGTGGTGTATTTTTTTTCTAACATGCATGTGTAGATTTAGTGCTGGTTTTACAAAAGAACATGAATTAAGTGCTTTTTAGGAATGCCACAAATGAAAGAAAGCAGATAGGGGAAACAGGTATTGCTGACAAGGACATATAATTTGGATACCATGTCATTAGTGCCAGAGGTAAGCGATAATGTTACATCAATGTTTACATTCCTTACATTTTTGTTGGCTTTAAAAGGCTTTGAATTGGGATGTAGCTTTGCATTCCACCTCACTACAATGGAAAAAGTAATATGGTTCAAATAAATCACAAAACAATTAATTTGCAAACCAACATATTTGTATTCTTCTGCACTAGTTTTGTTTTATGCTGATAATGAGCTTTTCTTGCTACCGTGATTGATGTGGTGCGAGATTCTGTTGGGTATAATGAAGGATAAGCTCTTATTTTTTGTGTTTTGCCAACATAAAATTTGAGTAATGGTTGGGATGATAGCGGTTGTTCTTTCTGCAGCAGCAGAGGAATAATGCAGCAGTTGAATTCCTGGAGAGAGCCTTTTCTAGTTAAAAGATATTCTTCAGATTCTGTTATGAACCAGAACAAAAGAATCATAGACTCAAATAATCATAAATCAAAGAATCAAAATGTATGTTGAAAGGGACCTTGAAGATCATCTAATTCTAACCCCTCCTGCCATGGGCAAGGACACCTTCCCCTAGATCAAGTTGCTCAAAGCCCCGTGCAACCTGACCTTGAACACTTCTAGGGATGGGGCTTCTATCACTCCTCTGGGCAACCAGTTCCAGTTTTCTACCACGCTCACAGTAAAGGATTTATTCCTTATATCTAACCTAAATCTACCCCCTTTTAGTTTGAAGCTATCACTTCTCATCCTATCACTACATTCCCTGATAAAATGTCCAGCCCATCTTTCCCGTTGGCCCCCATTAAGTACTGGAAGGCTGCAGTAAGATCTTCCTGGAGCCTTTGCTTCTTCAGGCTGAACAACCCCAGCTCTCTCAGCCTTTCTTCCCAGAGGAGATGCTTCAGTCCCCCCTGATGCTTAGGATTGCCCTGACCCAGGCATGTGATACTGGGTATCAGATCCAGGCTTCCCTTCCTGGTTTTTGTTTGTCCCTACAGGAATGACAAGAGTCACCTGCAGAAGAGGCTGGATGCCAGCTGGAATCATCCACATGAAATGAATATGCTGCTCATGAAAATCAATCTGTGCTCAACACGAATTAGCCTGCTTTATGCTCAGCTGTAATGCTGCCATAAGATTCCTTGAAGGAGGTTTATAAATATTCTAAAGCCACCTTTCAGCATTCATTTCTTTATGTAATTAATTTATTCTAGTGCATGTAAGCATCTGTTATAAGCTTATAGTGGAATTTTATCAAATGAACGGTGACAGACAGAGCTTAGGTGTTAAAGCTTCAGAGCAACCAAAAAAAAACCCAGAGTGGTGGAGGAGTTGGTAGCTGGGTAGCTTTGTTGCCACTCATAGCCTATTCACACACGCATAAACTGGGGAGTAGCTTTGTTTGGGCTGATAAATAACTATAATAATAATAATTTTTAAATCCTTTGGTCTGTTCCTTTCCAAGCACTGAATCAAGACAGGTAAGTTACAATTCCCATTTTAGAGAGCAGGATATGCCAACCTGAGCTAAATTATTTACATGGGACCCACGTTTCAAAGCAGAATCCTGGTGTCCTGATGTCCCAGTACACTCCTCTCCTGCCTCCAAGTAACTTGATCTAATGTTTGATAAAAAATATACTGGTTTAGTAACAGCAGGTGTATTGTCAGAACAAAAAGATAATCCCAGTCTGCCTGTGATGTGCGGTGGGTAAGTCTGAAACCTGAGTTCATTCTTGTCAGATAAGCTGAGCGCTGTGCCTGGATGCATCCACGTGGATCTCCTCACGCTGTTTCACCATATGCCTCAGCGTTGGCACAGCCACCTTTGGGAGGAGAGAAGCCCTGCCCTTGGGAAAGGTTTGGCTTTGTGTTCAGATGTCACTGAACTAATTAAAAGGGTGGGTGGATGTTGTGTGTGCCTGGTAGGGTTTGCTAACTCCTTCCTAGAGTGGTTTGTGTGACATTAGAAATAATGGCACAGTTTCCTTCTCCCTTCCTGTGTTGCCATCATAAAATGGATTTGAACCATTAACTCTGGAGGCTTTTGGTGTGTCAGAGGACTTGTGCAGTTCCTCTTCTCTTTCTGATTTCTGAATCTTTTGAATGGATATTTGAATTCATAGATTTTTGTCATTATTTATGATTCTATGATTTGAAGTTCTGCTCCGAACAAAACTACAAGATGTGGTGTATTTTGATTAATCAATTGCATGATGGCATCCAGAACACATTATTTATCTGAACCCTTCCCTTTTGGGATGTATTATGATCTAACAAAAATTTACCTTCCTATTGAGCTCATTTCTCCTTCAGTAAAAAAAAATCATAAATGTAGATGTGTTTAACATCAAGCTAAGCCTTTACTGATCTGATTATTCAAGCTGCTATCTGGGAGCAGGCTGGGAAAGCAAGAGGTGGAAGGAGATGAAGTGCTGGATATCAAGTAGCCTATTCTCAGTTTAAGCTGACTAGCTATTGAATTGCATAATGCTGTTTTTCTGATGACCACTGCATTGTGGCTCTTGATTCAGGAGGTGGGGAAGCCCTGCTGGCTTCCATGTTCCTAGAGTGCTTCTCATCTGGCTGTTCATGGATCACTAAGATATGAGTGGCAAGTGATGTATGCCTGGGGCTTTCTGTAGATGATGGAAAACTCATTCAGGAAATATTTTTGGGTGACATGAGATTTGTGTACAGTTTGTTGCAATTATGTGCTAATGATAGAAGTTTTCCTATAGCCTAGGAAGGGAAGAGGTTTTTTTCTTTCTTCTTCTCTAGCTCTGTAGTAGATAAATTGCTCTATGAGTAAACCTAGCCCTTAAGCTCTATTTAAATATAGAAAATAGTTTTTAATAAATGTGTTAATAGGAAAATCAATAAGTGATGCTGTTTAATAAAAAAACCCCAGATGTTTTAAGTTGTTGTTCCTGGTGCTCCCACTCAAATGTAGAATCATCTTGTGAAGGGACTTCAGGAATAGTCTTTCCCATGCAAGTTAATAAGGCAATAAATTCTAGTTAATTGACTGTTTCCACATTCCATAGGCTTAAGGGAGTAATCAGTAATGTATCTTCCCATACAGTATACTTAATGAGAGAGAAGTGTTGGCAAGAGTAAAGTGTCCTCTGTTATATTTCATGTATAGCATCTATGTAAACTTTTCTTGGTCAAAAGTAAAAGCAAGCAATGTGTAAAATGAAAGATTGGTTTCTTCACCTTCCTGTATGAACTGAAGCTGCTGAGCTACTTTTACTTGTCCTCTTTGTGTCTAGTGCTTTCTTTCAAGGAGTTGTTCTGTGATATGTCACTGCATTTAACAACCTCCTCTTATGATAAAGTACATAAATCTTAATACAGTTTTGGGGAGAGGAGAGAGCAGGAGAAAGGGCATTTAGATGACTTGCTTTCTGTGTGGCGATCACAGGTTGAGATGTCAAAGTCTTGGATTTAAGAAGAAAATGTGAATACATTGTGGATGATTTGATTGAACACATCATTAAAGCTGATGGCTTGACTTGATTGTCTCAAATATGAGCATTTATTTTCCTTTAGCTCTTTCCTGCTCCATAGTGCCCCAAAGGTTGTGCAGGAACCTTGTGATAAGAGCAAGCACCTCTAACACGGGGCTTGTGGGCTCACTGTGCTGTGTATCTCCGTAACATGGCCTTGGTACCAGGACCCTGCATGAACTACTGGCCCGTGGAGTGGCAGCAGATGGTTGCCTTCTGTTTGCTTCTTTTCACCTTTTACTCAGCTCAGAGGAGCTTTGCTTACTGTATTAAAAGCCTGAGAGAAGGGGTAACATCTAATTGGATAGTGCCACAGCGTCCATAGCTGCTTTTCATGTGACTTTAAAGCACCCCCAGATGATTTTTGTCTAGTGTAGATACTAGTAACTTATGCTGATCTGTAATCAAAATGGGTTACATGGGGCACACTTAAGATGAACCACCTTGATGTTGCTGATTGCTGTATGTAATATTTATTCCCTAGTTGGTTTTTGTTGTTTTTCATTTTGGTTTGTTTTTTTTTCACAAATGAGAAAGTGGAGCAGACAGTTTGCATCCTTGGATCCTTTTCTGACTCACTCCCTGCCTCCTTTTTTCAGGTCAGTGCTCAGTTCTCAAAACGGATCCAGGCAAAAATCAAGGACCTTCTGCAACAAATGGAGGAAGGGCTGAAGACAGCAGATCCACATGACTGCTCTGCCTATACTGGCTGGACTGGTGAGAAAGTTAGAATTTGATTGAAGTTCGTTAAATGATGTAATTGGGTTTATTCACAGGAGGAGGTTTATTACAGGAGTAATGATTTTAAGCTAGGAAAGGATAGATTTAGGCTGGATAGTAGAAAAAAGTTCTTTAATATGAGGATGATAGATCACTGGAATGGGCTGCCCAGAGAGGTGGTGGAGGCCCCATTCCTGGAGTCATTCAAGGTCAGGCTTGATGGGGCTCTGAGCAGCCTGACCTAGGTAGAGATGTCCCTACTTGTGTAGGGAGGTTTGAGAAGATGACCTCTAGAGGTACCTTCCAGCCTATAGCGTTCTATGATTCCATGATATTCTCACAGGAGTGGCAGAGATACTCAGGTATTTGAGTGAGTTGGTTTCTTTTAACTCTGGACCCTTGGTCACTATTGCCTGGAATGACTTCCATTGACTTAGGAGACAAAATGAAGAAGAGATAATTGCCTTCTGTATATGGAGATCTTTCTCTTGCAAAAGGAGCAGATTTTCTAAGGTTGCTCTTTCTTTTTTTGGCTTACCTCTTGTTTCTTTAAGGTTTTCTTAAAATGAGCTATTTTCACATTTTTCTGTTCAGCTATCTACTAGCGATAGTCTCATGGTAACAACATCTTCTAATCATTATGGTGGGAGGAAGCGTTCCGTGCCCAGGAGCTTGGAGCCTTACAATCTGGACTATGGATAGTTCAGCTGTGCTTGTTCTGTCTGTGCAGAAATGGTAAATGAACATGTGGGGAGGAAGAGAATGGAGGCAGGGTTGCAAGATTGTGAAGTTCATGAAGATAAACAGGCATGGGGAAGCACTGGTTATTGCTGGGCACCATCGTTCATTTAGCCTTGCATCACTGGTGCTGCCCAGGTGTGAGTGAGCCCTTTTGATCCTTTAGGCAGAGCCTGCAGCTGTCGAGTCTGATGTCGCCACTAATCTTAAAGCTGCCAAAACATTTTTCCATCTAGGCCTCTTAAGTGGCACTTTGCTATTACAATGGCATATTCTATTCCTGCTCTGTTGAGCTTCAGGCATACTTCTACTTTCAGCACAGCGTGTTTGAAACGTGCCCTGAGGAGATCTGTTCTTTCTTTTGTCTTTGTGTGGTGAGAGGAAGCAGCTTGGAAAAACTTGCCGGGTTTTGCCTGTGCTGAGGCTTAACTCTGGCAATGAAAGGGTAAAATTTCTTTGCTTTCTTCTTGATATTTCGTTATAGGTGGTGATGTGGGTGGATGGGTGGGGAAGTTTTAAACAACTCAGGCTTAAGTGTGTTTCGAGGTCTGAAAGCGAGTGGCTGCTAAATAAGTGCAGAAGATCTCCAGTGGTGGGCTTTGTGGTGCTGACAGTAGGAGACAGCTCCCGGGGACACTGACTGACAACCGAAGTTATGGCTGATGAAGCAGAGCGTGCTGAAAGTGAGTCATCAGCTAAAAGTAACACAGCCATCATTAGTTGAAACAAGGAGAGAGATGAACAAGTGACGCAGTCTAGTGAGAGTGGGGTTTTTCCATCCTGTAGAAGGATCCCCAACTACGTCTATTCTATATTGTTAACGTCTTTCAAGGCCTTCTGTGGAAATGACTCTCAATAAAAATATTTACATGATTTGGCTTTTAAAATACTTATTGCAAATACTTTACCCCCCAGTTTGCTCCTTGCAGCATCTTGCTAGTGTGCAAATGAGAGGGTAAAAGCGATGCTGAAAAAACCGCCCTGCTTGTTATGTGCAAAGTCCTGAGCATTGGCTTGTGCTATGTGAAACATTTTTAATATCTTGAAGCACGTACTGTTGGCAACGTAACAACCACAGGACTCATGTTAGAGTCCATCTTACTTATACAGGTACTCTCTGCATGTGCCAGATGTCTTGGAGGAGGCATTTTAAGGGTGCTGCATAAGGAAGGATTGGATGAGCTGGGCCTCGTGGCTGCTTTTCTGATAATCCTTTGAAGAAGCCAATGTATCTACACATTTGTTGCAACATAAAAAAAAGGTTACAGAAATCCCAGTAAATATTCCACAAGTTCCCATGCCTCTGAACTGGACTAACCAAGCTCTGCAGCTCTTCTCTTGGACTCATCTGGAAAGGCCTGTTCAAAGCCAGTCTGAAGAACATCTGAGGATATAGCAGCACTCTTGTGGTGCCGTGCTTCTTGTGCTCCTCAGGTAGTTCTCTGTGGAGCTAAGTGGGCCTTGTGTGTACTCTGCTTTAGGTGTGACTCAGGAGAGTGCTCTCCCTGTTCAGAAATGAGTTTGAGATGCTGTAGGTTCTGGAGGTAAATATTTTGCTTCTGCAGGTGCATGCTTGCAGTTAGCCAATAAACATCCACTTACATAGATTTGTTTCACTTTCTTCAGTCTACATTGTTGCAATTTTTGAGATTTGGTTTGGTTTTAATGGAAAACTGTGTAATAAGTTTAATGGAGTGATTCTTGACGTTACCTTCCATCATTCTCTGAGGACTTTTTGGTTTTCTGGTTTTTACAAACCAGCTTAACTTGTAGCAGCTCATAATCTTGTTGTGAAATATATTTAAGGGGAATAAAGAACTTGGCAAGCTGAATCCAGAAACTCATCAAAAGATCCTTTTATAAATCAAATGGAAAATAAGTCACTTCTTGCATACAATAGGTGAGTATGGTCAATGTACTTGGTCGTACACGTGCTTGTTAGCCCAGCTTTTTGAGTCTTCAGTGATTTCTTCACCAAGCATTGATGCCTGTGTCATGAACTTTCTTCATTCTCTGCAAATTGTGAGTCTACCATTCAGCTTCAATCTGATAACTTTTTTATATTTCTCATAATCCCAATTGAAATGTAATCAGAATAGACGGCCTGATGCTGTCCCGTTGCATAACTTAAGACCATTGACTGGCACGTTTTAATTACCCAAATACCAGTTTGCATTTGAGTTACTGGTTTAGAGGCACTAAAGAGGGGAATATGATGTACTGAGAAGGAAAAGTAAATGAAACCATCTCTTTTTCACGTGGTTATTCCAGGTGTTGCCCTCTTATACCTGCAGCTGTACCGTGTCACGAAAAACCAGAGCCATCTGCAGCGATCCCTTGATTATGTGAAGAGAATCCTTCGCAATCTGAATGGCAGAAGAGTTACTTTCCTTTGTGGTGATGCTGGGCCACTGGCAGTGGGTGCAGTGGTTTATCACAAGCTGAAAAATGACACTGAATCTAAAGAATGTGTTGCCAAGTAAGTGGTTGATGGTGAAAAAGGCTGTGCCCTTCATTTGTAGAGAGCATTGGTTCAGTATCGTTAACAAGTGGAGTGTTGGAGGACAGGATTAAAAAACAGAGACACTTTCCCCCCTGATACATTTTGAGTGGAAGAATTCAAAATAGGTTTTATCTTTATTAAAGCTGGCTGGCACTTGATTCATATTTAGCAGGTTATCTTGAGTCCTCTGTCACTGTAAGGACAGGATGTCCTGGGCGTATCTGTAGTGCAGGCACGTTTTGATTTTGTCACATTGAAGTGACATTTAACAAAAGCTGCTTGCTTGTTATCAGCAACAGGTAGTGCTTGTGCAGTGTGTGATGCCTCTTGTAAAGAGCAGGTCTTAATTGTAGATTCATGATGAAACGTGTGCACTAAAGGGGTCTGGAAACACCTAGGCAAAAACATGGCATATCAGATTGATATGTAACAAAGATTTAATAAAACAAAGAGCAGACACTTGCTGAACTGTCAAAGGCAAGGGCTTTAATTAGGTCAGAGCTTACGGAAAAAATCCAGCCCCTTTTCAAAGTAATGTAAATGTAACGAATGTCTTAAGAAATCCCATTTAGATGTAGAACTTCCTTGAAGAAGTGACTGTCCCTTTGCTGGTACGGAGCTGATTGCTGTCCCAGGAGGGCTGGAAGCACTGGAGCCCTATGTGGCACCTATTTGGCACCAGTGATCCACCTGCTAGCGGTCCAGCAGCACACCTTAGGCTGCCAGAATTTGTGGACTAGCCTTATGTCCTCATCAACATTCTGGTTTCTATTTGGGAATAAAATTGGCCTCTTTCTAATCTAGAATCCTAGTGTGATTAATCTCTGCTTGCTGTTCCTGAAAGAATATTTCTCCTTTGAAATGGGTGGTAGGTTTGGGGTTTTTTTTTTTGCTTTTAGAACTGGCAGTAAACTTGGGCATGTCATTTTGGATGCAGCTAGGAAAGCAGTGTTGCTGCAAGGCATGAAGCACAAGTAGAGCAAAATGAGATTAGCAATAAATCTTTGAGTCTTGCCTCTCCTTGGCAAGTCATTTCTAGGAGGAGCACTGAAAAGAGGTTAGTTTGATTATTTGTTTCTTTTTTTCCTTTTTTTGTTTACAAATATATTCATGATACCAGCTGAGTGGTACCTCAGAGATGCCAGAATGTAATCTGTGATTGTACTTCTGCACCGTTTTACTTTGTAGCCCTCCAGTTGTATGATTTAAATAATAAAACTTAACAGTGGGCAGTTTGAAAGAAAATAATTTAATTCTAAGTCCAAAGCATAGTTCCAAGAAAGGAATGATAATGTAAAATTCTGTTGGGTTTTTTTGTGAGTTGCTTTTCCCTGGTATTAAGCAGTGACAGCATAAACAAGCCATTGGGCCAGTGGTTTTGCACCAACGTGATGTTAATGCTAACATTTCTGCCAAGTAATAGCAGCTGGGGAGTCTGGGAGTTGAATTTGGTCTTAACCCAGATTTTCTTGCCCCCTTCCCCAGTTGAAGATGTGATCATCTCCGTGGTTTCATCTAATGGCCAATGTAATCACAAGAGATAGGAAGAGACAGGGAGGGAGTGGGCAGGAAAACAGATCTCTGCTCCACCTCAGTGCAGAAGCAGACTGATGGAGTGATGTCAAGGAGTCTCTTTGGAGCAAATGAGAGTTGTGATGGCCAACCCAAGGCTGTTTTTTCCATTGCTAAGGCAAGCAAAACGCTTGTGCATAATAGTAGTGTCCTTTTCAACATTGAGCTGCTAAACTTTTAAGACAACCTGTTGTCTAGGGAGGGGGAGTGCTGAATGGTGGTATTGGGTTTTGCTTTTGGTTTTTCTCACTTCTCAGAGGCTCCAGGAGGCTTCCCTATTTGCTGGAGTAGCTCTCCAGCCTCCTCCAGCCCCTGCCTTGCACCCATACATCTGTCTGCACAAAAACCTGATAATTGCACTAATGCTCACCTGGTCCAGCTCCGAGTTGCCTGTTTGTCAGGGATGGCAGGCATGTAGAGCTCCTGGCAGCCAGCTCAACTGGGGATGACTGGAGGGAGGTAGTGGGGCTTCAGCACTCATTCTGGTTGGGTTGGTGGCTTGTACAATACATAGTCCAGTGTGTTGTCTAGTAAAGATGCTCTCTTTCCCCACCTTCCTTGTCTGATTCAGGCTGT
Source organism: Brachypteracias leptosomus (assembly GCA_013401335.1). Classification (NCBI taxonomy): domain Eukaryota; kingdom Metazoa; phylum Chordata; class Aves; order Coraciiformes; family Brachypteraciidae; genus Brachypteracias; species Brachypteracias leptosomus. The sequence continues at coordinate 135,125 of VYZX01033106.1, read as the reverse complement.
TGCAGCTCCAAAGGACAGTGATAAGCACAGATGCTGAACTTCCAGATGAGCTGCTTTATGGCAGAGCAGGTTACCTATATGCCTTGCTGTACCTGAACACTGAAATTGGGCCGGACACCGTCCCACAGTCTGTTGTCAAAGAGGTAAGATACTTTTCTCTCTCCAGTGCCACAGCATCAGTGAGGTTGAACTGGAATCACTCCATCATGTAATTCAAGGGATTAAGAGAGGGATGCTGGAGAGGAGAGGGACTTAGAACTGGAAACTCAGTCTCATCTGTCCCTCCAGTCTCTTCCCCCTTTTTCTGCTGCCCAGCTGGGACTGAGACAGGCTAGTGCAAGTGGGTCCATGGCCAGCCATGGAAAAGAATCTAATATGTAAGTAGTTTTAGAGTATTTGAGGATGAGAAATCATCACAAAAATCCTTAAGACAGAAGTGTGGAAGTGTTTAAGTGAAAAGAAGGAGAAATCAGTGTGGGGAAGATGCACAGTTGTTCTGCAGATACCAGAACCAGAGAAGGCTGACCTGAAAAAACGTGATTAGAAAAATTTATATATAAAATTTCTACTCTTAGAAATGCAAGCGATTCGATCATTTATGAAAAATTCCATTTCTACATCAACACTTGAGCCCAAATGGATTTAATATTGCTGTCCTGTCACTGTTTATTGTGGCTTATTCTTTACTGTGGTTTTAGTCGTGACAAAGCAAAAGCCTCTGCATCAAAGCAGATGAGACAGACAGACAGAAGGGGTGTGTTCTCTTTCGTAGGTCATAGATGCTATTATTGAATCGGGGAAGAACTTCTCGAAGGAGGAGCGGAAGACGGACCGTTGTCCTCTGTTGTACCAGTGGCACAGGAAGCAATACGTTGGAGCAGCCCATGGAGTGGCCGGGATCTATTACATGCTCATGCAGGTAAAAACATCCTCTGTGGGCAGGGGTGAAACACCAGTTTGGATCAGAGGATCGTATCTTCAGCTTTCATGCACGTGCAGTGTTGTTCTGGATCAGGGTCTCACAATTTGGAGTTAGACTCTGCAGCACAGAACTCTGCAGAGGTGCTCGCTCAGGCCCTGGTAGCAGAAGAAAAACATGACTCGGACATCCTTGCATTAGAGTGAATTAACCCTTGAATTCTGGTGCAGAGCACCAGCATTCCAGGAGCTGAAGTTTCCTATCCTCAACAGAGACAGTGAGGTGCCTTCCCTCATCCTCATACTTCTGGTGCCTGCTGTTAGACCACTTAAATATTCACTTACCATCCATCACTCTTCAATTTTTTGCTGTTTTTAAGTGAGTGCGCCGTTGGTGCCTCCTGCCCTCCATGCCCTTCCTCTCTTTCTTGTTACTGAATTTTTATTTATTTTTTTTTCACTGTCTTGAAGCTTTTGGAAGACTCCTTAATCAAATATTAGTCTTAAATATGCTTTTATTCTTTAGGTATTCATCTTCTCCCTTATCTCCCCTATCCCTCCCCCCAAAATCTGGTGTTCCTTAGGGCATTTATGACCCCTACTCTCCTTTTCCTGTTGCCCTGAGTGAGATTCCTCTCTTTACTATACCTCCTCTTTCCCACACTTAAATCCACCCCCACCTCTCTGCCCTGAGATTCTCCAATAGGATTGTGATGTTTTTCAGAACAGATCTGTATATCTCATTTCTGTTGCACAATCTGGAGAAAGAGCCTTAAGATTCATTGCAGAAGATGTCTGTAGAGCTGCAGAATTGGTATTTCACCTGTTTCTGGTTTTTAAAGGTGCTGCCAGTCCGTGCATCTTTGTAAATGTTAATTTCCTTACCAGCCCATGCTGAATGACTTTCTTTCAGGCATTTAGAAGGATTGTATGTCCTTGCAGCTTTGTACAGAAGTGACTGAGCTGGTGTTTGGTGCTGCCACTGCTCGGCCATTCCTCATTTGCAAAAGATGCTGTGACTTCTCCCCACCGGTTTCAGATTAGCTCACACCACTTCCACCAGTAGCTCAGGCTAAAGCAGCTGACTTGGCTGTTGAAGTGGCTACTGCTCTGCTACCTGGGGGCATATTATAACCTCCCTACAGCCATTTTCTGCATGACCATCTCACTGGGGCCTCAGGCTGCTCTGATTTACTGTACCCTTAGCTTCACTTTCTGTTTTCTTCACCAAGGCGGCCCACCCTCTTCTGGCTCCCTCATCTTTTTGGCTTCCATTTTTTCCTTCCCTGGGTCTGCTAGATTTTCTAAGAAACATCCATTCCTTTGAAGGAGCCTCTTTAAAGGCTCCGTCCTTCATTTACTATTCAAGTTTGATAGCAGAAATAAAAGCACGGTGCTTTCTGGTTTAAGCAGAAGCTGCTCTGTCTACACGTTAGGATTGTAACAGTCTTTTCCTTTACATGTAATTGCTGCTTTTAAGAATTACCACAAAGCCATTGTTTATGCAGCATTAGATTACGGTCTTTTGACTGTACATTAAATATTGTGAGTCATGCAGAGTTGAGTCATCCACTGCAGAAGATGATGGCATATCGGAGTCCATCCTTTCCCCATCCCTCCCACGTCAAATGTGGAGATATTTTTCTGTATTTTCAGCAAAGGATTCAGGAGATGGTTTGTTGAGTGATTGCTTGATAACAAAAAAAAGGGCATCCAACATAGCACCTGAGATGTGAAGGTCATTGATCATCATTTCTGTACACAACCGTTATGAGGAAACACGTATTTCTGGGTTTATTTACAGAAGAGTGCTGGAAGAGTAAGAGCTTGACAGTGTTAAATAACTCCAGAAGGGAGAGAGAGAATTCTGAATATTCCAGAGAATTCTGGAATCTCTAATTTTAGGCTCTTTTACTAACCCTAAGGCAAGAATATCTGTTTGCATATCATTGCTCTTGGCCAGAGAGTCAGGACACATACCTGTAGGTTACTTTTCTGCTGTTGGAAGTAGGTGCTGGGAGCCTCAGCAGCTTGGGCAAAGAACTCAGCTTGTACTCAGATCTTCTTGGAAGCACCAAGGGAGAAGGAGGTTTGTAAAGAGCTCTGCTCTTCTTGGATTTACCTCCCAAGGATGGACATGCTGGACTGGGCTTGCCTTGCACAGCTCAAGACTGAAGGCATTTATTTGTTGCTGGTGCCCATCTCTTTTCCTTCTGCAGCAGAGGTGCAGCATGAAATCAGAGCCACAAAACAAAGCTTCCCCCAGAGCCTTCCTACAGCTCAGTGTGTGTGTGAGCTGATCAGCTCCAGGGTCATCTTCATGATAAGCTGATCTGTATTCAGGTGTACTTGTGATAAGCAATGTGAAGGTTTCTGTTCTACTCAGAAAAACACAGAGATGGAGTTTGCTTAAGGCACCTGACAGGTAGAAGACTGGCAAAGCTTTCCTGGATGAGGTGAAATAGAGGCTTTTGGGTTTTTCTGGTTACTGAAAACACAGCTATTGAAAGTCTGCCTTCCTTTGTAAGGCTGTCAGTTGTAGCGGTATGCTCAGCTATTGAGTCACAGAATCATAGAATGGTTTGGGTTGGAAGGGACCTCAAAGATGATCTAGTTCCAACCCCCCTGACATGGGCAAGGGACACCTTCCACTAGACCAGATTGCTCAAGGCCCCATCCAGCCTGGCCTTGAACACCTCCAGGGATGGACCATCCACACCCCCCCTGGGCAGCCTGTTCCAGTGTCTCACCACCCTCAGAGTGAAGAATTTTCTCCTAATTTCCAATCTAAATCTACCCTTTCCCAGTTTGAAGCCATTACCCCTTGTCCTATCACTACAGGCCTTTGAAAAAATCCTGCCATAGCTTTCTTGTAGGCCCCCTTCAGATACTGGTAGGCTGCAATAAGGTCTCCCAAGAGCCTTCTCTTCTCCAGGCTGAACAAGCCCAGTTCTCTCAGCCTGTCTTTGTAGAAGTGCTCTCTTCTGGACCTCCCTCCAACAGGTCCATGTCCTTCTTGTGCCGGGGGCTCCAGAGCTGGATGCAGTACTCCAGGTGGGGTCTCATAAGAGCGGAGTAGAGGGGCAGAATCACATCCCTCAACTTGCTGGCCATGCTTCTTTTGGTACAGCCCAGGACACAGTTGGGGCTTTCTGGGCTTCACTTGCCAGCACATTGCTGGCTCATGTTGAGTTTTTCATCAACCAACAATGCAAATGTGCTGGAGCTGCTGGGAAACAGTGAAAATGCTTGACACCAAGACAAGCAACAAAGACAAGTTATTTAAAAAAATCTCAGTTATTAGGCTTCTGTAGGCTCCAGTTTCCACAGTTGTTCCCACAGCTTGCAGGAATTCCAGAAATTGTGTAGGTTGTTTAAAAAATAGAGAGCTCTGTTATGAAAACACCATAAAATGGGCTGGTAGAGGAGGGAATGCCAACAAAAAACAACTGCAGACCTAACAGATACTCCTCTTCTCAACCTTCATTTACCAGGATCATGCAGGTTGATGGATATATTCTCCTTTTGGCAGGGATGTAAATTAAATAGAAGAAATGAGAAAATTCAGAAACGCAATGTAAGGATGAGTTTGCTACCTGGAGAAGTAGCTATTGCTTCTGAAATTGGAAATGCAGGTTTAGAGCCCATAGCTTCAGGGAGTTTTGTCAATGATGGAGAACTTTAACCCTCAAAAACCTTTGCTGGGTTTGCCACTATGTACACTTGTCTTCATTTATTGGGAAATAGGTTTGTCTACATTAGTTATTTTTAAAACAAAATGTGTCACCCATTCTGTTTGCAGTGTGCATTACGAGCAATGAAGCTACGAACCCATCTTTATCCCATAAGTATTCTTTCTATTTTAAGATATAAAGGGAGGCCTGGGAGTTTTGAAATCCATATTGTATTCTCAGTTCTTCCCTAGTTTTTCTGTGTCACCTCCAGTAAGACAGGTAACAACTTGGAGCCCCAATTTCTTTGTCTCTCCAGCAGCTGTAAATGTGCTCATCACACGGGTATGACAAGCAGACATTAATTAAAACTGTATGAAGCGATTCAAAGTATTTGGATCAAGGGCACATATGTAGGATACTTGAAAATAGATCATAGAATTAACTGTTGGTACACAATTTGTTACTACTTTTGTTTATGGCCTTGGTGGTGTTTTTCTTGAATGTTTTCTGTAGCCAATTGCAAATGTGGACCAGGAGACCCTGGCGGAGCTGGTGAAGCCAAGCATTGACTACGTGCGTCATAAAAAATTCAGGTCTGGGAATTACCCCTCGTCACTGAGCAATGAGACTGACAGGCTGGTTCACTGGTGCCACGGTGCCCCCGGAGTCATCCACATGCTCATGCAAGCTTATAAGGTGAATCATTCTGTGTTCATACACACCTCTAGTTCCACAGAGAGGCCTGTATGCAGGCCTCTGAGATTGTAAGGCTTGTGTTTTACATCTTTTTTAGGCTTTCAAACCAGAACCCTAGGCAACACACCTAAAAATCTCAAAATACTTACATAGGTATGTTTATAAAGAGGAAATAAGTGGGTAAAATTGCTTCTCAGGGTGCCAGTAGTTACTAGACTTTAGGCTTTCTTGGGAAAGGGCCATATATTAAACAGTTTGATAGCAGAGTCCTGGGTGTGAGAACATTGACCTAAATTCTTTGAATCTTCATCCCAAGAGTTTTAAGAATTATGTTGGTTTTCAAAAGCGTGAGTTTGGGTTTCTTGCCAAAGAATGTCTTCCATTATTAAGACACAGCCCTTGAGAACTTAACATCAGAGCCAAGATTCCAGGCCCCTTCTTGGGCGTAAATATAACGGCTGAGCTACCACAAGCCTCCTCTTTGCTCTTCTTTATCCTTAACTAGGTTTGCTATCTCTCTTGTGTTGTGCAGTTCTGATTTGCATGACATTTGAAAGTATGCCATTTAATTAAATTTATGCAAATTGATTCTTGCTTTTGACAGCCCTCCTTGGCAGATTCTCTGGTTGGCCTCTGGGTGGGCTGATGAAAAGCAGGTTTGTGGTGCTACCTGAAATGTGAACTGTGAAACTCTTACATCATTGCTGAATGTAGCAGCAGTCACAGTTGCTTTTCTTTGGACTGTGGTAGGAGGTTGACTTAATACTGCAGGCTTCTTTTTTTATTTTATTTTTTTTCCCCTTTTTCTCTGTCAATGCAATGCCTGCCCAGCACAAAATGCTTTGCAGGAGATAAGAAGGATAGGACAAAATTCTGTTTAGCACTCTTCTTTCTGGCCACTTTCTATGTTTAAGGTGATGGGGCATGTGATGCTTTTCTTTCGTTCTTTATATTCTGCTTTTTGAAGAAGCACTAAGAAAAATTGGAGTACGTTTTGCTGGCTGTGCTTTCAAACCAAGCACAAGGAATTGCAATAGCACAGCAGTGTTGGTCCTGAAATCAAATGCTGTTGCCATGCCTTAATTCAAAATGTTACAGCTAAGTAGGTGGCAAACCCTGTTCAGAGAGGGACTTTATCAAGCTTGTGGGTTTAAGAATCTTGCACGTTCATTGTTTCTATTACCTTATTAAATAGCCTGGCAGGGGATGCCATCTCTAAAGAACTAGGTCTACAGTAGTGCCTCAGTCACTTTTCTTTTTTAGGTTGTTTTTTTTTGATCTTGGTGATCTGTAGAGTGCTTTAGGCAAAGGGGAGCAGAAAAGTAGCCTTTTAAATTGAAGTCTGGTGGTGTTCAGCTGAATTACTTGGTTTTGTTTCATGCTCTCTTGATGCACTCTGTGTCCAAAACGCACTTGAGTTGCAATAAACTTTGCAAAATTTGTCCTTTGCCCAAACTGGCCAGTGCTTCTGAGTATTTCCAATGCTAATCAAGTAATGGAGTGTTCCTGCTTGTGCTTGTGACACAGAAGAGTCCTATGCTGTGCAAAGAAATACTCTTCTGCATTTTTTACCTGGAATTGAAGGCAGATGGTGAGTAATCAGGAAGAATTACTCAGGGGGAGCAGGACCTAGTCCTTTAGGACCAGATTTGATGGCCAGTATTGTGTGTTACATTTTTGAAGGCAAGAATTACGTTTCTGTATTTCAAATCAAATGGCATTGTGGTTTGGGAATGCAGGGGAGAAGCAAAAAAAGACCCTTCAAATAGATTATAGGTAGTGGAACCAAGGGTCATGAACTCAAGTGTTTCCTTTGAGTTCCTGATTTCAGAAACAAAAACTTGAGAAGTTCTTTCTTTTTCCATGCAGGGAAAGGAGAAACAATGTAGTAAGAAAAGAAAGACAAGTCTGTGGTGAATGGATTAGTAAAATTGAATACAAATTGTGTATGGAAAAAGCCCACACCAACAGCAAAACATCTCTCAGGTCCAGCTTCCTTTTGTTTTCATTAGTGCTTCAATTTATATGTGTTTATTCTCTGTTTTTATTCCACAGACTTTTAAAGAGGATAAATACTTGAAAGATGCAATGGACTGTAGTGATGTCATCTGGCAGAGAGGTTTATTGAGAAAAGGATACGGGATCTGCCATGGTACTGCTGGCAATGGCTACTCCTTCTTGTCTCTCTATAACCTAACTCAGGACAAAAAGTACCTCTACCGAGCTTGCAAGGTGAGCTCTGCAGCATCCCAACAAAATTACTGCTCCCTTCTGAGTCATAATGCCTGTGCAAGAGCAAACAGTGGTCAGAGTAGGCTGTTGTGTGCTGGAGCTGGCTGTGTGGGACAACAGGGTCCTGTTGCTTGCTCCCCTTTACTCGCTCTGTGACTGGATGGCTTCAGCTGGGTCCATGGGGCACACACCATCTCAATACACAGAGTGAGTCACGGAAATGTTCCGTAAGGAGGGAAGAACTAAGCACATGTTCAGAAGAAAATAGAGTCTGAAAATCAGCCTGCCTGAACAATAACAGGCTGGTGTTATGTGGTGCTAATTACTCCATTGAGACATCCGCTGTCATCCTCAGCTCCTCAAGCAATACTGTTTGTAGTCTTTTGTAATTATTTGTTTTCAGACTAGTGTCTGTTTGGGGCTTTTAGAGCTCTGAATTGCCGTTATTAAATTGCTCACTTGTTTTTTTTTCATTAATACAAATTGCTGAGAAGGACACATTGAGAGTTTTTCCACTGGAATCATCCAGGTTCTTGCTCTCAGCTCTGACTATGCTAGCAGTTACCAAAGAGAAGACAACTTTCTCTGCCTCTGTTTCCTCATCTTTGGGGTTCCTTCCAACCCAAACCATTCTATAATTCTATCTCATAAGTCTTTGATTTGGTTTTGGTTTGTTTTGTTGAGGTTTTTTTTCAGCTAATCACTGATACTAGGTTTCACATTGCATACAGAGCTATTGAGATGAGGCCTTTTAAAAGACATTGCAATGGGAAATCTGTTGAGCTGCTTCTTAGGTGCTTTTTGGTGAGCACTGGCCACATGTAAAGCTGTTGTGGTCATCTCCACTGTCAGCCTGTCCTCTGTCAGTGGAGCTTTAAAAAGTTGCTTGTCTCACATTTACCAAAGCATCATGTTGTGAGGACACCTGTAGACATACCTGCATCCTAGAAAACATACTAAACCACCAGCACTCCTATTGTCCCAGAACTGGGTTCTTTAACTGATGTGCAAAGAGCCAACCACAGTTCAGATACTCGTTTTATTCCAGTTCTGTGCAGAGAAAAGCTTCTAGCACACCCGGTTAAAATCCCAGTAGATATTTACACATTCAAATTCTATAGCTATGCCCATTGTCAAGGCCTAGTAGATGCAGGCCTAAAGATTCAATGTTGTATGAATTAACTACCCATTCTCAGAGGATAAGGGGCTTATTTGTGCAGGGAGCTTTTTAAGCTAGGAGGTGAGGTTTTCCACATTATAATAATATTATGAGATAGCTCAACTTCAGGGCATCAGTGTGGGAGACTTTGCTGGCTTTTCCAAACAGCATTTATCCTCAAGGATGCATGTCCAGTGAGGCTGGGAGATCTTTGGCCTTCTCCCTCAAGGTTTTTCTAGGACTTACTATCTCAATACACTCTTATCTTAAGATGTACTGTGTCAGCGTAACCCTAAACAGTCCATCATCCTTCTCTTATTAGTCAGCCATCAATCCATCACCCATTCCTCTCCTGAGACTGTCTTATCTTATAGAAAACAAAAAACAATGCTTAACAAGCCTCATACAATCAGTCATGATTCCCATGGCAAATGCAAGACTCTTGTTACATGTGGACTCTCCACTGCTGATGTGTGAGCTCCAGCACCAACAGGCGTTGCTGTCAGCAGAGCTCTTGGGCTCTCCCCATCGTCCTCGCTGCTCCTACGTCTTCTGTGGCTCTGCAGCAGTGGCAACTCCTGTTGGTGCTGTACTTCTGGCCCAAGAGAGCCCTGACATTCTCCTGTACCAAAAGCAAACATACTGATTTCAAAGCCAAAAAAGGAAGATACTCAGTTACTTCCTTTGAGAAGGAAGATTTGGCCCAGTGGCCAAAGACTGTTGGCTGGAGGTGGCCAGCATAGTCAGCTCTGGCAGCATATTTGCAGTCCTTCTGTATTTTAGCATCTCCAGTATTCAGTCAGGCCCTTTGGGCAGTTGCAGGGGAAATCTTGAAACAGGCTGAAGAATCAGCTTGTCTGGCATTTGTGAAATTGTTGCTTTTTGAGCCAGAGTATGCAGGGAAGCAAGTGTGCAGTTGTGTTGGTACCTACGGGCATGTAACTGAGAGCAGAAGGTGGCTCCCCTCCTTTTTGCTTACACCAAAAACATGATGCCCAGGGGAAGGAGTCTGGCCAGGGATCCTTGGTTACCTCTTGGGACCCATGAAACTATTTCAAAAATGAACCAGAAGACCTTGAAAAGCCATAGCTCACCCCTGGCTTGTGCTTCCCACTTTGGGCTTTGCAGCTTTTCTCCAGCACGATCAAACAGGCTCCCAGGAGGCTGAGGAGCTCCTCGCTGGGCTGCCTGTGAGAGAAGAGAGGGGCTGTGGCAACAGAGAGCACCTGAGCCCTGCGCTGCTCAGTGTGGTGGCTAAACCAGTGCTGAGGGCAAGCCTGCCCAGCCTGTGTCACAAACAATGGCAGGTATCTTCCTGCTAGAAGGTATTTCTTTTCTTTCCTCCCCCTCCTTGATTTAACAAAGATATCAGCCTGGCTTACTGGATCTGTGAGTCGTGCTGAAGCTATGAACCAGCAAACAATGCTTGTGCTTCAGTAGGCCAGGGTGCATTTTTTAATTTCAGTTGCAGTTCCCAGGCTGGCAGTAATAATAAAGGCTGGTATGCAATCAGATGTGGATGTTGCAAGAATGGGTTGTAGTTTAGAAACACACCATAGACATATTCGGTCCTCATGTATAAGACAAGATTACATGGAGAATTAAACCTTGGCTTGAAGGTTTATACCCGTGGGGGGCTGAAAAATGTTTCATCGGTTCTTCGTAACAGCAGGAACCACAATGTTTGTGTTGGTGGGTTTTTGCTGGGTTTCCACAAGACATTCACACACATGCACACACCACTACCAAGAGAAGAAAAATCCATCCCCCAGTAAACACTTAAACAGAACAGAGCAGGGAGAAGGGAGGAGATGCCACCCTTTATCCTCCATTTGAACAGACTGAACAGCTCCCCAGAGCTGGGGCACCTTCTAGTTAGTAGGATGATCTGTTTGCTAGCAGGTGACCCAAATTGCAGGGGGAGTGGGGAGACACCTCTAGTTCTGTTCTTTGCAGGAGTCTTTGCACTGTGTTTTGAATAAGCAGTGGCTCACTTCCAAACACAGAAGTACCAGAGGAAATTGTGGCCCCACTATGCTCTGGGGTGTCATCAAGGAGAAGTAGATGGTTGCTGTTAAATTGATCCAGATGCAGTCCATAAGTCATGTATGTCTAATGTAGCTACTGCAGCAGCATTGAGCCAACACAGGCAGGATGCTGCTAACTCTTTTTAATGGCATTCCATCTTCTGCAACAAAATATTGATGACCATAATTGTTTAATTGCATTTATAACAGTTTTTCATAAGGCGTGGGAAGAGCAAATGAATAAAACTAAGTAATGGTAGCTGGGGATTTAATACTCTAAATTGGTGCATGGAAGTGAAAGAAATCCAAAATGTGATTAACAACCCTAAGTCCTGAGAACGTAAATTAAGCACCAATACAGACAAGAAACTGATATGATGGTATTAGAAAATTTTTGCCCTTGAGACTGAATATATCTGTTCTCGCAGCATTTTTTATTGATGTGTAGCAGGGTTGATTTGCAGAAAGCAGAAGTTGTGTACAGCCCACCTAATTATGTTGCTGTGAAACTGAAACTCATGCTGTGGAAATAATTCTCCTAAAACCTAATTGCAGCCTTGTCACAGTTGAAGTGGGACCAGTTGATCTCAAACTGTGATTTCTCTACTGTGTCTCTGCTTACACTGTTTTATATTTAGTACCTACTAAAGATATGCAGATACTCAAACTTGCATTTAACAGTGTTAAACAATAATAAAAACCAGTATCTTTTTTTTTTCATGTTTTTCCCCAGTTTGCTGAGTGGTGTTTGGAGTATGGTGCACATGGATGTCGTATTCCCGACCGACCTTATTCTCTCTTTGAAGGTAAAGTGATGGTGTTGCCAGTGGTGGTGTATTCTGCAGGAAAGAAGGGCAACCTTGCAGTTTTAGAACGTGCTTAGGAGTTGGGATGTTTTCGCTGGGCTCCTCTACTATTAGAAATAGACATGGCCTACCTCCACCTCTGCCTAAAAGAAGGTGGTGGGGGTGGAGAAAGACAAAAGAAAATCATTCATTATCATGACTTTCACTTTTAGTTGCATTTCAGCAGTTGCAACTGTGAAGCCTTGAATAGAATTCTGCTATGCTGATGCCTTGGCTTAAAGCAAAGAGAAATCTGGGCAAGGGTTTTGCCTCAGGTGTTGTTGCAGAGGAGCAACTGTGGGTAGGGGGTTTCAAGCAGTTGCTGGCTTCTCAGAACTAGACCTTCTCTGTTGCAGTACTGAAGTAAGGAACAGCTAGTTTTAATATGAACCCAAATCACTCGAACAGAAAAGAAATGAAGAGTTCTTAGGGGCTTTCCTGTAAGTTCAGAGATGTTCCTAAATACTTTCCTAGAGCTTTGTATTTTATTTTTTTTCATTCGTAGTGTGTTTTATACTCCCTATCTTATCCTTACGTTTTGGAAACACAGTAGCAAGGAACCATAGACCCAAGTAGGATTTAAAGCCTTTACTTAGGAACAATAAGCCTAGTGTGCCACCTACCACAAATCCATGAAATTACAGCAGACCGACTAGGGCTATTTTACAAATAAACCAACCCAAGGTGTGAACACAAGGGAGCAGTAGTTATATGCATCCCTTCCAAATACAGAGTTATTGCCTTAAAGCTTAAGGGAGAAAAGTGAAGTATTCTTACTCCTGAGAGCTCCCTTGCATGCATCTGTAGAGGGGAAAAAGCAGGTACACAATCTGTTGTAGAAGAGCTTTGAAACTTGTTGAGAAGGTGTAGTACTGCCAGCAATAGGATGATTGGTGCTTTTAATGCAGCTTTTCTATTCATTTTTTTAATGCCAGTGATTTTAGAAAAAAAATCAACAAGTCTCAAATTTGAGACAAAAAAGCCTTAATTTTGTTAGGGGGGGGTGTAGCCAAAATTGTGCATGAAGTTGTCCACTTATGCATGTATGTGCACGCTTCCAGTGGAAGTTGCATGTCCATCTTACGGGCTTGTCCTCATCATTTCATTTGCATCAGATGCTGTATTTCAGGAAGGTTCCTTTGTTTGTAGCTTGACCATAAAACTGAGCTTGTATTTGTATGCTCTCGTGCCGTAGGGTGCCTCTGTGGTCTGTCACCCTAAGAGTTTTATTAGGTGATGCTGGTGTTCAGTGCTTCAGGCTCTAGATGACCTCTTCATGAGTAGTGAGCAAATGAATCTATACACCACAGCTATAGCAAAGCTTTGCCTTTTAACCAGTGAAATGATGAACAAGAGCTGCTCAGTTTCTGAGGGACAGTCCAAATTGGGATTAATTTTACTTAATTGAAGTAATATTTGAGGTTGTGCAACTGAAATGATGGTAGCAGAGAGATCTTGTGAAACTTGGTTTCCTGGGCAAAGTACAGATGAACTTGCCTTTCTTATAGGCCCAAAGTTAATTTGGTCAAAAAAAAAAGATCTAGTGAGGAGGTGTTCAAACAGGCTCTGTTGCCTTTGGTGGCAGCTGTGCTCTTTTAATGTCAAAGATGCACAAGGATCTCTTTCTTATTATGTCTTAGGCATGGCTGGAGCTATTCACTTCCTCTCAGATATTTCAGTACCGGAGACTGCCCGGTTTCCAGCGTTTGAACTTGGACCTCAAAGAAGGGAAAACAAAGTGGAACAGGACAGCTAAAAGAGCATTTGGAAAGGAAACTGATGCCAAAAGAGATGAGACTGTTTAGTGCCTCTGATACTGAACCAACTCGACCCTGAACCAACGGATGGATAAACCCCTTTTCTCACCCACCCCTGCCCCAAAGGACCATGAAGTCATTAGAGCATGAATGGGAGAAGCCACATTTAAGTTCTGTTAAAGTGATACCTTCAAGAGTCAAGTTGAAGGACAAGAGAAGTCAAGTTTTGAACTTTCTCTCTTCCAGTGTATTCGTCTTCTTCAGGTCTTTGACATGCTCTGCATGTTTATTGGTGTTGTGTGTTGATTCGAGTCTTTTGTTGTTAGCCAAAAGCTGGTCTCTGTGTGAGTCTCTGTCCCGTACCTTCGTGCATGACCCACAGCAGCAGTGTTGCTTTCTGCAGTGTGGTTACCCAGAGGGTTCCACCTTGTGCCAGAGAGTTCGCTGCAGGACACTGCCCAGCTTCCCTGGTGAGCTGCTGACTTTAAAAAGAGATGAAAAACGTTTTTATGTTCATATTTTTCTGCATTTTTCTCCACAGTCCCTAGAAGCTAAGGTGATGGTGATCAGCCTTTTTTGATGGAGGGGTGTGAGGCCATCTCTTATTTTCAGAAACTCTTAGCAGGTTGGAAAACCCAAATTGTCTTTTGCTACTGTTATGGGAGGTTTTTTTGAAAGCCTGAAAGAGAGGCTCCCTTTGATACCTGCAGCTAGTTAATGTGTTAGACACTTAGAGCAGGGTGGAGATGCCTGCCCCCACCTCTGCAAAACCCCATCCCATGGCATGAACGTAAACTGCAGGTGGAGCCACTGGTACCAACCTCCCAGTGCCACCAACAGCAGAGCAGGGACCAACAGCATAACTGTGCTGCTCCCTCCTGTACCCACGTACTGGATCTGTCATAAACCTGTCCTGCAGCACCGACCGTACAAATGAGAGAGGAGGGCTTCAGGGCAGTTTCTCATGCTGGTAACTCGGGATGACTGTTGCCTCTGGACCACAGCAGTGATTTCTTCTGGGCCCTTCCTTCCCTCTCCCAGCCCTGCTGCATTCAGCCCATGTAGGGTGACAGCAGCCATAAATACCAGCTGCTTGTGGAGGCTGCAGGAGATTAACGAGCAATATGAAACCATTGCTAGAGGCTGTCATTGAAGTTTATTTCATCTTAAAATCTCAACAGAAAAAGCCCTTTGCCCTTCGTTTTGACTGTGCTGCTGGTGCTTTGCTTTCCCTTGTGTGGTGGGGCTGTGAAACACTAGACCTGCCTCCAGTGCTCCTGAGTGTCAGGCTCTCGGTTTGGGAGGAGAAGTGGGACATGCTCTGAGTGCACTTACAGCAGGTGTATGTGTTCCAGATAGTACATTACTGCTTCAGAGAGGCAAGTGTCCCACTCTGCCTCACCCAAGCTCTGGTGTCATCCTCCCAGGTGTCCCCATGTTCTGTCATTCCAGGTGCGTATTTTGATATCTTTTGTCGGGTGTGAGTGTGACAGATGGCAGAGTTTGACCTTTCAGGCCCTCATGGGGATGTCTGTGACCTGTGGCCATCTGCTGAGCACCAGCGTTTGTGGTCAGGCTTGGAGATGCATTGTTGCTCCTGCATAAATCCCTGAATGGTAGCAGGTGACTTCCTTGAACTTCATAGTCTCTGTTGTCAGATCCATTGGGATGGTAACAGTCTCCACATTCAGTTCTGCTGGGTAGCAGCAGCAGTGCCAGTGCAGGAACAGCTTAATGTCACAGTGTTATCTCCTCTGCTGGTTTATCAGGTCTGACTGAAACACAGGAGCAGCAGGAGAGACTTTTCCACCCTCCTGGCAAAGGGCAGAGGTTGAGGTGGGGTGTCACCAACCCTGCTGCATCGGTACAGCCAGGGATGAAGGAAAAGTTGACCAGCAGTGGGAGTGAGGAGTGCTGCATGGCAAACAGATGGGCTGAAGCAAACCAGAGCAGAGCAGCAGAAATGTGAGGAATGGGGAGAGCTGATGATGTGCACCAATAGGGGCCATCTCAAATGAGATACTCCTCCATGGCAAGCATGCTACAGTCTGTGATTTTTTTCTTCAGCCTGGGGATCACTGATCCTGCCCATAGATAAGCCAGGGAAGAAACTTGCCCAGGGTGAAGTCTCACAGAAATTCTAACAAAGGAGGCAGATGGCAGCTCTGATCCCATTTCACATCATCACCCCCACCCCTTTCTTCCTTCCCCTCTGCTGTGACTGCAGAGCACCTGGGGTGGGTTAACAGGGAGGGGGCTCGCCAGGTTTGCAGGAACCACCCGCAGACACAGAACAGAAGCCACCAGCCTTCCCAGCAGATCCTAAGCATGTCTTGTACTGACAGCTTAACTAGGGGGTCAACAGGCAGGTTCTTTTTCTGTTCAGTAAAGAAAATTTAATTTTTTCTTGGCTGCTGAATTTGGAATGGCACCTGTGAGAGGTGATCTTGGCTGGCTGGAGCCCAAGGGGAATTAAAACTTGATGGTTTAAAAAATACACAAGTATATACAGACTCAGAACAGCTTAATACTGAGCAGATCTCCGAGATGCTTGAGTGCACCCATCAAAACAATGAGCAAGTTGGCTACCAGCTTGTTCTGTACCACAGCCAGCCTGCTGCTGTGGTGGGGCCTGGCACCAGCTTCCTCCTCAGAATCCTCCTGGAATGGAGCAAGACTGGAAACGTAACATGTGGAGTCGGGAAGTGTCTGCCTCGTCTTCCTGATGTGGCTTTCCCCATGACTCCTCCTCTCCGTTCATCACAGGGTTGCAGTGTCCAGGTGGCCACTGAGAAAGGATATTGTGCAGAGGTGAAAAAAATGTGTTTCAGCAAGGCATTGTTTTCAGAAATCACATCAAACTAAAAATGTGGAAAATGTCTTACTAGTCCCTCGTTTGCTTTGTCCGTGTGTAATAGTCCATCTGTTGCAAAAAGCAGTAGTGTTAAAAATGGAGATGCTCTTTGGGCAGAAAAAGAGGAAAGAAAAATGCTGATGTTTTGTTCTTTGGCTTTATTAGTAAAGATCAAGCTATGTGGTGGTGACTTGTGTGGTTCTTTCTTTTTTTTTTCCTGTTGTACTCCTGCCTTCCCTCCAGCTGGGCTTTAGCAGAAGGGAACTTCAACCACGCTTCAAGGGGCAGTTTTTGTTTCACAAAGCCCCAATTGCTGCCCAGGGCCATCTTTGCCACTGACAGCAACTACAGCTTTTTTGAATTAATAGCATTTTTTCTGATCTGTAGGATAATCTGCACAAATTCAGCTGTAGCTACATAAAGGTGCTGGGGCTTTTCTAGCACAGTAGTCATGTCAAAAGAGGGTAGGGGAGAGAGATGTGCTGCCTGGGCCTGGTCCCATCAGCGTGTTTTGAAGCAGAAGTCTTTTGCCTGGTGAAATTGTTCACTTTTCCCCCATTTGTTTTCACTGGTTTTGTTTGACAGGCACAGGAACCCAATCTCTGCCCAACAGAGCAGCCATAGATTTGCATGCAGGGAGTCACCACTGGTTTCAGCTACCACTTTTCTTCAGCAGCTCAAACAGGCTGCTGTTAATCCATCTGTGGCCATTAGCCAAGCTGGGATTAGAGACACCCAACAGACACGTACCACCCATCCTTGGGACTTCTCTCCAAAATAACCAACATGCAGCTAAGGAGCTACCTCTGTCTGCAGGGGCTAGAGTCAAAGAGCTGCTTAATGTGTCACTGGTTCCTCTGCTGTCCCCTTCACCAGCCTGGGATGATGGCCACCAGTTGCACCTCTCCTCCTAGCATTGTTATCTTGCAGTTGCTTTATAGAAACTGCCTTAAGGTGGCTCTTCCCCCACGTGCTGGCTCTGCAGTAGTTTCCTTATCAAAGAGGGCAAACTACTCTAAAAACCCTGTAAACCAGCACAAATCCCCAGTGCCAGGGCATGGGAGGGGAGGTCTCCCACAGCCGTGCAAAGACAGCCTGGCCTATTGTTCTCACCCGCTGAAGTAGCAGTGATGAATTGGGGCAGAATCATAGAATGATCAAATGGTTTGGGTTGGAAGGGATTTCAAAGATCATCTAGTTCCAACCCCCTCCCCCTCCCACCCCTGCCATGGCAAGGACACCTCCCACTAGACCAGGTTGCTCAGAAAAAAAAAAAAAAAAGGTCTCTGCTGCAGACAGGGTGTTTTAACTTCTTGGCTGACCTGTGTACAAACAGTGGCTTCTTGGGTCTATATAAAACTAGTCCACCTGTGGTTTGGTTTAAGCAGGGAAGAAAGAGCAGTCCCTCCTCTGTGTACCACTGCTGAGGGGTTTGCTGGAACACTGTAGTCCCAGCTGTTTGCTGTCACAGCACTGTAAACTGTCACAGAGCTGGGGGAAAAAAAGAGAAAGGGAAAAAACATAACAACCCACCCACAAAGCAAAACAAACAAAAAAAACCCACTTGTATTTGCATTATCTTTTCCCAAAGTGATAATGAGCCACAGAGGCAGCCCCAAACAAATGGCAGGGTTGGTGCCCCTCTTGTCAAGCTGGGGCCTATTTGCAGCACAACTGATGAGTCAGTTGCTAATTACTGGGCAGCACTGCAAGAGATGCTTGTGCCTCTCCTAGGAGCCATGGGGCACCGGCACACCAGGGAGGAGGAGGTGGAGGAGAGACACAAGAATAAAGACCCATGAATGGGACGGTGGATTTAGCGGCTTAGCCCAGCAGTGGTGTTGTGGTGGGATCCCTGGCCCACACTTTGGCAGAGGGCGTCTCAGGTGCCCTGGGCAAGTGTCAGGACTGTGTAGCTGCTTGGAAGGCTGAAGAAGCAGCAGCAAAACTTTATGACCCCCTCAGCAATTAATTTAATCCACCTGTTAATATGGAGCCTTCCCTCAATAGCATGAGGCAGCAAGAACATTGGAGGGAAGGCAGCTTCTGGGAAGAAAACTTATGTTCCTGGGAGAAAAAAACCCAAACATCTCCTAGGCTCAGGAGATGCTCTGGCAAGAGCCAGTCCTTGTCAGTGTGAGCTTGAGGAAGTTAGAGCTGCATCTGCAGTGGCTGAAGCTCACATCGAGGGCTGAGAGAGA
This sequence comes from Brachypteracias leptosomus, assembly GCA_013401335.1. Taxonomy (NCBI): domain Eukaryota; kingdom Metazoa; phylum Chordata; class Aves; order Coraciiformes; family Brachypteraciidae; genus Brachypteracias; species Brachypteracias leptosomus. Next base: position 116,762 of record VYZX01033106.1, on the reverse strand, counting down.
CTTTACAGCCCTGCGGAATGACAAAAAAAAAAAGAAGTCCCCACTGCTGCATTTCCTCTGATGGGGGGGATCATCTTGAATGAGACATCACTCTCCTGCTGCAGGGCTGAAAGATGTGGGGAGCTTATGGGGGGATGGAACCGAAGGAAGGCAATTCCCAAAGCCTCCTGGCAGGACAAGGAGCATCTGCAAGGCCAGTCTGATGATCATGGAGTCACTCTGCACCAGACTTAGTCCAGACAGTAGGTAGATAGATATGAGAGAGAAAGCAGATGATGGTATTACAAGAGTATTCTTACTCTCCTCCCCACTCAACCTACACCAGCCCACCAGCAAACCATCATCTGCATAACCCCTGGCACTGCCCACAGACAGAGAGCATCACACACAATGCTAACCAGCAAGTTACTGATGGAAGATGGATCATTTTTGTCTCTTTGTTGGTGCTGGGTCACATCTACCCATCTGCCACCCACCACATCACCCACATCCCACCACCACCCCCCCCCTCCCCCACCAACAATCTCCCCTGGGCAGCACCGACCCCAGACCACCAGCACTCTGCACCAGTAGCCCCGCCAGCTCTCCATGGCCACCATGCAGGATGGATCTGCATGAGCTGAAGACAGCCGTTGAGGAGTTAGGATTGATTTTTTTTCTGCCAAAACCCATCGAGCTGAGCATTTATGCACCTCCCATTTGACAGGCAGCTCCTGACCAGCTGTCCGGCTCTTCCTGCATCTCTCCTCTGCTGCTGGTGGCTGCAGCTGGTGCCGCTTGACAGAGGCAAGAGGAGGCAGGCTGTGCCTGTCCACCCTCCTCATCCTCAGCTTGCCCTTAAACCAAGATCTAAGATCTGTTCTGCCAAAGAGGTGCATTTCTAGGGTGTGGAGGAGTCAGGATACAGCTGCCCCAAGCATTTACTCTTCACACTCATCAGGCAGCTGATCAATTTAACATAATCCAAAACAAATATCAAGGTGTTCCAGTATTTGTTGCCAGTTAATGACCTGAGAAATACGTGAGAAACAAACTGTTCCCTCCACCTGGAGAGCAGTGTCCACATCCTGCACCACCCTGGCCTGGGAGACACACAGCTGGTGGGATAGAAGTAAGGCAGCGCTAGCTGAGAAGTTCATTAGGAGGTAGGGTGGATAGTGTGTTGGTCACACACGGCTGCCTACAGGTGAGAAATCCTTGACAGCTTATAGGAAGGGAAGCAAATAGGGCTTTTCAGTCTCACCAGCAATGGTAGAAGAAGAACTGGCAGCTGGAACCTGCTCGGAAACAGGGCCAGGTCTGTGTCCCTGAAAACACCCGAGATCAGGAAGGAATAGTCCTTCAGAGATGCATTTGGTGACAGCTTACCTGGAGGCACAAGCTGAACACAAGGATCATGGGGTCCTTCCAAGTCTACAAAGATCTCTGCTCAGTCCCTGCCTGCATGATCCCCAAAGAGGAAAGAGGGCAGAACACAACAGGACTGACAGCAAAACCTCTGGCTGAAAACCAACCGCCGAGCCACAGAATGGGAAGGTCCCCCCCTTATCCCACAGCACAGCCTGGGCTTGTTGCACAAGCCTTGGAGGTACGAAGGACTGAGTTATAGGCCAGATGTACCAGGCGTCTCTCGTAGTGTCTCTTCTCCCAAAGCAGTGTAGTTGGAGATTTCATACTGGCAAAAAGGGCCTTACCCCCTGCTCGTTCCCATTTCTGCCAGGGTCACAGCAGCAGAGACCTCAGAGGTTTCCTCATCCACCCAGGCATGTTTCAATTGCTGCCTCCTCCGGTACTTCATATGTGTTTTAAAGATGCACAACTGAAGAAAGGACCTCAAGTGAGTATCATTTATTCCTACCCCCCACCCCAGGCTCAGTGGAGCAGCTTAAGCATCTCAATTCTGCCCAAGTCCTGTTTAAGGCCTTTAAACGCCCTGTACCAAATGCCTGTGCAAGAATGAGGAGATCCATCCTCCCAACACATTGAATCAACTTCCTGATGCAGATGGCAAGACATCAAAGGCAGGCAGAGACTCAGCCCCATGCCCTGGTCTGGTGGTGCAAGGGGTGTCCCACACATCCCTAGGGCTCCCAGTCACTGCCACCAACCTTATTTTGTGGTCAGAACACCACCCTGCACATCAGTGAGGCACCAAAATCCCTGTTGTGTCAGAGCGAGGACACAGTAGTGGCACCCAGAGCATCTGACACAGGAATCCCAATGGATAAAGCATCAACACACCACAGGGAAGTTCACATGAATGAAGCTGCAGCAGTTGGCAGCTAAGTCATCACTACTGCCAAGTAAAATCCTGTTGGAAGACAATTTCCTTGACCTATGGGGCTGCACAGCTGACCTGTCCCCACTGCCTGCTGGTGAGAAGTAGCCCTTGTCCTTTCCAGTGGTGAGCCTGTAGCCTGTTTCACATCTGGCTTGCTGAAGTGCTGCCGAGTAGCAATTGCTACTCGGTGGCGTTAGTCCTGTCTCTCCTCCTCTGCACACAAGAGGTCACACTCTGAACTCTAGTCGGCAATACAAAGAATTTTAAACATGCAGCTCGGGAAAGAAAAATGAAGAGGGCTAGAGGACAGCAACACCCCATCTTAGTATAATCAAATGCATTTCAGAAGAAAGCCTGCACAAGTTTTATAAGCAACAAGCCCTCAAGGCTGTAGAAAGACCTACTTCTGCTCCATCCATCCTCCAACCCACCAGCCCAACCTTGCAAAATGTGCCATGTACACTCCTGATCACTTCATATTGTTGATATCAACCTACCAAAAGTTAGGGGGCTTCTCCCTTCTTTCTCCCCACTTCTTTTTTCTTTAAACAAAGAGGGGGAAAAAGGGAAAAAATAAAATAAAATCTAAAAACTCCCAAAGCAAGGCAATGAGAGGAAAGGCATGTAAACAGTTTGCAAGTCATATGGATGCCCAGACAGATGCTGGGTTTTGAAGAGACCAAGCAAGTCTGCCAGCAGAGGAGTGCATGAGGTAGTGTCATGCATCAACACTAGCAAATAAACCAGCCACACCTCAGGCAAACTTCACCAGAAGTTGAATTTCAATGTACAGCGTAAGAATTCACTACAAAAGGCTTCTGTTCAGTGTGTCCAGGAAAACACCAGCTCTCATAGATACATTTCATGACGTAAAAGAACTTAACAACATCCACCTACTCATATGAGGTCGATTGTCCTTCCTGTTGACAGTAAAAGAAAGGTCAGATTTGCTTTTAAAAAATTATGTCGTGTATATGCAACCACATTCAGTGACACACGTAGCTGTAAACTTCAAGTGCACACTAATTCTGAAAATATTTAGTTATGGTGGGCAGATGGACCTAGCCACCATGTATAAAACATACTTCTTTGTTTTCTCAGGTGTCTGCTGAGCCGACACAGCGCACACTGAAGTACTTTGCTTTGTCACTTATTATGACACGAAGTAAGGGAAAGCCTTAGTTACATTTTCACCCAAGTCAGGTCTGCAGGAATGAGCTCTTCAAAAGCTAGCTCAGCTCCCAACGATACTAACTCCACCAGCAAGATTCAGAAACGGTGACCCTTAGTGTTTTTTCTCTTAGAGACTCACGTTCATAATAAAAGGGATGCTTTTTCCTGCCAGTTCATCAAATCCAGCTCTCCTCTTGGGAACAAGTTCTCACGAACCACCAGATTATCCCAAACCACCTCGGTGACCTCTGTGCCCTGGCTGAGGTGACACAGGAGCAGTCCGTGTATTGGCAGTGAGTAAGAACTCATCTAGTACCAAAAGGATCATGTTAGACTCCTAACCCTCAGCTATGTTGTTTCTGAAAGTCCTTCTGCTGTAGAAGGTGATGACATCTTCTTTTTGTCACTCATCTGACATGTCTCTGAATATGCATGAAGGGAGAAGGTCCCATTAGTATGTAGTCATGTCTCAGAGCAGCTTCATATTTTTGCCAGACACAGGCGAGTGCAAGAGCCTTCACAGGGGGGGGAAAGGGTCTCTTGTGTTTATTTGAAGGTGTCAAGAGTCAGACATGAGCATAAGATGGTGAATTAGAAATCCTGGGGCTGCTCACAGCAGAAGAGCGAAGAGCTGAGAGTCATTGAAAGCCAAACCATCTGCACATCAGGTCAAGGAACTGCTCTTAAGCACAAGTCTTCAAAAGTTATTTATTTGACCCAGAGAGGACACAAGTTTTAACAGATTTGTCACCTGCAGATGACAGCCCTGCTTGGTACTCTGTGGCAGCAGTGAGACCATGTTTCTGAGAGACAAAACTCCCATCAGTGTCAGAGAGAGCAAACCTGGAAGCATGCTCCCATTCACTCTTACTGTGATTATTTTCCAGTTTAGGGAAGAAAACTTACCTCCATATTTCAGCGTTTCTAACCACTCTGTTGAGAGGCACAAGCACAAGTAGCTCTGAAGTTACATCAGCTCCCTTTCTCTACCACCATTTAGGTCACCAGCTGTTTCATACAATCTCACTGCTGGCCAAACAAGGGGAGCCAGGACGCTGGTCACACCAGCAGAATCCAGGCGCCAGCCAAGAAACACTCGAGTCCCAGTCCTTCATTTTTTAGATGCATCACTTAAAGTAACGACTCCCTCATTTCTAGGGCACTTGGCAAAGCCCCTGGCATGACTCGACCAATGCTGGTGCTCCAGTCACAGCAACTTCTATCACAGGATCTTTCTGTTGTGCACCAGAACCAAATTGTACAAAAAAATAATGAAAAACATGGTGGTCATTGTTTCTGGTAAAAGCTTTGTCCTGCCTCTCTACTTCTCCCCTCTTTCTCTGTCTTTTCCCTTAGATGAGGGCATTTCTGCTATGGGGTCTCAGGAGAGCACACATCACTCTGGGGTTGCATAAAGAACTGCTACAACCTGCCACAACCCATGACTGAAATGAACAATAAATAAAGAGAAAGACATACCGGTTTTAAATATAGTTTTCCATTAAAAGCATTACAAAGACAACTTTTCTCATTTTGAAGACAAAGAAAAAAAAAATCCACTTCTACTAAAAAAAAAAAAAAAAAAAAAAAAAAAAATTTAAAAATTACCCCTTTGCAAGTAACTTTAATGAGGAAAGGTGCAGGGAGGGAAGGGAGAGAGAACCTGGAGAACTAGCAAGTGTTCAAAAGGATGGATGCCCTCCATCTTGGTCATTTTGCAATGGCACCTTCTTCTCACAGAGTCAGGTCAGAGAGCCAGAGTCTTCACGTGGAGGACTTCACCACCTGCTCGTAAGGGGGAGGTGGCGTGTTGCAGTAGGAAGGTGGGGGTGGGTAAACCGGGTTTCCTTGTGGGGAGTTGGGCTGGACGTGGAAAGCCATAGCCATGGGGTTCATCACAGGTCCACCTGGATCTGTGTAATACGGCACTCCAGGTTGTTGTGACCCTGAAAGAAAGCAAAGGAGAGAAAAGGTATCAACAACGGCAGCAGCATCAGGTCGTGCTCTTCCAGGGCCTGTGCTCTGCACACTCGGACAAGATTCCTCAAAGTGTCTGTCAGAGCAGACAATGAGCCACCTTTCTCCCATTCCAGAGAAAGCCCAGGCTTGCAGGACTACATTCACTTCTTGAGAGTTCACCAGGAAGTTTCAATTTAGCATGCAATGGAAATAATTCAGTCAAACCAAGGGCACCACAGCCCCAAGCGACGACCACTTGAAAGGGAAACAAGTGAGAGCCTGGCTCAGTTCCTTGGACAGAAAAGCTGTTGTGCTTGCAGAGAGGAGAGGTGTGAGATCCTGGATGGACAAGGGGTGTCATGTTTACTTCACGGATTATTTTGTGGTGTATTGGATCTGCCTGTAAGCCAGAGTGCATCTCAAAGAGGTAACTTCCCTTCTAGGCACAATACAATACAATGTTTACTAAGGAGTAAGCATCTATGAAGCAAAAACCCAAGCTGAAGCCCGTTATGATTGGCTAACACAATGGGACAAGATTGCTTTCCACAGATTAAATTTAGGAAACTATGCTGGAGCCCGAAGGGACAAGGGAAGGAAACCTACAATCAAAAGCAAAATTCCTTAGCCATGACACATGAGGAATAGCAGGAGTGCTGCCATGAGGAATAACAAAGGTGGCGTGTAACCCTCCTTAGATACCACAGCGGGTGGTGGAAGACAACAATGCAATTCCAGCAACTAAGGTCAAGACTGTCTCTATCTCATGATGTAAATTGGTTTTCTTCTCTTTCTTTCTAAATAAAGCTGGACTGCAAAAAAAAAAAAAAAAATCATGGCTGAGCAACAGGTTTTCTTCTTCTGAGGCTAGTTTGCTTTTCCTATAACCACACAGCCCCTAAGGGATTTTCCCCCCAGTCATTCCTCTCCATGACCTATTGACACTCAGTATTGTCACAAAAGGAATACAGGCTTCTTGAAGCTTTAAGCATCCTTTAGTACTTCAAGCATTAAGGAATTACATACCGAACCCAAAAATGTGTTCTTACAATATGAAATCAGATGGGTCGAGCCATAAGGCATGGGGATGAAAACTGTCTCAGAGCCTGGGGAGCTTTGTTTGGACGCTTGAGAACAATGAGGATGGAAAGCAGATTGGGAATACAGCTATTTCCTTTCTAACACAATAATTTTTAACACACCACCACAATAATTTTTCCTTTTGCCTGTTCCAGCCTCTCTTCCTTTGCCACGGTGACGAGAAGCCCTTGTTCTGCTTCCATGTATAGCATCAGCACACAGCTGTGGGAAAGCCAGGCTGGAAAGAGGAGATGAGTCCTACCTCTCTGAAGTTTGGGCTAATATTTTCTGTAACCTTTTCCTTGAGCATTTTTGTTTTGTAGTTAAATCCTGACCAGTTCTGCATTACTGCAGGGAAATGGTTGAGGCAACGGTTGAAGTTGAGGCAGCAGCTCACTCTTTAGGAAAATAACTGTTTCTATTAAAACTGCCATGTATTATTATTGAATAAGGAGGGGGTAAGTTTGAACACCAACCTTTTGAGACATTTTTTCAGTTCATTAAACCCAGCAGAAAACAACACCCGAACATCAGCTTCCTTGTGGAATCAGCTCAGGAAGTATTTGTTAAGCATCTACAAAGGGACCCGACCTTTTCTTGCACCTGAACTGCCAGTCTGGGGCTATGTAGGCCAGAGCTGAAGTGAAAGATAGCACCAGGTCTGCAAACTGCTGCTTGTAGGTGAGGTGTTCAACTCATTTTCCCAGTCAGGCCTACAGAAAAAGCTCTCCCACTTCCAGGCTGCTGCTGGGATGGCAGAAGGGGCTGCTGTTCGGCAGGAGGGAGATGGGCAAAAAGCCACATTTCAAGGGCTCCACCTCAACAGTGAACTGGATGCTGCTACCAAATCTAGAAGAGGAGCTAGCAGAAAATAAACACTTGATTGATTGCTAATTCCCATTGCTTTTGCCGTTGAATATTCCTAGAATAGTAGAAAAAGTGAAAAAAAAATAAAAAAGTGTGGGGTTAGCTCAGAGCCCAAAGCTTTTAAATAACATTAATAACAGTCTGGAAGTAGGTGGTATAAGCAGGTCATCAAAGGGCTTGTGCTTATTTTATATTTACCCACAACTTGTGTTCCATGAAGTGTGATGCAAAAATAAAAACGTGCTCTAAAATTAAAACTGGTATTTGCCAATCCAGCCAAAGACATTCCCTGTTCACATAATCCTGAGGTTATTTTTCAGGCTTAAAAATATTATTTTTGTTAGTTTGGCTCCCTCCCAGCCCTCCACTATTGAAAAATAAATACTCTCTGTGGAAATGGTTGCTCAGTCAAGTAGAAAAACAGATGCAGAATGGAAGCCCTAAGAAAAAACTCTTAGGATTTAAACACAAAGATGGTGAATGAAGTGTCAGTTTGTGTCTGTAACATTGTTTTCTCCATTTACATGGGTGAGGGAGGGGAGGGCAATGCCTGTCTGTGAGTACATGCTGAAGGATGCAGGAAAGAGCCATTTCCAAAGGCTGCAGAAGGCACGTGGGTCTGCAATAGCTGACATGACAGCAGGGAGAGCCCCAACCCTGCACCTCTGCACTGTGCTGGCAGTCACAGCAAGCTGGAAGGGGTTGGGACACTTTCCTAAGGTGGCTGTCTTGATGTAGCCACAGAGATGAGATGACCCAGAAGATGGTTTTTGATAGAGAGGTTTGAGTCGCCAAATTTTCAGAGAGATTCTCCTCATTACAAAATATTCAGTTGTATTTCCACTTCCAAGCCAGGGTGAAACCAAACCAAAATGCCAAGTCCAAAAATGTTGTCAGAAAAGATGATTATCCTCTGGCTTCAGCTCTCTCTAATGCAACGTGCAATAAAGTACAGCCCAGGAGGGAAAGTGCCAGTGTACCAGGCGTGCCCGTGTACGTGTGGGTGCTTTTGCTGGCACAACCTACCACCGGCTTATGCAATCAGGACAGTGGTTAAAAATGTCTCTGTTTGGCCTTGCTGAGGCAGGGAGACAGCAAGCAGCAGAGTGTGCTCTCAGATAAAATCTCAGCACTGTAGAAGGTCCTCCAACTAGAGACAGCTGGATTCAAAAAGCTCCCATAAGGCCCAAACATCTTCTGCTTAAAGATGCATCTTATTTTTCATGATTCTCCTAACTGGAACTATCTAACAGCCAGAGGGGAAGAAATAACAAACCTAGAAAGCAGCATTGCTTTCCAGAGGAGCATCACTAGGAAGATTCTCCTGATGCTTACAGCAATTACTGACCAGAGAAACACCAATCAGACTAATGAGGGAAGAAGGACCACTTTGCTACAGAAAAACTGTAGCACAGAGCATGGGAGGTAAATCAAAAGGACCTGCATAACAACCAAGAAAAACATTAAGCTTTCCTTCACCTCTGCTAGATGTCATCAACTGTATTTAAAACTCTTTCTCCATGTCATTGTTCATTTTTGTGTACGTTGCAAAGTGAGAGCTTGCTAGCCTCCTTCCATGCAGGGACACACAGCTGTAAGGATACGAGGAACCACAACAGAAGGGAACAGAAAGTCCTGTCATCCTGGGTTTCAAAAACACTCCTGTACACTGCAGCTGAATTTTGCTGTTTGAAAGGCAGAAGACCTCACTCATCACAGGACGTGGCTGCTTGGTTTAGTGCAGCACAACTCCTTGTCCAAAACCCCCAGTTTCCAAAACCAACCAACCAAAACCCCCAAACCCACCCTTTTTAATGTAAGAAATCAGTGAAGCTTGTTTAACGAGCAGTCTCTGACCTGATGCAGTGTTGACTGGTTGTCTGGTGTAAGACACATTAAAAGTAGGTTCTTCTACTAGTGGAGGAGGGTACATCCGCCTTCGGATGAAGAAGCCAGCTCCACAACAGAACAAAACTCCCATCATCAAAAGAAACCTAGGCAAAGAGAAGAGGGAAGTCAAAACCCACTCACATTCAGGCAGCTCTCAAACGCAGGCTCTTGGTTGAGAGAAGAAACAAGAGTATCATCCAGCAATCATCAACCTATGACTTTCATCAGGGTTTCTTAAGTAGGTTGTCTCTTGAGAGCAGGTCTATGTCATTTGAGATGGCACTCATGGGGCACTAAGGGATGTATTACAGACATCTTTAGTGATTAGTACTGTTGTCTGATGTTTTCTGGCATGTAATATACAAATCTGAAACTAAAACATCTTGAACTTTTGGAAGGCTCAGGTTCATACCTGACCTTTGCCACTGGGATGCTGAACTGAAATTCCAGGTCGGCACAGTTTCAAGCTGCATATTTTGGACACACGCCTCATGCTGACAGCACCGAGGCTGGCCAGGAGGTTTGGGAGGGACAAAGAGGAACACTATTCTGCAGTTGCTCTTAAAAGAAGGTTCTTAGATGCTCTTCAATTACTCGACACTGTAATTTTGGCTCCCGTGGGAAATATGGTTAAGCTCAAGCCAGAAAACTGAAGCATTCAGTAGTGAAGATGACAAGGTTTGCTTTGTGCTTCCTAGATGGGATATACATTCTCAAGGAAAAGGACATCAGTTTGCTTCAGTTCTTCTCCTCTCAGCTCCTTTTCTGACCTGACTAAACTTATCCTCATCATTCCCTTGCCCTGGTGCTGTGGGAATAGGCATGTGCAGCAAGGGCATGTCAGAAGCTTTTGTTCTTCAGACAGTGGCTTTCACTGTTTCCTTGATTAGTTATCAGACATGCTAGTGACTGATGCAAGCTCCTATAAACCCAAATGGCTCTTCTGCCTGTAATTGCCACCTCATTTCAGGGCCCTTTACTGGAAGACAATGACAGCTGTGATCTTTTGGCAGGGATGGCAGTTGGCCAGAGGCAAACCTTCCCACCATGCTTATCTCCTCTGGAGCATTCCACGTGAACGTGCTTTAGCAGAGGGATTGGACTAGATGCTCTCCAGAGGTCCCTTCCAACTCCCACCATTCTGTGACTCCCAGGCACCTGAGTGTGACACTGCATGGCAGAGAGAGGTATTTCATGTAAAGGGTCAAATTCTCTTCTTGTTCCTATGGTGGAAACAAGACCAGAAGGAGGTCCTGTTTCCCTGAGCCAATATTAATACATTCCCTTTTGGCAGTGTTCCTGCAAAGGATTTGTTCTGAACAGAAAAACAGAGATTTACGACGTCACCCCAGGGATTGAGATGCAGAGCTCTCCAGTTATATCAGTAAGGATTGTACACTGAAATCCTACAGTCAGCTTTGGGAAATCTCTGTATTATGGTATGTATCAGGCTTCTGTTTCTCATTGTTTATTTGTTTCAATTTTGAATGCTTTTTCTTTTTTAAGCAGTCTTCAAATTCTACATAAAAATGCCTGAGATCAGGTCTTCTAAGAGAGCTTTTGCTTTCTTGCTACTGTATTGAGAAGGTTTTATTCAGGTGCTTTCTTAAATTCCTCTCCAAAACGAATTTACCTTATTTTTTCATTATGCATATAACAGTGATTAGTTTAAGCTTTATCCAGATTACTGAGCTGCTGGTTTCACAAGCTCAAGTCTTTCTGCCTTCTTTTCCCTTGCTGTCATCTCCAGTGAAATCCTCATAGTCATAAATGTACCTCTCTTCTTTTTTAATTGAAGCCTCAATTCAGCTGGCAAGAGTATCTTAAACCCTGCCTAAATGCACAATCCTCCTTATACAATCCTCTTTTAAAACCAAGTGCCCAACAAAAATGGACAAACGCTGCTGCTTGGTTGTAGCTGGGACGGGCATAAGGAATTCAGCAATTTTGAATAAAAGAGGGACCACTGTCTGTACAGACGAGCAAGATGTAGAGGCAGAAAAGGTCAATCTGACACAAATAATCTCCTTTGTCAGTGTTTTCTCACTATATCAGGACAATTTTATAAGCAAAAAATAAAGTTTTTGCATTTATATGTACACATAGATGTTACTGCATTCTTGTACCTACTTCAAAATATCAGGGCTGGCAACACCCTGATTTAATTCCTACCAAACAAGACAAGAACAGGACAAACATAAAATTCCCAAATGCCCTGACCTACCAAAAATACCATAGTCGCTGGATAGAAAGAGCTCTTACACAGCATCTCGAACCACAACAGTCCTCATAGGAGCGACATCTGCAGAGAAATAGAAAAAAGGCGTTAGGGGGGTGGTTTAGTTTCATTAAAATGGCATTGCAAACTCTGACACCATTTGCACCCCTGCCCAAGGAGTTATTTAGGACATCAACATGAACCTGGGAGGCAAAACCTCTGGGAAGTGTTCAGGGTCAGGCTGGATGAGGAACTTGATGTCGTGAAAGTTGTCCCTGCTCACAGCTCCATCCCTATTCAGGAACTTTTTGCATGTTATTGAAACTACTTTCTATACACTACTTTTAAAGTCACCTCAAAAAGACTGGATGTAGCATTTAATTCTATACAAAAGGACCCATTATAAAGAAAAGCAGTATTAGTGTGTTTTATTTCACAGTAAATGAACAATGCAGACCTCAAACATGAGCTATTTGGGGATTTATTCACTGCAACAGACAAGAATTGCAAGGTCAAAACTGCTGGATCACTCAAGTCTGTGCATATCAGCAACTTCCACACAGAGAAACCATCAAGTGTACCATTATTTGCAAATTTAATGGCATTTTTTGTTTCCCAAAGTTGCACTGGACTGCAGCTGCCAACAACTGCCATTATTTAAGTAGGCTTTCCTCTGAAAAAAATCCCCACATTTCAAATTAATATTTCATATGGAATAATTTTAAAGGTATTATAGCACCAACCACTGTAAGCACAAGGTACCACTTCACTAAAAGCCAGCATAGGTATTAACAGCAACCTCTGAACAATTTCTATGGTAACTGCCATTTCCCACACCAGTGGAACATATTTAGCAGGAAAATGGACAGAGGTAACACAGAAACTATGGTATGTGACAGACTTGGATAAAAACATTCAGGTTAGCATATCCACATACCAAAAGAAAAGTGGAGGTTATCAAACTGGATCAATCTTTTTAAGGCTGCTCACATCTGTATGCTCAATGCACTGATTTAGTCATCCAGTTTTGGAAAATTAGCCCAAGTGCATGACTCTGCTCTCCTAGTCATATGCAAAGCTTAAAAACCTCAATTGGATAACTGTACAGACAATTACACATTTACACGCTCAATTAACGGGCCTTCACTCACAAAATACATCAAGTCACATCGGCTTCAGCCCCTAATTGGGGCCAGAGGAGGATGCTTGATGGATACATAATCAGTTGTTTTGCAAGTGACAACAGTTCATGCTCTTCTGATGACAAGTAGGCAGGATTTATTCAAGCAAGCAGAGAACTGAGATGATCAACGTGGCAAGGTCCGTTAATATACTCGGGCACCCACTTTGAGAGAAAGTTGCTCATGCCAAAAGAGAAAACACCCACTTTGTCATCCCTGAACCTGAAAGCAACCCATCTTCAACCCTTCCCCTTTAAAGCTTGCCAGGACCCTAACAACTGCTCGCACTCAAAGCTGCCAGCCCTCACAAAGCTACTAACAACACTTAGCAAACCAGCATTAATTTCAGTCCCATCAGGACCAAGAACTTAAGCATTTCTTCATGCTCCCCAAGTGGACCAACCCTTTCAAGACATATGTTAAATGCACAGACAGGATCCAGCCCCTTACAAAATGGGGTGGCAGCTGCTGCCTTCTGTTAAACCAGTGGTCATGGTACCCCCCTTTTGGTCTTTAACATGCAAAGGTTGGAGCACCACATTGATGGGCACTTGTCTCTTTTGCTGATGCTGCATAGCAAGGACTTTGTTGGACCAGAAGGGCAGAGAGGAGGGAGAGCCCATAAATCTAGAAGCTCTTCTTGAGGCAATTAAGGCCAAAAAAAGAAAAGGATTTTAGTGATGTGAGCAGTCTTTATCTCTGCCTCCATACATGGGCTCTGTCAGCCCAGACACCTGCACCTGATCACAAGCAGGATGGGGAGCAGATGCACCAGGCTGGCCTCTGGCCCCAAAGCCCTTTCTCAGATCAAGCTCCAAGTGCTTAACTTGTATTAAAAGCTATACTAAAACATAGAGCCCAGGGAGGCTGCACACAACCCTCCCCTGTGCCCACCCTGGCCTTGCTTATTTTGCGTCTGCTTCCTCCAGATATAGAAGAGATGGGAAAAGGCTATTTTAAAAAATATAATTATGGTCATTCAAACCATCAAAATTAAACCAGCATCTGTAGGAGATGTACCTGAATTTACTTTTTATTTTTAATCTCTGAATTGTCTAGGCTACCAGTCAGCACCATTTTTAAAGTCTCGGTGGCTTAGCTTTTCTTCCTGCAAAACAGAGCTAAAGTACCAGCTGGAAGACAGAAAGGCTCAATTGCTGAATGTTTATGAAGCTCCTGAGACCACTGAATGGCAAACAGGCCATCAAAGAGAAGTTGTCTCCTACACAGATGACTGCACTTTCAAATAGCTGAAAACAATGATGGCAAAGGATGGAGGAGTCTCTCATTACTGTGTTTAGAGAGGCTCCATTTTCCAATAGCTGGTGAGCTTTCTGAGGCAACTCATCCAAGGCCAAGCACTGCATTTGCTGGGTGGATCTGGGAAGCTAAATCTGTACCATGACTTGGAGGGAAATCCCTTTGAGATCTGACATTAGTGACTCACTCACTTTTAACCCATAAAACAAAAGAGGTGTTTTATTTTGCATGCCTGAGAGTACGGACACAAGTACCCAGAAGCCTGGAATCAAGGATGATGCCATGAAAACAACCTGCTGTTTGTATTCCCCCCACTTGATAGCAGTGCCAAAAAGGACTGGAGGAACAAACAGCTCATTTACTGATACAGCCGCCAGGGTACCACAGAAGCTGTGCTCATCTCTTGTTCTTGATTCAATGTGCTATGGAAAAACAACACAACTTCTGACATCATCGATCCCAATTACAAGAAAATTAACTTACAAAAGACGTATTTATTAGCAGGCAAAAGACAATAAAATCAGCTTATTAATGGAGTAACATACAAGCTTAAGTATAATCAGTCTTTGATGTACTATCCTTACTGCCTGACAGCAAATCCCAGCAGAATTAAGACCCTGGTTCATAATAAAACAATTAAGCACACAGAGATACATTTCTGGAATTGGTATGCATGTTTGTTAAATTACACTTGTGCTTGGGCTCTGCTTTACAGAGAAGGACTGGTTGTGTCCGATGCCAGCTGAAGAAGAATAAGCCTTACTACTGATCTGACCTGCACCCAGCCCATCTCCTACAGAAGACTTTTCTAAAGCCAATTTCCCTCTTTCACACATCAAGGATGATCCCAAAAGCAGCATCTCCCCAGGGCAATGCTTGTTTCATTGATCAAAATTTAACCCATTAGGCAGGCTAGGACATAATCCATTTAGTTGTTTTGCTAATTTGCAGCTTCACCAAGCAGACGGTCTCTCTTCTGAAAACTGTCTGCAATGTGATTCATGATTTAGAAGGTACCTCTTTTCATTCATCATTCAGTAGGGTGAAATGACTGCATCTGCATGTCCAATGACTTGTACTGCTTTCACACCAAGGAACTGCTGTGTCAGAGATCAAAGTTACACCGTGTGCCTGATCACAGTGACAAGCTTTTTGTACAGGTTCACACTTAAATCATGACGCTGAACTTCTTTCCCTAATGGGAAACAAGGCACAAAGTTTCACAATAGGTTATACTCTATGACACAAACAAACCCCGTACTTGCATGTGTTCTGCGGATAGTAACTGCTCAGTGAAATGGTCCAGAAGCTCTTTTCCATTTATACCTGCATCTACACTGCTGAACAAGTCCCTTCTTAGCAGAGCTGCTGCAGCAAAGATACACATCTAAAAATAATGCTCTGATTGGCACTTGCTGAAAAGTGGAGAAATTAAAGAGGTAAAGCAAGGACTACAGTCTTTGGCAGACTGCACGGCCATAGTGGTCTGACAGCATTCCTTCTCCTCACCCAACATGGGTATTCCCCATCAACATCATCCCTTTGAAATGCAGACTGTGGCATTCTTAGGTTTCCTCTCTAGATTGTTTGCATTATATGTGCCAGAACCTGATTTAACATTTAAGATGTTTGATTAGGAATGCCTTTTGGAAGAGTAAAACAAAACATAAATTGCTACTTTGCATGTAGTGGCAGAAACTCTACTGCAGACACAGAGGGTGGGAGGGAGAAAGAGAACCACAAAAGCCCCACAACAATCAAACACAGTAAAGTGAATGGTCTCTAACCAGTGTCCTGAAGACAAGCCTGACTTTAATTCCAAAAAAACGGTTGTGTGCCAGTCACAGGTTAAATGATTGCTGCATGTATGTGCAAGATCTATGAAGAAAACTAGGATTCATTGGAATACAACACGTTTTGAAGTGAGGGAGAGGAAACCAAAGGGAGTTAGGAAGTTAAGTAAAGGAGAGCATAGCATAGTAACAGATCAAAGCTAAAAACAGAAAAGAAAGATTTTGGGGGGGAATGGCTAGTAGCATCAGATGAAACTAAGGAAGTCCCAGCTGTGGTCCTAGTATTGGCGTGGGCAAAAGACCAGAAGGAGAACCACAAGCGCTCACAAGAACTGGAAGGGATGGACTGCTGAGATTGGGTCACCTCCAGACAGAATCTATGCCGAGCCCTCAAAGGCAAAAAGAAGCCTCAGGTCTGCTGTCATTGATGAAAGCTGACAGTTGAAGTGTGCATATGTATTTACTTGTTCTAGGACAAAAAAAGATTAAATTAAAAATTTTTTAAAAATATTTAATCTGCTTGAAACTCAGCTGCCAGGATATAGTGATACTGAACAGAGAAAAATCTAAGGAGCCATGAAACAGAAAGAAAAGCAAAGGAGCAACCACCACAAAGTGACTAGCAGAAACAATTCTGATGAAGCTCAGAGTCTTGGCTGTGCTGTCAAAGAGGGGTAATGCCACCAAGCTCAACAGGACCACACTGCCACGTGACTCAGAATTGAACCTGAAGGATGAGGAATGTTGAAGAGGAACAACAGAAGGTGTATAACATAAACGATAGAGAAGGAGTTATTTTTCTACCAAGTTTATTTCACCATTGATTAACTCATTTCAGACCATTCAGTATGTGCATTTCCATCTTTCAATAAAAAGCAGTTTCCAAAGCAAAGCTGTTGCCTGTACCACTATGTTAGGCAAGACCCAGGTTACTGACTGTGTACATAGGGAAGACCATCAGACACATGGAGGAGATAATGCTACAAGCACAGTGGAGAGGTTATCTCAAGGAACCCATTTTGCTACAGCAGCCCACTGAACATGGAGATCAAAACACAGAGTCCAACTCTGCACTCAAGCGTTCCACCTAAATAATTATTTGAGTCCCAAAGTGGTTTAGTCTCCCCAGAAAGGCACTGCAACACAAAGGCCACATCCCTCCATCACCATACACTTAAATTTAGGTTGGATGTTAGAAAAAAGTTCTTTAATATGAGAGAGAGTGATCACAGGAACAGGTTGCCCAGAGAGCTGGTGGAGGCCCTATCACCGGAGACATTTGAGGTCAGGCTCAATGTGTCTCTGAGCAACCATACCTAGTTAGAGATGGCCCTGCTTATTGTAGTGGGGTTGGACTAGATGACCTTTGGAGGTCCCTTCTGAACCAAACCATTCTATGACTCTATGAAATGCTTGGGAAGCAGTAACACAGGCAAGGTCTTTGGCTGGTAGAGCAGAGTGACATCTGCTTTCCAGCCTTGGCTTTAGAGCTGGTTGTGACTCCTTGGCATGGCTGAGTACAGCAGAGACACAACCTCATCAGTTACCAGTCACCTGCAATCACAGGTGCTCAGCACTCAAAAGCATTTCTCTTGTTTTCTTATACATAGCAAAGGTGAGCTCTCAGAGCACGCAAGAATAGTACCTTGTAAAACGCAGGTCTGATTTTGGTGAATATATAACTATACATATAACAAATATAACTGCTTCATAGATGAATGCAGCTGTGACCTCAGTGGAACACCTCTACTGGAGAGTAAAACACTGCTGTTAGCACCCAGGAGAGCACTAGAGACGTATTACCCATGTACTTGACAAATCATCCAGCCGTTACCTACGTAAGAAAACATAAGGCAAAGAGGAGGAAAGAGGCTGTCAGGTCATTTTTTTCTACAGAGTAGAAACAACAGAGACAGAAACAATATTTACTCAGATAGATTCCCGTCTGCTTTGACACCACTAAAATCTCCTACACCAAGACAAGATATTTGGCTCCTGCCCTTCACAAAGACATGAAAAACAAGAGCAGACAACACCTGAAAAAGGGATTATTTCTCAATTATTGTTTAGGTGAAGAGCCTATAAACATTGTCTCCATGCAAGATCTCAGCAGAATATGGTACTTCCTCCCCCACTTCTGATGGGATGAGAAGTATTTGCTCAGCTGCTCCTACCAAAACAACCCTTCTACAAGCCTTCTGTCACCCAACAGCCTGCCATAACCCCAGCCCTCTCTTCTCAGACCCCAAGAGGAAAGCCATCCTACAGAGGGACTCTCCTTGTTGTCCGTAAAGGCAGCAAGTCTCACCACATGGTTTTCTGGCCAGCCATGCACAACCTGTGTGACGAGTTTTCATTTTCTGGAGGTGGAATTTTAAGTTTTTCATACCAACAGGAACAAAGGCTTCCAGTTAATCATCAGGCCCCTTATTAAACAGCTCTTCATCTCTCGAGCTGCTCCCGGTGGTCACGCGGTCCTACTGCATCTACTCACTGTTCTGGGAGATGGTAAGCAGTCTGTTGGCAGGGGGTGATGGGTGTCCATGAATTTGCTATCTGTCTGAATTGAACCTACTAATGCACAGCAAATCTTTTTCTTCTTTGCCAAGCCACCACATGATCAAATGCAGAGGTGGACACGGCTATTAATGGCCAACAGTTAGGTGCCACCAAGTCTTTCAAAATTTTAATTCAAGATCTCCCTGTGCAGAAAGGGTTAGAAGCTTCAAGATGACTTTGGGGTCAAGTGCTCCTTGATGCTGTCCCCTGGAGAACAAATCACAAACAAGCCTTCCTGTCCTGCTGACAGGAAGCCAGAAGAAATTGATTCTCAGCCTTATATGAGGATTTTTGCCTAGGACATGGAAGCGTTAATGCTCTGATGACTATTTAGAATCATAGCATGGTTTGGATTGGAAGGGACCTTTAAAGGTCATCTAGTCCAACCCCAATGCAGTAAGCAGGGACACCTTTAACTAGATCAGGTTGCTCAGAGCCCTGTCAAGTCAAACATCCTCGACAGGAACAACTGAGGTTCACTCATGATAAGCCACAACTGTGGTTATTGCAACCTCTGGAAATGAGGGGGGTAGGACTCTGTTCCTTGTTCCACCTCAGCCAGAGGAGGGTCTGGTTTCAGAGGTTTCTGGTTTTCTCCTCCAATAGAAGACAGAGACTGTCCTCTTTCCCTCTTTCCTCATCTTTCTCAGAATAAGCTGCCTATGCCTGGCCAGCCTCCAACTCCAAAATCGTTCAGAGCTTCAACTCTCAAATTAGGTCAGTCACCTGCTTGACTGCTTGCGAAGGCTGAGATATTAAATCCCTCTTCCCCTCCCCAGGACTCACTCCTAGCAAGTTGAGTGGGTTGTTAAGCTGGTAGCCTAATTCTCCCCAGGTTGTGCATCAGACAACTGATCCATCAAAGCAAATTCGGGTGCGTGGCACGGCAACCAGTTGCTGGGCAATTACAGCAGGCAGGACTACAACCTCAGATCCATCAACATCAGAGCAATCTAGTCCCTTATTTGAAGCAAAGAATATACCACCTTAAGGACACAGACAATTGAAACTGGTTGTGATGTTTTGCACCTTCACTGTTTAAGGCCAGGAAGGACTGAGCAATGATGGTGGGTTGTTGTTGCCCTTGTGTACAGATGGTCTGATAATTACTGTTCTCTTCCTTCACCACACAAACTGCGCACTTAACTTCTTGTGCTGAACTATATATGCAAACTGACCTTTCCTGTGGCTGCTTGCTGCTAAACTGGTGTCCCTGGCCTGAATCCAGGTCTCCATTTCTGCACAGTACCAGCCATTCAAAGTGCCTGGAATTGTGCAAACCTCTTATGCTGCCTCCCCTCTCCCTCCTCCATGCTGGCTTCAAATCGAATGGAAGAATAAATCAACAGCTCGATTCCTGCCCCAAGCACACACCTGCTGACACTCCATACAGCTGTAATTGCAGTGGGGAAGCTAAGTGTATCATCAGGCAAGCCAACTTAATTAAAAGCAGTAAACATAACAGGATGTGGAGCATAGAAGGGAGCTCCCATCATGCAACATATGCCCTGTGTCTAGACTAGGGGGGGGTTCCCAGCCTCTCGTAGGCACATTGATGGAAGAAGTGCTCTCTAAGCTATGTGAATAACAGCCAGAGAAAATCGCTTTTTTATTGTTTTCATCGGGAACATTTTGCAGGTTCTTGATAAAGCACAATATTATTACTATAGACTGACCATCAAGCACATAAGGACTTACATTCAAAGCTCAAACAAATATGACTGTGTGAGAAATATAACAAAATTTAATCTGCAAAGGAGGAGACGAGTGTGGAAATGAACAACAGATTTATTTCAAAACCCGTGAAAAATCACAAACAGAATATGATCAACATTCTTCTTGACAATAAGAATTGACTGTTCCCACATAGGGTAGGAACATGTTTTAAACATGAAGAATAATAGCAAACATTCCTTTTTTAGGTTTACATTAATGCTCTTATACTAATTCAAAATGAAAACTAAACAGATAATCAACATAAATGTGTACATATGCAGCTGTCTGTTGAATGCAGTAAACTGCTTTTTATGGCTCAAACAGCCTAAAAATACACTTCCATCTGCACGTGCTTTTAACATTCATTCAGGTTTTCCTTCAGCTAATTCTTAGAAGAGGTTACAAGATGATGCTCCTTTATGTTTATTCTGTTCCTAGCATATTTATCAGCAGCAATGGTTAACATTTTCTTCCAGAAAAAGTTTCTATTTCTTTCTGGATATCTTTCACCTAATAGCACACCCGTGAACAGTCAAAACATCCTTAGATGTACACAAGTAGGTGTGATGTTAGGAAAGTCAAACCTCATCTACAACTGATAGCTGCAAGGGACACCAAGTGCAGCAAGAAGAGCTTCTACCACTACACTGACAATGGATGGTATCTGTGGACAAGCTGGAGAGCAGCAGGTATCATCTACCTCAACTTCTGCAAGACTTTCCACACTGTCTCCCACAATATTCTTGTACCCAAGTTCATTACAGTCTGGACAGGTGGACAGCTAGATGGGTAAAACCTGGTTGGATGGTGGGACTTCAAAGGCAGTGGTCAACAGTTTACACTCTATCTAGAGAGTATGAAGTAATTGCTGGTAGTACCACAGAGGTCTGGACCTGTCCTGTTGACGAGCATGTTGCTGGAATTGGTGATAGAGTACTCTCATCAAGTTTGGAGATGGCACCAAACCCAAGTTCAAGATGCTCAAGGGCAGGGTTGCCACTTAAATATCTAGACTAGTTGGAGAAATGGCCTGACAGGAACCTCATGAAAGTGAACAAAACCAAATGCAAAGTCTTGCCTATGGGAAGGATGAACATCTTGCTGGCTGTAGAGCAGCTCTGCTGAAAAGGCCCTGGGGTCATGGTAGACAGTAAGCTGAACACGAGCCAGCAGTGTGCCATGACAGCAATAAAGGCCAACAGCATCTTGGACTGTGTCAACAGAAGCTTAGCCAGTGGATTGAGGGAAGTAACTATCACCTTTCACTGAGCACTTGTTGGATGACATCTAAAATACCACATTTGGTTTTGGCATCCCCAGTAAAAAGAAAGAAGTTGATAAACTGGAGTGAGCTCAGCAAAGATAGTCAGGGCTAGGGCACCTGCCCAATGAGAAGAGGCTGATGGACTTGGGCTTGTTCAGCCTAGGGAAGAAATGTCTCCAGAGGGACCCAAAAGCAGCCTGCCAGTACCCAGGAGGAGGTTACTAAGACAATGGAGCCAGGATCTTCCCAGTGGTGCAGGGTAGGAGGACCACAGACCATGGATGCAAACAAAAAGATGTTCTGACTTGACATATGGAAAAACTCATGCACCATGGGGACAGCTAGGCAGCAGAGCATGTTGCCTGGAGAGGTTGTGCCATCTTCTTCCCTGGATTTTTCCCAAGACCTAACTGGTTAAAGCCCTCAGCAACCTGGTCTGACCTCATGGCTGACCCTGCTCTGAACACAAGGTTGGACTGAAGGTCTCCTGAAAACCTTCCCACCAGGGTTATTCTCTGATCAGAGTTAACTCTCTTTTCATCACTACTTCTCTTAGAGTATCAAACTATTACTAAAGTCAATACACAATAATCCAAAGAGGAGGAGTTGAAATACTGTTAACTCAGTACCGGATAGCATCAAACCTCTTTTATCCCTTTAAGTCAGCCACCTCCTTCCCTTGGGTGACTACATCACTGGTCCAGTGACATCAGTCACAGTATTTCTACCGCTGTGGATATGTGCTTACCACTTGTACTCAAAAGCATTTGTGCTATAAACATGCCATGGAGCCTGCAAAGGAGGGGATTAGAAACATGCAGGTTCTAGCATCTGGAATTTATCACCTCATTAAAAGCTCCTCTGTGATGGTAGCTACCAACAGGGGGAAAACAATCAGAAAAGATGTATGGGATTGGTCAGTCACCCTGCAGAACATATGTCACCCTGCAATGAAGGGGATGTTCACAATCATTCTAATCAAATTGTTCCTCATCAGCAGAATGCAAGGCAGCCTTCTCTCTACTATTCATTCCCAGTTCAGAAGTGGAACAAACAACTGAAGTCTCTTTAAGCGCTGCTGGTGTCCGCATACAGAGGAGGTGATTTCACAATCTAATGCTTTCACTAAGTCATTATTCACATTATTGCCTCATAAGAGAAGTATCTTGACTATCTCTTCTGCCAATCATCAGCACTTTCAGGCACATCTAGAATAAGACTGAGCTGGCTTATATAAGTGAGAGTTGGCTGAGGATCCTTGTAGAGGATCAGAGTCAAGTCTGTTGAGACAGCTTTAATTCTGAATTGCTTTCTGTGCATCCACATAAGGAGATGTATGATCTAATTCTTTAAGCAAAGTCAGGGATAACTTGGCTCCTTGCTTTTCCAAAGGATAAGTACTAGACTCCAATGACTAATTCCTTTCTCTGCTTTATATTTGTTTACTCATTTTTCCAGGCCACATAAATGTTTTGATGAAGCAGGAGAAAAGTATCTAACTGACAGCGTCTTGTGACTCAGGCAACTAGGACACAGAGAAATAGTTGGTTTGGTTAGTGAAGTCAATTAAAGGCAGTCTTGGAAACTCTCTGTATCAACAGTAGAAGACCAATGTACATCTCTCAAATTCCTGGCAAGCTTTCCATGATCACTTCTGGTCTGAAATAAGCTGTATCTTATTCACACAGGAGAGGCAGAAGAGTTTGGAAAACTCAGTTCTTCGGTTTAGCCTTAAGAAATGGAATTATATTCAGAAGAAACATGCTTGAACAGCTTACTGCTGATCTATGAAGGCTAGAACAATTAAGTCTATTGGAAAAAATATTTTTTATAGTTACTAATACCACTAACTATTTAGACAGGGAGATTTATGATTAGCTCTGTAACAGAGACCTCCAACTTTTGCCCTAGCTGTCAGTACAGAAGCATAATTAAGAAGTTTTAAGAAAGCTTTGAGCAACACCTCTAACAGCTTTTTCTTTTTTAAATAATTACACTGGAAGACAGATTGAATTAAAAAACTAAAAATAGTTAAGCTCCAGAAGAAAAACAGTCATATCACTGCAAGTTTTACCACTCCATCTAGCTGAATTTCCAGTACACTTATTTTGGCATGTTGATTTCATATCCCATGTTCCTTTTGCTTAGCAGACACAGTCTTATCTCTATCTTTGGATTGCTGAAGTAGAGCCTTTACAGGAAAGATTAACTCAGCTATCTTGCCTTTAAACTTCTGATAAAAGCAAACAACCATTTTATGTGACAGTCCACCTTGGATTTCTGTTACTCTGGGCAATTTAAAGGGAGGCAGGCACCTTCTAGGAGGATGTGCCTACCCAGAAGAGATAAGGCCCATGGATATGTCAGTCCAGGGGTGTCTTGGTCTGAGCACACCTCACCAGATCTGTGAATACATAGAACTCGGTATTTCTGAGCTGACAAGCCAACCTTTTCACAGGAATACAAAGTGTCTCCTCCAAGACAAATGTGACATACAGCCAACATGGGACTGAAATCATGGGGAAATCATTAAAAAGGATCGCATTGCTGGTTTCATAAGTTTCCAAAGATAGTCTCAAGACCAAAGGACAGATGACATATGTTAACTGGGTAGAAAAAAAAAAAACTTCTGTCAGAAAACTAGTGATAGAAAGGAATGGAATCTATTATAAACTCATTTGACTAAATATATCCAGTTCTTATGAACTGTTGCTCCAGAAATTGTAAGATAAAATAAACCCCATTTTACTACAGCACATCCCAGATCTAGATTTGCACAGAGGAGGCACTCTCAGGATAAAGTCACATATTATGCCTTTAGATGATTTAACATCTAACCATATGCTAATGGAGAAGATCCTATTCATGCCTCCTCCCCCACAATACTCCCCTTCTCCCATTTCACCAGTGTTTGCCAAAAATTGTACCAAGCTGATTCAATACTGACTTGAATGTGCTAAAATGAACAACTTTCTGTGGGATTAGTAAATTGAATTAACTCAATAAAGGGTCAAACAAGTGCCAAAGCAATGGGACTTCACCCTAAGATATTGAGATTGGTGTTGTGCCTCTCCTCCACAACATGGGTGTGAAAAGACAGTGCAGGTAGGCAGCAGCTGGGGATTCTAGGCAACAGAAACTGAAGTTGCAGAAGTAAAAAAGCAGGACACCCCAGGCACCACCACCATCAATGACTTTCCCATTGTTTTGATGCATGCCCCCTTTAAACCTACTGGGTTCCTATGTACTCAAATATCCTCTATTCCTTCCCTTCCACATGTCTTCACTTGTCATACGTTATCTGTCCTCTGAGCTTTACCATTCCCAAATCCTTATTGTCTTTCCTTACTATTTCTTCTTCCCTACTTAAACTCATAATGCTGTTGTTGGTTTTGTGATTAACGTGACACTCATCACCATCACAACAATCACTGAGCACACACATCCCACCCCTTTCCTCTTTTTCCCTTTAAGTACACTATCCAGGAGCCTGGCTATCACAACAGCTTTATGCAAGGACTGGTATAACAGGGTGCTGCAGTAGCTACCACAAACACACACAATTACTAGTAACAATCTTCTGATTGACTTGACATAGTCAATACACAAGTTTTCCCTCTGTATTAAAAGACCTCCCAAACCAACCAACAACCCACCAACACCATAGCCCCTCTCACAACTTTCTTCTTTCCAATGTTCCAAACTACGTGCAGCTCCAATGAACCTCTTTGATGGACTGGAAAATAAACACAATGCTTCTCTACAAGATACTCCATTTCAGCACACAATTAGAATAGTAAACTAGTTATCAAAAGGAAGCCAATTAGAAACCAACCTTGTATGCATTAGATCTATTGCAGATAGCGAGCCTCCCTCGTGTTTTTGCAAGATTCAGTACATATTTACCTGTGGCGTGAAGAGTCTGAGCTAACACTCAATAGCCAAGTAGAATCATAGAATGGTTTGAGTTAGAAGGGACCCCAAAGATCATCTAGTTCCAAACCCCCTGCCATGGGCAGGGACACCGCCCACTAGACCAGGTTGCTCAAGACCCCATCCAACCTCGCTTTGAACACCTCCAGTGTTGGGACACCTACAACCTTCCTGGGCAACCTGTTCCAGTGTCTCACCACCCTCAAAGTGAAAAACTTCTTCCTAATTTCTAACCTAAATCTACTCTCTTCCAGTTTGAAGACATTGCCCCTCATCCTGTCACTACAAGCCCTCATGGGAAGTCCCTCCCCTGCTTTCTTGTAAGCCCCAGGTAGCTACCCCTTTATATTATCAAGGGAGACAAACACCAGCTGTGAAAGCATGTGGGCACAAACATAAGCAGAACACCAAGGTGACGATGAATAATGCATTCCTGAATGTCAAGGTACAGTGGGATTTTCATAATTTCATAACATCCAAGCTCCTTTTCCCATATTGCAGCAAAACAAAATAAAATGTAGGTGGAATCAAAGTCCTGTTGTTATTAGCACGCAACAAAAATGAACTTATTTAAATTCACCCATCTGTTCTGGCCAATCATTTATGAGTAATTCTCAACATTTCAGTCACCTGAAAAAGACAGTGAGTTCTAGGCACAAACACATCCTAAGCAGTTAATATTCAGGATCAGAGATGATTAAACCATACAGTGTTTCATTCTTTCAGTGAGCTTTGTTTCTCGCCTGGCTGCTTTTTGTCTCTAGCATTTCTCTCCCATTTCTGGCAGATGACGTAGAGGTGGAGAAAAAAAAAGGGAGGAAAGTTCTTGGGTAGCATAAGGATTGAAGTAATTTTCAATCCTTTAACAAGGAAGAGCTTGCTCAGGGAATAGATGACCTAATGCTGCTACCTACTCCTCCACCCCACTGTATTTAATATTTTTTTTAAACTGATATTTACAGGTGTTTGCAGTTATAGTTATACAACCCAGGGACAAAGTTTAATGCGTTTCTCTCCTTTCTGCCCCCAAATCCAGAGGGAAGATACCTCCCACCCACATGTTTCCTCTGCCTTTTCGTTGTTGCTGTGGGCAATTTAAAAGAGAAAACTGCAATTCACAGAGATCCTCAATCATGCACCTACAGGTCATTGACATTTGGTTCACACCCAACCCCGGTGTGAATGTTGACGCTACTCATCAAAAGGACAGACATACCACAGATAACAAATAATCCCAACTCCCTAAACCAACAGTATTAGCACAGGGACAAACTTACTTTCAAAGCATTCTTCTTATTCTGCCAAATTACCTGCCCTTGTTCAAAACAAAGGGAGAACTGTCCTCACATGGCTCTACTTATGTTTCCTTTCAGTGTTCTGAAATAAGAGCTGTTTAAGGTCTTGCATTTTGTTTTCAACTGGAAAGGTCACCAGGACTAGGTGGCAAAACCAGACTGTATGTTTTTTTAATAAGGAGAAAGGGAAAGAGATAGGACATGGGAAAGGAGGGAAAGAAAAGTTTATTGCATCCTCATTTTTAAATTAGAAAAAGTTATGGAAAAAGTATAACTAGTGAAAGAACAACACTCTAAGAGCCTACAGAATCTAATTCTCCTCTTGAGCACTAGAAAATGCAAAAAGGAAAGTGATGACTACTTACATATAATATGTAGGATATAATCCTTCAAAGTACCAGCAATGCTTTTTGGCCTCCGTACACTACAAAGAAAGAAAAATATGGTATTAATATTTACAAAAGACAATGTACAATTATAAATACAAGCATAGAGCATTTATAAATACTGTGACTTTGAGTAATTAGGAAGGGTTTATATTCCCAAAGGTTTCCTAATCCCAATACACACAGCAACTGGGAAGCCAGTTCATGTAAATGGCAGCATGTCCTGCCAAGGGTTCCAACTCCTCACACAGGGCTTTGCCTGTGGGGCCCCACACCTCCCCACAATTCACAATCACAGTCAGTCCATTTTGGTGCAGGCACAGGACATGGCCACAGGCGTTCCCTGGCAGAACTCCTGTCTTAAAAGACCACAGAGAACTTAAGAGCCCATTCATGGTTATAGTCACTTAAGAGACCTCCAAGGCATAACCAGTTTGACAACACTATGCATATGACTACACAGTAAATTTGATAATTACAGAGAATTATTCATCTTTCTGGAAGTCTCTGGTATGTGGAGCCAGGCTTGGAAAGGAGAAGAATGAAGAAACCATCCATCCCACCTCCTCTTCCTACAGCTTGGAAACATGTCAAGTGTTCATTAAAGTACTGGGGAAAGGACACTGCTTTCTGCAGCCCAGGGGTATTGTTCTCTGTTGTAGATTGCCAGTATATCCTTGTTAAAGGATGGCAACAGGCATTTTCTCAGCATGTGTGTGCAGGCAAGGTGGAAAGCATGCATCGTTACAGGGACCACCAGGGTACAGACAGCAGCTCGGAACAATAGTGGTGCTTAAAGAAAACCAGACATCAAGCCCAAACTCTCTATATGACATCCAAAATGTATCCCACTGACATCATTGGCATTTAGTGCCATCTTCATTGCAGATGTAGCTCCAGGACCTCCACCACAAGCTGCACTATGTGATCACACACGGCCAGGGTGTTATGGGACACCCCCCCCCAGAGTGGTGAGAAATATCTTCCCTCTGCTGCTCACACCTGACACACGATGTCGGAGAGTGCTCAGCACAGCAGCGGTGCTTGGATCATCCTTCACGTTCTCTTGGCAGCTCACCTTTACATAATAGCTCGTATAAGTTTATTAGCCTCCCTGAATCCTAGAATACTAAATGAATCCAGTTAAGACAAAGATAAAGTGTTTTTAGATCCCCGACTCTCACTCCTCATGAATAAGAAAGGCTGCGAGCTCTTTAATGAGCATCTGATGAGCTAAATCACAGACAGATCAATTACAGACCATGAAGACAAACTGCTACGTATTAAATTAAAAGCAGTACAGGAGATGGGGGGAGGAGGAGATGCTTTTGATGCATGCGATCAGGCCTTTCCACTAATACAACAGGCTCACACCAGCCTTCAAGATGCACAAGCTTTAGCTTCTCTTGAAAGGACTGGAGCTTTCTCCACAGGACAAACACAACAAAAGCCTCGGTCCTCTCTCAAGTCAATGCTACAGTCCAGGCACTATATGTAGGAGAGCTCTGTAGCTGCTGATGTTCAAAGAACCATCTCCACATCTGCCCTATTCCCCCTTTTTCCCCAACTCCTTCAAAGCTTCCAGCTTCTTAACCTTCTGAATTTTTCAATCAGTTGGTTGTTTCCTCTTACTTTAAAACGAGAAATATGCCAAGTTTCTCTCTGTAATACCCTGCAAACATATATGCATTGTAAACCCAGCAGGTCTGCTGCCGATTGGTGAAAAATACTTTGGCTGTTCACCTTTAAAGGCCAGCAGCTCTGGCTAAAATCCCGGTGCCTGCAGGTCGACCCCTTGGAAAGCCTCATTTCAGAGTCCAGCTTGGGGTGTACACCATTAAATGCTTTTCCTTCCTGCTTCTCAACCAATATGAGTCATCCTTTACCTCAACAGCCTTAAAGCCTTCTCAGTCTCCAGCATTTTAATTGCTGTTTTCCCAGCAATGTTTCTGAGCACGTGGAGCTTGCGTACCCTTTACAAGTGTAAAGGAGACATTTATATTCAGCACTCATTCTGCTCACCCTCCTCCCTGTATTTTAATCCGCTTTACAAGTTCTAAAATGAGTTGGGAAGATTCCTTCTTCCCGCATCTCCCAAGTTGTAAGATTTATGTTTCTGCCTCTTAACAATTCTCTGTTTCAGACAGCCAATATGCTTACTTCTGTCACAAGAAAGGCTCCAGCCTGGGAAACTTCTGCAAGTAACCATTCCTTTTAACTTACAGGATTTAAGTGATACCTGCATTAAAAATCCCTCAGTGCACAGATTTTGCTTTTATATGGGCCCTGGAACAGCAGGTACCAATCCCAATTCTGCCTTTTTTTTTTTTAATATCACAGTGCTATGAATGCTGCATGGCAGTTGTTCAGCTCTCCTACAGGAGAATCAGTCAAACAAGCAAGTGGACCTCAGATGTGAGCAGCACACCTGAATCTGATACACAACACGTCAAACAGATTTACACACACAGGGTGAGCTGCTGTGGTCACTGCTCGATTAAAATTCCCACCCATCTCCATGGCAACTTTACGCCAGCAAACCCCAACATAAAGCAGGCAGCTACTAACCACCGTCTCTACTGCTGGTTACCAGACCTCACAGGAATTCTCTGCTAAGAATAAGCCAAGAATGCCATCGTCTCGAAGGATTTGAGCCTCTTTAGCACTCTGGTACCAGAGAGATGAACAGGGTAGTCGGAGCACAGATGAGTTTTTCCCATCCCACACATCCTCTGAAGCAGACTATGATCATCCATCTCTTGCCAAGATCTAAATTATTCGTCTGAGCCTCTTAGTTAAGCTGGTGGAGAGCCATACAAGCGTGAGAGGGGCCATACACCACCAGCATCAGGCTCTCATCTTCACACAGCCTTTGGAGGATGATGTCCTTGTAGTTGTTTGAGACTATTAAGCCCTCAAGAAACTGCATCTGGCAGCAACTCACTGCACAAAACAGACACAGAGGGAAGATTACTCATACTCCTGCAATAAAAAAAGGACCTCAGACATCTGGGTTGGTGCCCACTCCAATAGCTCCTCTATTAAGATAGGCTGTATCTCAGAGTTTCTAACAAGCATTCATTTATGTCTTTAAAAAGCCATTTACCCATTCACTAATTGTAAAAAAAAGGTGTGTTTATCTTTTTTAAACTAAGTTTAGGTAGGGCTCTGCTGATTGCACATTTTGCTTATAAAATTCCTCCTTGTATGTCCTTTAACAATTTGGCACAGTTATGATATAAATACAAGAGTACATTCATTTTTTGAGTAAATGATGCAGGCCTAATTGGGTGTGCATATGTAATCTTAAGAGAATTAATGGCATGTGAATTAGCCAGATGCTTGAATACATTTCTTACGATTGTGCATTTAGAAAGAGGAAAAAAAAACAGACTTGGGTTTTTGTTTGTTTGTTTTTAAATAAACCAGCATCTTGTAGCCAGTTTTCTGTGACAGACTGCACCAACACGAGCTGCAAGCCGCCCTCTTCTGTGGCCTCTAAATTCATTCCAGTTTCCTTTAAGAAAGGAAACGTGCTTCCTGCCACAGATTAAAATTGCAAATGTTACTGCTGCTAGTAAGAACAATGAGAAAGAGAAGTTACTAAAACACTAACCAAAGACTGGTCTTGATCACAGCATAAAATACAGAACGCGAGTCCATATGTATGCACATGGTGTGGGGGAAGAGAGAGAGCAGGCAGCCTGCTCGCTGAATGTCAGATGGTGCTCCACAGATCATTAGTTATGCTTTGCAGGATTTGCAGAAACACTATCTCTAGCAGGAATACCCTCCACACTGCACATCATTATCTTTCAGTCCACAGGACAATAAAAAGAAAACAGATACGATCAATTAATTACTCTTTGCAATCAAGGGAGTGGTGGATTCATGCCCATGTTTTTATTGGAGGTTTGGAAATTAATAATAAAAAAGTAAAAACAATTACAGCCCCATCTGCTGATAGTAAATACTTGCCAGTATGAGTATGGTCTGGTTCTGTTATGGGTACCAATGAAAAAAGCAGCCTGCTGTGGATGGATGTGTTTGTGGAGGGCAGGGGGGGGGTCGATTGCTATCTGTATGCTGAAGGGGCATTCAGAGCGAGTTTCTGACATCTGCTCAAATCCAGGTTCTGCAGGAGGCACAGGTCTGCTATTGATCACAAAGTCAATGAAACCCTACAACTGAAGGTGAGGCTCTTTCTTTTCAGCCAGACAAAAAGCTGGATGCCACACATTATTTCCATTACATATTACAGTTATAAGGATCCAAATAGGTAGATCCAGAAGGAATAAAGCAGGTATTTAACAGAGTGACCAACCCTACTGATATAAGAGAAACATCTCCTAGTATTTTGGGATGACCCATTAGTGGATTCAGGTGGGTATATGCTACACATTAGTAAGGTGCAAGTTGATCCAAATGTCATCCTTGTGCCTACAGCCTCTGAGGCTTTGCTAGGATTAATACACAGATGAACAGGAAGAAAGAGCTGGACATATCTAAGACATGGAACAAGATCTCATCATTTCTGAGTATCACACAATCCTATTCCAACATACACTCAGAACACCACCTTCCATGCAGCTAGACCACACTAGTAACTGAGGAAACAGGGAGGACATCACCTTTCTGCCCATATGGCTCCACAGCATCTGAGAAACAACTGGCTATGCCTGCTGCCTCTGTTACAGAAAGCCTCTTGCAAAACTCACCCACGCAGACCTTTCCCAGTTTTATTGGTCACTGCAGCTGGTAAGTACTTGATGAATCCCAGACAAAAGGATGGAACAATGGGGAGTGTAACTCTAGACTAGTCAGTTCCAGAAGGCATATTATTGGCTAGGAATCACAATGTTTTACAAGATCTGACCTTTAAAATTGTATCAGTTCTCAGAACACTATCCATTTCAGTGCCTAGACAAGAGCTGAAAAGCATTATGATACAAGCTGCTCATTAGAGATGGTACACTAAAATCAGAAGGACTTCTGCATGCTGGAACTTTGAAATACTTCATTTGCAGAGACATGAATATAAGCACACTGATCTTCTACAGCCAAGAAAAGGGCAAAATATCATCCACTAGAGTAAGAGACAACATATACTGAAACTGAAAAGTGCTGCCTAAGGGTGAAAATAATTTACTAGAGAAAATACATTTTCTTTTAGCCTTGCCTGAATCCATCAAAACTCATCCCTACTTCTTCCCTGGTGATGCTAACAGCTGAGGGTAGAAGTAGCCCATCTCCAAACTATTCTAAGAAACTGAGCTCACAAGGTTTTCAACAAATGCTCTTGTCACAAAAAGACAGAAGCAACTCTTACTAAAAACCAGGATTATGCTACGGTATTTTTATTTACTAAGGAAATGAGGAAACAGCAGGAAAGTCTTGTATAAAAGGATACTGATCCTTTACGTGGGAGGAAGAGCTTCTTAAGCAGAACAAATACTATTCCAGATGTACAGCTGTTTGATCAAGACCAAGATTACAAAGTCATAGAACTCATAGTATAAAGACTGATTTTCATATATTTCAGAAGGATTTGTTTCTGGCCAGTCTTTTTGCTGTTCTGTAAGAAGGGAATATTTCCCATATAGGATTCTTAAAAGAAACAACTTTTCCACCTTGAATTAATCAGTCTATTTTGCAATGGTAAAAAATGTCAGCACAAGGAGCTAATTCTTATTAGTTCTTTTGTTGCTCAGAGCACATGCATTCATTATCATACTTTTATTTAGAATTAATGTGGGTTTAGCATTAGCTAGCCACTCATCACAAAGCATTACTTTACATTTAGATCTATTAACCTTTCCCACAAAAAGAAATACAAATATCCCTCGCATACAATTTCACGTCAGGAGCCTGACTCATTCATTTAATTTTTTTTTTTTGGTTTTGCCGTTATGCAGCAAATTGCAAATGCACTTCAGCCCTATAACGATCAATTTCAATTGAATATAATCCTTTCATCGGTATCCTGGGGGGTAGAGGGAAGAAAGAAAGATGAGAAGAGCCTATGTTTTCAGAGCCCACAAGAGCACGGTGGGGGACTGGAGGTGCTGGCGCCATCAGCACCGTGGACAGCGCCCGCCCCGCAGGTCCAGCTGCACCCTCTGCTCCCACGGGTAGGTCAGTCCTTGTGTGCCCGTGGCATTCACACCTACTGAGCACCTCTGCTCATATGAGACATCAACAACAACAGTTCTCACAGAATCATAGAATATTCCAAATCAAGTTGAAAGACAACTAAAAGAATCGTCGACCAAACCCCTGTGTCGTCCAGTTGCTCCTTGAACTCTGACAGGCTTGGTGCTGTGATCACTTTCCTGGAGAGTCTGTTCCAGTGACCAACCACCCTCTCAGTGAAGAACCTTTTCCTAATGTCCAGTCTGAACTTACCCTGACACAGCTTCATTCCATTTCCTTGTGTCCTACCACTGGTCACCGGGGAAAAGAGACCAGCACCTCCCCCTCTGCTGTCCACCCTGAGGAAGCTGTAGACTGCTATGAAGTCAACCCTCAGCCTCTTCTAAGCTGAATAAGCCAAGTGACTTCAGCTGCTCCTTGCTCTCAAGGCCTTTTACCATCTTGGTCACTTCCTCTGGACACACTAATAGTTTGATGTCCTTATATTGAGGTGCCCCAAACTGCACACAGTACTTGACGTAGGGCTGCACCAGTGCAGTGTAGACTGGGATAATCATTTCCCTTGACTGGTTAGCTGTGCTGTATTTGATGCACCCCAGGACACAGCTGGCCCTTTTGGCTACCAGGACACACTGCTGACTCATATTCGACTTGTCATCAACCCAACCACCACTGACTGCCTTGGATGGAACATCTGTATTGAATCTTCTTCAAACTGTTTGGGAAACCATAGTTATAGTTACATGAAACATCCAGCTTGGATCTCTATCATAATGTCAAGCCAGATACTTACGAGAGCACCAAGAGAAAGTTAGGGCCTGCTTTACCTTCTTATTTCTACACTCATGAACTCAGAAAAAGTTGCACAAACATAAAAACTGGGGAGGGGAGGATTCCACCTTCCTGGTGGAACTCACCTTACACTGCAAGTTCTAATGTCAGATCTGCAAGAAAGCATGAGGCATGCCACATATTGAAAGCATTTTCACCCAAGAAAAGCAAAAAAGATTCAACATTCCACTGCAGTCTCTGCAACTTCAAGGGGGTAGTGGTAGACTTTTCTTGTTCCAACTGGAAGGAAACAGATGTAACATTTTCCCAAATCTGCTAGAAGCGGTTGATCTGTTCCAAATGGTACTGGTCAGGATCCACAGCTCCAAGATTGAATTTAGCTTCTGCAATTACTCTGTTTCCTTTTATATGTGCATGAGACATAAAACCAAGGTTATTATTTGCATTCTTTAACTACAGAACAAGTCATAAGTCACCTTATAAAACAAACCAGAAACTAGTGGGGGCAAAGGGATCATTTGTCAGGAGCTGAAAAGAAAATCCTTTCCAAAAGTGAGAATATTCACTATTTCCAGCCTCAGGCTCTTTAAAAATGAAACAAACCAAATACTAAAAGGATTTGGTGATACAATGATTTTACTTTTAAGCCTCTAATGAGCATAGGTAACACTTTTAGTGTCACCATCAAGACAAATATCAAACTTTCTTTCCTTTGACTAAGAACTGGAAGCTTGGCTCATCTCCAGGCCTAAATCTAGATAGGCACTTACTCCTCACAGGAACTGGTACTACCTAGAGTCTGAATATGGATCCTCCCCATTTTTAGCTAAAACCATGCTAGCATTTATTCCCTTCAGTTCAGGCTGAACTGGCAAATTTGCCCATTTTCTATGTACATTTCATTCTTCCACTTTAACCATCCCAAGAATGAAAACAGCCTTTAAGTTACCTTGTACTTAAATCCTCAGGGGCTGTCTTTCATCTCCCATAATAATAAAACCAAAGCAAAGAAAGACTGAGCAAAAGAAGATGGATTCAGAACTCAATTTTCTCAGTCATTTGCAGCATAGACAAGATTGAGGCAGTAACAACATTGTGCTACAGACGCCGCTTAGCTAAGCTATGACAGCCCATCAAAGGCTGCAGGAAAATAGATTTCTTTGATGGTCACCAGGACTCAGGGCAGTCGCTTTGGGAGTTCCTGGGCTTTGTTCTGTTGATGTTATGCATCCCCCATGCACTCATTTGTTCCGCAGAGAGAGAGCACGAGCTGACAGGACAGAGCGCAGCTGCATAATCACAGCAACTCTTGCTCCTCTCCCTACCACCCTTATTTTTCAATCTTGACATCTAATCCAGTGATGCACACCTTACTCAAATTCTTCTTAAGAGAAGACACTGGAAGAGAGATTTTTTTCCCTTTTTGATTTTCTGAGATATTTATTCCAAAACTGCAAATACTGGATCAAAATCTGGTGTGCTTTGAAGTCGTGGAAACATCTGTAACACTGAAGGCAGTGACTCCTCAGTCTCAAGGGGCAAGATGCAGAGTCCATGACCAATCATACTGTGTAGGGAACAAAAGAAATCGATGATAATGAAATACCGTCCAAGTCCTGTTCCCCTGGAAGGTATGAAAGGCCAAGGTAAAATCTCACCTTCAAGAGCTTATTCTAGAAACCCATCATGTTTAGTGTTAGATTGTTGTTAGAAGCATCTGTTAGTTTTAAATCAGATTACACACGTCATGCGTGTATTAAAAAAGTGAGCATCTGAATATAGTGAGATTAAAGAGGTTACCCTGGAAACATTCTGATATTTGAAAATCCATTTCTAAAAAACACCAGCAAGTCAGAATCCACATACTACTTTGAGCAGAGGTATCTACTTCAGCAGTCTGCTGGGGGAAGCTTTGCTCTTGGTCAACTCCCATCTGCTTAACAGCGAATTGTCAGATGTTTATCTACAGATACTTCCATTAACAGCCATCATTACTGTGTTGTTCACATCCTCATAAGGCATTTCCATCTCTCAAGGGAAGAGCACAGATGTATAATTTATGGTAGAGGTCCAATCTGGTTTAATGACCAAATGGGGACTGGAGAAACAGTTTTGAAAGGAACTTTAGTTCATTTGGTCCAGCTACATTAGACTATCTATCTTGAAGTAAATACTGAAAGTCTCATAGTAACACAGCAAAGGTGAGTGTAGTTTGGTCTGCAAGGCTCTCTCATTGAACAGTAGAATGCCAGAATATGATCACCTCCATGTTGCAGTCCTGAAAACTGTTTGCTTTGAGACTCAGTTCCTGGAACACTGGGAGAAACTTATGGGTTTGGGTTCATCCAGACTAATAATCAGGTTTTTCTATTCTTGCACATGGTCTGTTAAAGTTCCTCCTGGTGAGCAGCAAACACATTTCTTTCTCAGGTCAAAACTCGAAGAAAGAAACAGCAGAAGAGTTTGACCGAGTGTCATTTGTATTTGTTTAACAAGTCAATTCAAGCTTGCAGGGAGATGCTCTATTGTGGCTTTTGGGCAGACACTCACCAGGTGGACTGAAACATCAATGCCTTTTAAATTAAATCAGAAGCCTAAACCGACTCCTTCTCAAACCGTCCAAGACGCCGCCATAGTGATAGCATATGATTATTAAATTCCAGTGAGATAAAACCAACAGCTGCACCTCACAACTGATTATTGGAGCGGTAAGGTGCACTAAGCCTTTGTTCTTAGAGTATTTCCCAAGAAAGGACAAGAATAGCAGATAAAGAGTCAACCCTTTCTGGCAAGTAACAATGCCTACTAATGGCAAAGCATGTTGCCAAATGAAGTCACTTCCTACACAGACTGTAAAATTAGTTTTTCTTCTTTTAGGAACCTAAACGTACCCGAACAACAATCTCCAGTGTCCCAGTTTGTCAAATTTCAACATAATCCACTAAGAGTGTTGACAAATCTCTTCGTTTAAATCAAAAGCGTGCTGGCATTTGGCATTTTTCTAAAATGATCATTTCCCTGGTTTGAGTGATCACCCTAGCTTTTCCACATTCAAACTGGCTTCCTGGAAGGAAGGGGGATAAGGATCTACTGCAGGTTCCAAGTACAACTGAGATACTGGATACACATAAACAGACAAATTCAAATAATCTTTTGGTATGAGAGCCCTGTCTTGGCTTTGTCTTTCCACCCCTCAAACCTTGGTGAAGGACATGCTGATGTGTGTAGCTTTTTACAGGCCTCTCCTCTTGTTCAATCAGAGCATGTTCCTTGCTCAGACATCCATCCACATATGTGGATTTTCTTGGGAGCCCATCAAGCTTTCAGCATCCTCAAATAACAATTACAATGCAAGTTTCTCAGTTAGCACTGTTAGACCTCTAGTTATCACTCTTGTGATCTGTGGTTCATCCGATGTTATTTTTTTTCTTTATTCCTGCCTACAGATAATAGATCATATTCATGCGTGGGGAAGTTACATGACAGACAAGAAAAAGTTGGGATGCTGTAATGAACTCTGCTCTTTCCTTTGACACAGACATCAAAAATCTCTTTACTAAGGTTATTTCCTCACAAAGAATATCTGAAGTTACCTCAGGGATGTTCTGCAAGTGAGAACTGCAAGAGTGAGATGAGGTATAAATGAAACATTCACTCTCCAGTAACACATGGTCTACACTCCTAAAAAGCTCAAGATCCCTGCCTGGAGGCATTGCTATGGATGGATAATAGCATGAGATATGGCCACAAATGCTTAATTTATAAACCTAGACGCTAGAAAATTATTCAACTAGACTGGAAGTGCTGAGGATTTTAATAGTGCCTGCCCACATTAACAGATGGGAAAGGCACCAATAGCTCAGAAAGGAGCACAGACGCACTCGCATGTTTGGTCAGCATTGACAACATTGCATAAATTGAACTTTCGGAGAAAATTCGATCTCCGTGCAAGCAGTGGGCAACTCCAGAGGCATCAAGGGCATTGCTCCTGCTTCCACAGAATATGACTTGGCTTGCTGCTTCTCTTTTCACAGGCCTGGCCTGCCAGGTGCTCTTCCAAGTACTACAGAGTTCATCCCAGAACAGAAACAGCTCTGCAGAACGAAGGCACTAGAGCAGCATCACAGTTCCTACATTTTTCCAGGGCAGTTCTGTGCAGGCAAAGGACCCTTTAGACTATAACCACAAACTCACTCATGGATGGAAGAAAGAAATGGAATAGGAGCAGCAGAGCAGAGAAGGAAGCAAGATAATGATGTGTCCAAGACAACGAGCAAGATGAGAAGTGGAACAAAATCTTGGGATAATTCTTCTTTCACCAGGGCGCGCGCCAGCTGGAATCAGCCCATAAGAAGTGAAGAACCAAACCAGTATCACGCAGATTTGTCTCCTGTGGCCCCACAGGTACAGTTTTCAGGATGTGGGTTATCCAGAAGGACATCACACCTTAGTCAAGTCACCTTCCCTCCTCAGAAACAAAACCATCATGCAGGAGAAGGGGCTAACTGGAATAAATAGCATTGACTCTAAGCCACAGTCAAGGCTTCTCCCCAGCACTTCTCCAAACAGGCTTCAGAGGTCAAAAACCAACAGAGTGGCAGTGAAAGAAAACACAGAGGTAGACTCTAAATCACAAGCCACCATACAGGAATGACAGCATCTTGCAGAGGGTATTGGTGAGGGGATAACTCTACTAGCTTTGTGATTTTTATGCTGCATAGAGATGGCTGGTGTGCCTCTCCTCCGTGTAAGGCAGCAATTCCTATTTTTCACCTACAACCAAGTTTCAAACCAGGAGCCCTTTCTGACACAGAAGCATGACACCATGAATTAGCTACAGCTCCTCACACCAGCCCAGGGTGGAAATCTTGTTATCTTCCCACAGTGCAAGGCCAAAAAACCCCAACCCTTTGCTTTGAGGTCTGCTTAGCCTCTAATTTGGGAAAGGAAGAGCCTGGCACCTCACTATCGAGAGACTACTTGCCCTCAGCTCATACTTGCCATGACATTGTTCTTTTTCAATGAAGAGATGAAAACTTCTAATAGGTTAAATGTAGTGGTGCCAATTCATGTCAATAAAGCTATGTTTCTCCAAAGCAGCAGCAATTTTTAGCCCGGTTTACAGACTCCCAGATCAGATACCAAATAAAGCCTCAGTCCTTCAAATACATGACTAGGACTCAATATACAAAGAGGACCCCATGTAACTTCACTGTAGTGGAGTTAAGCACATGCACAAGTGTTAGGGGGCAAGAGGTTTGGCTTTGCCCTTGAAGCTTTAAGTTACTCAGTAAGAACAGCAAACTAGCTCCCTTATTCATTTCCACTCAAATCCAGAAAAAAACATGTTCTCAATGTTTTTAAAGGAATGGCTATGAATTCCCAGAGTAGGATGCATTTCTCTAAAATGATATCCAGCCTAAGGAATAGATGTCTTGCCATGAGTTGGGTCACATAAAAAGACAAAAGAATTGGACCACTTGTCTCTTGCTAAATGTTCTTGCTAAATTTCTAGTTTTTCAAATAAACTACACTTATGCCTGGTTCCTACAGTTGCTCAATGGCAAGGCTTCTAAGGAACATCTTCTTGTACTTTCCAAAAGGGTAAAGCTTCAGTCAGTGCTTCTCATTGACTCCTGCATTCACCAAGTGCCTAGTTAGAATATTTAAAAGGCCACAGGTTAAGCAAAAAACCTCATTTCCCCCGCTCAGTTACCCTTCCAGCTGCTGTTTCTCACTACACCTCAAACTTCATGACTTCAAACATCCTAATTCCTTGTGAGGGATATTACTTCCAGGACTTAAAAAAGCACCAAACACTGTGATATCCATTCTCCTCCAGCATCATTTCCCCTTGGCATCCGTGGAGCTGCCTGGTGATGTGAGGGAAGAAGCCAAGCAGAAGCCTGAACCTCTTAGGTATCAGGGCAAGGGGCCAACTCACGGAACCACATCAACCTTCCATTTTAAAGCATGGGCTCTGCCTTGTCATTCCTGATGCATGATCATGCAATTTCTGAGAAATCTGAATCACTGGACCATTAAAGCATACTTGAGAAATTCTGTTTTACAATCATTCTCTTCAGCTTTCTCAGCTTGATGTTAGGGCCAAAGATGGCTGAGCAGAGTGGCTGCCATGGAGTTAGGCTTATGTCTTTGGCTAGAAGCATAAAACATAAATAAAACAGAAAATTGCTTTGCTGCCATCAGTCTTTATGAAAGGCTAAGGCTAATGCTACTAGCAGTGGGACCTTTAAAGGAGAGGGCTGATTGTGGAAGGTGCTGGTTACCTCACCATGTGCTGAGGTGCCACTAAAACCCCCAGAAAGTCAAAGCAGCAACCAGACTAAGGGGCCCCCAGAACACTGAATAAACTGCTAGGCTGCTCTCAGTACTATTTATTTTATGGATGCTTTTGTTCAGCAGGGCCTTTTTTTAATTAAAAACAAAAACTTGGCCTCTTGGGGGATCTATTTTCCTTTCCTCCTCTGACTTCAGCACAAACACACTAGAAAAATTATAGCCACAGTACAAATAAAAATAGCTGAAGAACTTGCAGCTGTTGTTAATTTCCCAAGTATTCAACATTGCCCATTTAATGATGGAACAATATGCTCCAGTTTCAGTCCTGGCACAAGGCTATCTGAGCGGGAGGCAGATATTTTAGCTTGTGTGAATGCCAAAGGCAAGTCAACGACGACAGCAAACAGAGAAAGGACAGGAGGACAACATGATGTAGACCACTGGACATCCACACCAAAAATTTTATCCTGTTTTTTCTTTCTCATTTCAAATTATTAGTCAACTCTTCAGCTGACTAGATCAAGTTTGCAGACTTACTAACATGTATAGCAGGAAAAAAGTATGCTTAATAAAAATTCATGAAGTGGAAAACACTTTTACAGCTGAAGAGCTGATTTTTCTTTCTATTTTAAGTATCAAGTGTTTCTGGTGTGAAATGCATTACACAAGAAGGTTTCACTTGCTTATCTCCCTGAATAAAGTCTTTAACCAGCTTATCTATAGTCTGGATGAGTGGATTTCCCTAGTTTAGTAGAGAACAAAGTAATAAAATACTTTGTATTTGTAGAGAACAGAAATTAAACAAAACGTGCCTCTTAAGCTCAACAAGAACCTATAAACTAAAGCCACATCTAAATACTAAAAAACAAGCACTGAAGTCAGATGCAGCAGAAACGCTTATTTAGTTAGATCTCTTGCTTCTGCATCTTCAGTTGCTAAGTATCTTCTCATGCTTACTTTACAAATTAGACCGAGTAGAATTAGTAAACACAACGGTTATAAATTCACACACATCCATGACTAGCAGTGGCCAAGAAAAATTAAGACTTAAGTCCAAGAGTAAAATTCAATGTCTCAGAAGTGACAGGGAAAGGGGAAAACTGTAGATTATAATTGAGAATACAAAGCTTCTGTTCCCTATTTGGCTTCATTTGCCTCATTCACATGCATAAAGGCACAGTTAGAGGTCATAAAGCCAGAGCATTCAGCAGGTAACATTTAGGGAAAAAAAAAAAAATCTGTTCTCTTGTTAAGGGCCCACTGGCAGAGCAGAACTCAAAACATGGTTAACTAATAGCTTTAAGGAGGGGGAGGATTCTTTTTTAAGTCAAAGCTTGCAACATTGCCAAGACTATTATGCTCAGATATAGTTTTAAGCTACACCAGGAAGAAAAAAAATACCAAAAAGGCCCAAACAACGGGCTGAGG
Source organism: Brachypteracias leptosomus (assembly GCA_013401335.1). NCBI lineage: Eukaryota > Metazoa > Chordata > Aves > Coraciiformes > Brachypteraciidae > Brachypteracias > Brachypteracias leptosomus. Next base: position 75,231 of record VYZX01033106.1, on the reverse strand, counting down.
CAAGGAGTGCTAGCCTCCCTTGTGAGGGCAAAGACTCAATCCAACACTCAACACATCAGAGATGCTGGCTTGGATCTCTCTGTAATATAAAGTAAACTGCCTGGTGAACACGACGGAGGTGTAGAAGAAGATGGGTTAGTTGGGTTGAAAACCAGATGTGAAGAATAGTTTCACACACAGTCTCGTGCCTTTCCGCAGGTGAACAATGGGATGAGTTTAAACCAAAGGCAACAGCTTCATCTTCAGCTGTTCCTCAAGCCTTCAGGCTCTCCCTGACCTCAATCTGCTTATAGGTGTCTTGAGTCCTTCCTGCTCTCTTTCTCCTGCTGTTTAACAGAGTAAGGCCATATCCCTCTGGTGTCTACAGGGACAGCAGTAATACATCTGAACTTGTTATTCATGTTAGATTAATTGTTCTGGCTGTCCACAGCTTGCCTCCTGCATGTATGACTGTTCCTGTGACAGAAGATGCTTGTCTATATTAGGTCACATCACAGGACAATAAATATATCAAGGCACCTATCTAGCCAGGTAAAAACCTGTAGACTATAGTCCCCAGGGCTGAAAGGCTGGGCCTTCATGGTTTGAAGCAGGCATGGCTGCTACTCAGCACTCTCAAAGAGTGTGCATATTTCCCTGAGAAGATACCAGCTTGTCAGAACATTTCATTTTCTCTCCAAAGAAAGAAACCAGACTGCAGAAGTGGTTTTATTCAGCTCCTAAATTTAGTATTAGAGCTACTAATAACGTAAGCAACCATTTGTGCCACGGAGCAATTGCGGAGGTAAAAGGAGACAAACAAGGAAAAGAGGAAACATCTCCACAGAGAATTGCACACCTGGCGTCTCAGCGATGCTCTTGGACACACTGCAACATGAAGGTGATGCACTGAAGGGGTGAAATGTCAGACTCTGGTCATTGCTCAGCTCCAACAACCCACTTAACACAGGGGTTTCAGAAGGAGAACTTAGCCGGTATTATACCGGTATGAACAGACTCTACACGTGTGCAGGCAGGATCTGCATCTGGACTAGCTTATGTGCTATCAGTGGTACTTGTATGACAGTCTGGAAACCTTTACACTAGAGGATGTTCTTAACATTTCAAGCCTAGTTCAGCCAGAAGCTTTCAGTGAGACTTCAGGGCTTGCAACTGTACTACCAGGCAATGCAACTAAAGGGCAAACTATGTTTTCCTTTCAGTAATAAGAGGAGGGAGGAAAAAACCCCAACAAAACAAACAAAAAACCCACCCCACACCATAAAGCTGTTTGACCATGGCCCCATGTTCACAAAGTGTTTTGCAGGGAAAAGAAAAAACCCAAACTCCTACATCCAGAATGCTTACATCTGTGAGATGACTCGATGACTTCTTCCAGGCACATCCATGTGGACTGCCCTTGGAACGGTACAATGTTTAATTAAATCAAAAGAAAGGAAAGGAAACATCATCAGGAGAAATTCTTCACTTTGAAACCAAAATTAGTAGGGCTTTGCAGTGGGATGCCGTTGGAGTTCTTTACACAGTATGTTTTTGTGTTGACTTTTTAGAACTCTGTTCAAAGAGAATGAAATGTCAAACTTTTATGTCTGCAGCTATCAGGCTACAAAGCTCCCTGTTCATTTGTGAAAGTCATCATAACCCCCTGACTCTAGCAGCGGATCTTGGTGGGGGAGAGGAACATCAACAGCATGAGAATGACAACTAAATGGCAAAGATCACAAAAAAAACCCCCAACAAAATCCACAATGCACCGAGAGTCTAAGGATGATCATTTGGAAATTTTTAACCTATTTCAGAACAACTCTACCAGAAAAAAAGAGCAAATTTAAAAGCCTGACTACCATAGTAAAGGCATTCTCAATAGGTTAGAAACACTTCCTTTAAACCAGAACAGACATCAGAAAACTGAAAACAATAGGAGAAGCAGTCTTGAAAGGTTCACAACTACAAAGATCAGTCAAAAGAAGCAAGAGAAGCGCATGGGACCAGGTCACCAGATTGTGAACCCTCAGATTGTTGCCGATGACACTGCTGAACACAAAAGAATCATAGAATAATATAAATTTTAAAAAAAATAATAAAAAATATATGCATCCAACCACATTCACCTAGATAACTGGCAGATGTTCTGCAGGGACAGTGAAACAAATCTTAAAAGAGAAACAAGATTTGGACAAGAGGGAAAGGTGAGGATGCTGTGCTACTCACCAAAAAAGCAGAGATGGAAGGAAAGAGTCCATAAAAGGATGAGAGTGCAGGTTATAGGGGCACAGAAAGACTCTGTTCCCTTATTTGTACCTAACGCACAACTACCAGAATATAACACACACTAGAGGGATATTAATTATTTTACCAAGTTCTGTTTCAGGATTATTTCATCTTTTCTCCTATCCTCTCACCCTGAGGTCAACTACATCTCTCTTACAGCATCTGTCTTGTTCTAACTGACACTGCATTTTTAAAGTGCTCCAGCTGACCAGATGTTTTTGGGAACATTTGTATTCAGTGAATGTCTTAAGACGGTTTGAAATTCTGAAAGTTTTTACTGGAAGATAGTGATCATGACATCTTTAAATTCAATAAGTAAAATCAACAAGGTGGGTATTTTTTAGCTTGAAAGAAGGAAAACATAGGAAGAGACAGGGAATAGGGGATCAAATCTCTCAAGCCATGTATTGCCTTTGCAGAGGGTTCAGGCAAAACCTAACCACAAACTATCCAAAAACCTTAAGGGTGTCAGCAGAGCTGAGGGCTTCTGACCTGCCCAGCTGGGTTTTATCATTCATGAGAAAGCACCAGGGTGCAACCACCCTGACAGGTGATCTGTAGTGGTAGTCATGTCTGAAACCAGACCACTCGCTCTTCATGCGGGTACCAAAACTTGAGCTGGGCTTTTGTTTCTAAAACACTGTAAAACACTAGAGAATAATATAAAAGCAAATGGTGCTAGTTTATATTCAATGAGGTCAGTAGGTAGTTTTACAGTTTCTGTATACTTTGAAATACACAAAATATTGATTGTATAGGCATCCTTCCAGGCACACTTAACAAACCTCAGGTAAATAGACAGCTCCCAGGATTTTTTTGTTGTTGCTCAGTCCAGAAGGCTCCATGTGCTGGGTCCCACAAGATGGGCATGCTTCCTCTCCCACCTACCCACAACCAGCGAGGTAACCAGGGGCCTTGTAGCAGGAACATCTTGAGGCTTCTTTGGCCTTATGGGGAGATTCCTGCTCTTCGAAGCCAACACACTGTACCTGACACCCAGGGTATAATGTTGCAAATACATTAGCTGGTAGTATTGCAGAAGTAAAGCCTAAGAGATGGCCCAATGAGCCAATGTCATACATAAAATGCAAAACCTGTGAGGTCTCCATGAACGCAACTCGACTGGAAAAGCTCCTCAGGCACCTGGGCAGTTGCCAGCATTGCTGGGAACACTGCAAAGGATATTTACAGAAGACAAAGAAAAAGTCAGAATGTAAAATGAATTATGAGAAAGTGCTGACTTCTCAACCTCAAACAAAGAGCTCATGGCAGCCAGCATGCATAAGAGTGGGTCTCTAGATTCCCTGGCATTTGCTTGACTTCTTTTTGGAGTAAATTCTTGGATTTGTCACTGCTGTTTTTCTTTGTCAAGAGCCAGTAATGTTGTTTTCCTAATGGCTTGTGCAGGAGTACTGGAGCCAGCAGCTTGCACACTGGTTGCTTTTATTGCTCTATTAAAATGAAATGAAGCTGGTGCTAAAGCTTTTATAATCATTTAGGTTATTTCGTTATGAGTTCAGGGCAGAAAAGCAAGTAATGTCCTCTTACACAACTGTGCAGGCATAGTGCATCTGCCCCTAGATCTAAGGAGAAATCCGTATGGACTGAAGGGAAAATGAACAGTGGGAAAGTCAGTTCTCCAGAGTTTCTGCTGGTAGAAGCAGCTGTTTGCTGTGCTTAGCACCACAGAAAGAAATAAAGGGGAAACAAATTCACCAAAAGTAGAGTTTGGCAGAAAGTGTATCAGAATGACTATTCTTTTGTATTTATCATTGGTTGCACCTACAAGCCCTAACCAGGAACCAGGACACTGCTGCACAATCACCACACAAAAAGGAAACAGAGACTATCAAAGTATGAAACAAAAGAAGCAATAGAAAGCAAGACACAGAGGGTAAAAGCAAATAATGAAGCAATATTCCTTATTACAACAGCAATCAGTCTCCAGACAGCCACTCAACTGCTGTCACATGTTGTATTCCTGGCACAGAGTCCATGGTAGGACCTGCAGAAAAGCAAGGGAGGAAATTGCAGGTGTTTATTGAAAGCCTTTCCCAATGGTTAGGGGAAAAGGCAGCATGAAGGAGGCTTATTGAGAACTTCAGGTTTATTTGAAGATTAGGGCGGATTTAGGAAGAAAGCACCAGAACCAGGACAATGGGACTAGAAGGCAAGAAGTCTTATTCTGACTACCCTATTCACGTTTTCATCTAAGCAGCAAAGCAAGAACACTTTGCAGCATCAGGAACATCAAGGGAACGTCAGGAGCACCAAGGAATCTCACACCAGTTTCTTTTCTGATACTACATCCAAACTAAACACTACTGTTCATGCCCCTGTGTTTTTGCAAGTCTTCCTTGGAGTACAGCATCAATAAATATCAAGTACCCCCAGTGACTGCATTAGCCTCACAGGCCTACAAATATTTTCATTTAGGATCTAGCCACCATTATCAGTGTTCTTGCAGAAATGGTATTTTTTTTTTTTTCCAATCCCATCTGCATTGACAAGTTTGCTACCTGATTTTCTGGCCCCATGTAAACAGACAGGACTTTATTTTGGCATTAGTCTGTCAACAGTAATTTGCTTTCTCTCTCTTTTTTTTTTTTTTTTAAGCTCTATCAAGTGACAATCTTGAATTAGTAGAACAATTTTGAAGAGATGTAGAATTAAGTAGAGGATTAGTGGTATACCACTATTTCCAACTCATCACAAAGGAAAAAAAGAGTAAGTGTATCCATGGTCCAAAGTCTCAGAAGAATTTTGAGCTGGTATCAAACCAAGACTTTTTTAAGCTTGAATTTCACATGTCATTCATTCAACTAGCTTCTTGGTTTTCCACAAGGTACATTAAAATCATGGGCATATGATTTATGACAAAAATCTATATATTGATGAACAAACATACAGTTATTATAGGTGCACACCAGGAGCTCTCCTAAAAAACCCAACACCACATCATGTAAGATCCCGAGCAGCTGAACTTTGATTTATGATATTTAATGTAAGATACACTTGTAGAAGCATTAGTTAACAGCCCAACTATGTAATCTGACTGTTTGATACAACACAGATCCAAGTATATAATCCAGTTCTTTCTCCAGCAGTTTGCATCCTGATAACCAAATTAAGGTTCAGAAAAATCAATTTTCTTTATTTATAGTAATATTGAAACGAGTAAAAGTGACATGGATGAGAATGCTAAGAATCTGCATATGATTTTCACTTTGAAAACATCTGCATCTCACCACTGTGACCACAGTGGTACCTGTGGTTAGATAAGGAAGACAAAATGGGCAGCAGAATGTGTTTTCAGGATTTTCCATTCATCTCTGACTCTCCATACACATCCACAAGTGGTCAAATTTACCTCCAGTTTCAGTTAAGAGACCCCAACAGCTTGGAGGTCCCACTTCGTCCTGCAGACTGTGTCTTGGCATGGGTACTTTTGCCATCTGTCAGCTCAACTACAGCACTAACAGATGTTTGGGATATACCGTAAAGGCATCAGTGCCTCTGAAAATCCAGCAGGCACCAAGAGTCAAAGTGCATTCCCTCAACAACACAGACTACAAGAAAAGAAAAAGGCCATCATCTCCTCCCCCCCAAAAAACACCAAATCCCACCACAAACAGAACACAACTCTTTCTCTCCACTCTCTAAAACAAAGATTCATACAATACAAAATTTTCCATGGCGTGAGCCTCTTATCTGAAAAATCACAGCCCACTGGAAGATCACCCAGCTGGGTGCTGGGTCAGTGTCTTCACCCAATTTGGCACAAGACTCTCTAGCAGATCATCTTAGCTCATCTTAGAGAAAGCAGTGAGACAAGCTTCCCCTCCAATAGTGGTCCAAGTCTAAACTCTTATGATCTCTCAAGTCTTACTGAAAAAAAGTGACAGAAACCTCCACAAACACCACCACTCTTCTTTCCAAATGCACAATGCATCTCCCTGACTTTGCTTTTTTTTGAAAAAAATGTGCACAATGACATGTACATTAAAAAAGCAACACACCAAGAGCTCCACTGCAAAGCTTGAGAGGCACAAACAGCTTAGGAGAGATGTTAGTCATACTGCTTGGTACACCCCGGGAACATTACTTGATACACCATGGCAGTACAGCCATAAATGTGGGATAGTTATATAAAACAAGCCTTGCTCCTGAACAACAGTATGAGCTAGAAATCACAGGATAAAACTTCCATTTATTCAGTACAGGTCTTACAAGTCAGTCATGACGGTAAGCAGCCTTCCTTCTGATGCTCACATCACAGAAGGGAGCTGAGCATTTGGTGCAGAAGCAGTACACGTATTCCAAGTGTCTTCTGACAGCTGCACTTATCCACAGTCCTTAAGGCTAAAATCTGCCCATCACTTCCTACAGGCACACTCAAGCAAGCCTCTGAGCACTGAGTTTGGAAAATTATGCTAGACTCATTTCTCAGCATCGGCACAGGAGGTGAACACATGCTAATTTACCCTCTGGCCAGGCCTATCAAGAGCAATGAAGCTTCACAAGGCATGAGTCAATACGTGCTTTTCAAGGTAGGTTTCACGGTCCTTAGCTCTCTGTGTTGAAAAGTCCTTTACTCCACTAATAACCCCATGCAGAGTAAGTTGCAAATGAAAGTCCGTAACACTACTGGAATCCAACTCATGCCGATGAGTTATTTTATTACAGTTCCTCAGAAGCTTAGAAATTAAAGTTAGCCTTATTTTAAAGATCAGTTTGAGCTCTCTTTCCATATAGAAGGGCAATCCCAAAATTTCAACAGATACTAGTGGCCAATTTCTTCTGTAGAAATTTAAAGTGCACCTCTAAGTCTTTATTTTTACTTTCCAAGAAATGCTTGTAGCTAGGAGTCAGAAGTACAGAGAAGGTCAACCACAATGAATAATGAGATGGAGCAGCTGCCTTTCAAGAAGGGTCTAAAAAGTTTGGGAATTATCAACTTGGAAAACAGATGCCTAAGTGGTTGGCAAGAGCAAGGCTGAACGCACAGCTAAGTGAGGCTGAATACAGAATTATTATTTGACAACCCTGTAATATCAGTTTCAATGAACACCTCTTGTTGTAGCAGGAAATTAGTTTATGAAGTAGTTCTTCATGCAGCAGATAGACCAAATCTGAAATGAGTTGCTGCAAGAGATTGCAGAAGCACAGATTCAAAAGGAACTAGACAAATCCATAGAACAGAGATCTGGAATAATAATTAAAAAGTGAGCTACACCCTAGTATCTCTGATCCAAGCGGTGCATACGTTGGAGAAGCACGAAGGGAGCTGACCTCAGGCAGTGGGCAGGCTCATGGCCCTTCCTGGCACAGCACTTGCTACCATCTGGGACAGAAGACAGGTACAGACAGACACTTATCTCAGCCATCTTACTTCTTTCAGTCTTGAAGTCATATACATTTCTCAACGTGCAATTAGCAAGAGCTCAATTAAACAGTGTGAACAGAATATGACTTTGGTCTGTTACCTGAAGGTAACAAGGCAAAAGCTTTTATAGCGATGCCAGAAGCATCCTCAGAAAAGCAAGACAACAAAATCCCTTTTAAGAAGTCCACTGAAGAGACAAAAGTCTTGACAAAGTCTTTTGAAATCAAATCCAACCAGCGTGGCAGCAATATATTTTATTTCCTCTTTCAAACCAAATAAATGAAATATTCATCATTCAGTATAGTCACTACTTAATTGAGTTTTAACCACTATCACATATCTCGGGGGCAAGCATGAAGTATTAATTACTTAAAACCCACACATGTATAAAATATTTTAGACACATGATCTCTGACCCTACAGAGAATTTGAGAAACAAACCAACCAATCAGTATGAACTTCTAGAAGATGTTTTGACATGGAAAAGTTACGCAGTATTCAATATTCCATTGAATATTCAGACTCTATACAGCTGCAAAGAATACAAAACCCATGATTATGCAGATTTTAAAAATCCATAAACTACCACAAAGATAATCTTATTCTTGCAAGACACAAACCATCCAATTTAATACAACAGCTCTCCAAGTAGGAGAAGCATTTTCTCTCACTCATGCAAGAGTCCCATTGAATTTCATGGCCCAAACTTCACGGCTCAAAAACTGGGCATCTGCTTTTGATCAACATCTCCTAAACAGCTCCATAATGTATGGGTCTCAGTGGTAGCTTATTGAGGGTGCTTTTCAGGAAAGCATCATGATAAAGCCACAAAAAAGTATTTTAGTTTCAAGACAAATCAAAACCTCTTGAAGACCTTTCTCATTTAAACATTTTTTGATAAACTTGAACAAGCATCTGGAAAACCATGGAGAAACCATAATTTTGAGAGAGCATTATGGCTGAACTTTGCTTAGAGTTAGAATTCATTTGAAGACAAACCTCAAATTAAAGTTACATGAATTTAAAGAGGAAGAGTTTACTTTTGTCTTGCAAAATGATGCATCCAAACTCCAGAATCAGGATGTAACAGAAACAGGAAAGCCCTGCTCTGATGAAGGATGGAAGAGCAATGGCAATGCCTGTGGCTCCTTAAGGTACAACCCAAACTGTATCACCAAACACTGCCCAAGGCTTTCCAAGCCAAGAGGAAAGTTGATGTGACCAAGGCCATGAAACAAAGTGGAAAAGAGAACTCCAGAAATTATTCTTTCTTAGTAGAGGGAATGAAATGGATATGCAAACTTTAACTTTTTTTTAAAGTTTCATTAAAGGCCTTTAAGTCCACTAGCAAAAAATACAAATGATGAAACAGAGAGGGCCTACTGAGAGAGGACTCCCAGCCCATAAAGTGAGCACTGCTTGATGTGAGAAGCAACAACACGGTAAGCAATAATTCTATGGTCCTTGGTCCTCCTCCTTAGTACTCAGTAAAGGGTTATCAGAAATCCCTCTTCCTCAAGCTCTGTTAATAGTAAAACTTGATCAGTTTTATTTAAATCAGCTTTTAATTAAACTCGTCAACCTGTCTTTTCTGTGACTTCTAATCCATAGCTTCCTGGACTACCTATGAATAGAAGTTTGTAATTTCTTAAGCACTAAAAGAAGAATGAGACAAATATTGCAAAGAAACATGCTCAGGTCTGGTGACAGAGCCAAGAGCAGAACTTCACTTTCCTAAGTGACACTGCCCTTCACCATGGGGCCATACTTTTCTACTGCTCCCTATAAAGTATGGTAGATCACACATAAAAACACTAGTTGCAAAAATTTCCTCAAATATATGAAGAAATTAATGAGGTAACCAATAACTTCTAACATAAACCAAGCTCTACAGAAATAATATGGGGGTTTATAAATGTTGTATCACCATACTGGGCTCTTCTGGACCTAACAAAAACAATTGTCCCCATCACCAGGATTCATCATCCATTTTGCCAACAGCCTCAGCTGAGGGACAGAGCACTGAGGAGGTGGGAAGCTTGGGCTGTGTATCCACCCACAGATGTATTCCCTCCAGGTCAAGTTTGAGGCATAATTGCAAGGCACACATGTAGACAGCTTGCTTTGACACTGTCCGTGCTGCACCTGCCTGGCAGGAGAACAGGAAAGTCTTTGGGGACATTGTACAATCTAACACTATTAATGCACATAAAATTGGGATTGCAGGCTGAAGATGCAGGGTCTCCTCTGAGCCTAAATCCACAGTGTGCAAAACTGTCTACACACTGGTACAAGGAACTTTAGGACTGATGTCACTGATGTGCATATTTTCATTTGAAAACTGTTTGCCTCTTTTAATTTCACTGCACAGAGCCCCTGAATGGTCTCTCTTGACAATAGAGTTGCCGGAGGTAAAACAATCCTGATTTACCAGCCCTGACACCAGCCACAGAAAAACAAGATTGGAAAACTGGACTAGTGCAGAGAAAGTGTGGATTATTTCAAAGTATTAGGGAAAAAAAAACCCCAACAAATAAAACCAATTAGAGCAGCAGACATAGAAGAAACTTATACAGGCATGTATAAACTCACCACTTTATATATTAAACATCCAATTCCAGGGACATTTCATCAGTTCACATAAATAAAATTTTTTAAGAAGTATCTAAGATTGCCTTAAGATTTTCATTAAAGGAAAAAGGACAGCCCCCAAACCAGCCTCAGCATGAATTTCCTACCCCAGTCCCTATCAGACAGGCAGGAGCTGAAGGAGGTACCATGAACTGGTACAGCAGTGTCAGCAAAACCACCAAAAATCTGGTGCTTAGAAAAGACACTACCAGTGCCTTAAGTCCAAATGTTAGATCTGATTTACAACAATCTTTAAGGTGGGAAAGGCATACCAGGCATCGCCTTCTCCACAGTCTTCACTGTCTCACCCTTCCCATCTCACTAGTTAATGCAGAGGAACTGGGATTATTTGCAGTGAATCTCTCCAGTGTTGTTGCACACCCAAGTAAGGAGTGTGGCAACACTGAGAACACTGCTACAAGACATTCTCAATGCAAAAGGAGGAGGGGAGACAGATTTTGATGAGCCACTTATTAAATATAAATATTTCATATCTGCATATGAATTAATTATGTAGTGGCAGGTAAACTCCAGATGGTGTCATCTCAATCTGAAACTTTAACAGAAATCTTCTGAGACACCTACTCATATTGGGGAGCTGGGCACACAACTGCATTTTGAGGGGTTCTGAAACTGTTACCTGCAATCCTAAAACAAACAAAAAAATCTTTATTTTCTGAGTACACCACAAAGTGTCCCAAAGGACACATCTGCAGAACAGAGAGGTAAGGGAAAGGAGGAGGTAGCCATTGTCACCTCACAGTCAAGACCCACCCAACTGGTTAATGTGTACTGCCAGGATATGGCAAATCTGTGGTCAAGTTTCCCTCCCACCCAGGACTTGAACTTCCCTCACTCTCCTGGAAGTCAACAAATGTCAAGCTGCAGGTGATCAGAGAAGACAACATCTTAGATTTTTGTGCTTGCAATGTTTCTATTTGCATGAAATGCGTAAGTATGGGAGCAAATGCCCATCTATAGATAGGATATCCATAGAATACCATCCTATTTCTACCAGTAGACAGTAGCAAAATTTTGGGGACATTGCATAAAAACCAGCAAGGACAGAATTACCTCCTTCTCCAACAGACCTAAGCAGGTTGCCCAAATCCTCCACACGAGCACTTCCCATGTCAAGGCCATGCTATTTAATAGCTACCAAAACTCCCATCCTCTTTTGCCTTTAATTTCTATGTTCTTCTGTCTCTGAAGGGGTATAACTGGAACAAGCACTTCAAACACAAGTCTCCCTCTTCAAAAAGCATCTAAACCACACCTAGCTTAGTGCATATTTCCTTTGTATTATAAACAGTGGAGAAGAGGGCTAACATCAACAATTGACATAAATCAATTCCAGTATACCCTATCTGCTGCAGGCTAGGAAATCTTCCAGGAGAAGTGTGATACACACTCAGATCATCCTGAGGACACAAAGGAGATAAAACTGACTTCCCACACTTGGGTGAATGCCAAAGTTTTTTTAAAAAGTTTCACTCTCCTCTGACCAGATGTTGTAAATCTGTATTTTCAATTCCAAATACTTTGGAAAGTATTTAAACAAAACCAGCCTTTGAAAATGCTGAAACCATTTCAACATGCTGTTATTTCTATTTTGACCAAAACTACTCAGTGGCATTGACCCAACTTCAGAAAACTTTAGACTGTCCTAGGGTTGTGTATTTCAATTAATGATTAATTAAAAGCAAAAATAATGAAAACAGAAAACCTCAAGCACAAGCATTAGTGCCTGTGGTCCTGCAGTGTGTGTGAACACAGCAATAAAAAGTAAGTGAAACAGATATTCATTTAATCAGCTATCCAAATAGGCGGGGTGCAGGTGAAGACTTTGGTTAGTTCATATTCTACCCGAATAAATACAGCCATCACTAACAGTCTAAGGCTAATTACATCAACAGAAAGTCACAAAGTCAAGAATACAATCCCAATACAAGTATAGCTCAGTGGTAAGTGTCCAGATGCCTAAATAAAAGGCTAGGATAAAGATGCCTATAGGATCAGAATCTGGACGTTATCTATTGATCTCAGATTCACTACTCACAGGACGCACTGAACAAACATCAGGATGACAAGTGGATAATTCCACAAGGAGAGGAGTCCCAGCCCAAGAAATTTTCTTCCACACCACTTGTGCCTGGATGGATTCATCCTATCTACAAGATGTCTAGCATGGGACTTCCAAAGATGCCCATGTTTAAAAGCCCATGAAAAGGAAGGGCTTGTTGCAAAGCATGTGCTTACCTAAGCCAAAGCAAGGGTTTGCTGGGAAGTCAAAGCAGTTTCCTTATACTGTACTGGAGTGGGAGCCAGGAGTCAGAAATATTAAGTTTCTAATTCTGCCACAAACACGGTGCATGATGCTTTCACTGTTTTCTGCCCACTTACTCATCTGTACAACAGCTGTGCCTCTGGCCTGGATGTGACTGGGACATGCTATGGCATATTTAATGTTTCTGAAGTACTATAAAATCCTTCCGTGAGAGGTGCCAGACAAGCACACTTTTTTTGTCATTACAAATCATTGCAAAATTCTGGTTTCCCATAAAAATCTAAGTACTAACTGTCAAGAGATTTCTGAAGCAGAACAGCTCGATTTGTACTTTATTTGATTACTTGTGTTTGAATACAGCATGAAGAAATACCATAAATGTACAAATAGGTTTAATCTAATTTGGAAGATGGATATTTGGAGAAGCCATTATATAGCAGCATATATTAAAGTCCAGGACACCATTAAGCTACTCTTCCAGACCAATGTACAGCACTGAAGGAGAAAGGAATGGTGATTTTCTTTAGCAGTTGGAGAGCCAGGTATTAAAGTCAGGTACATGGCTTAGTTTTGCCACCATCAGTGTGTGTTCAAGGAACAGGCATCTGGGCATGAGCATCACCTCTGTCCCTGTGGGTCCAGATAGGCCTTGCAGGCAAAAGCTGTGCATGGTACAGCAGCAGGACACCAGCCCCATCAGCTGTAACTGTCATGCCAGTTCCATGAGCACTTCTGTGCCAAGCTGACACACATGCAGCTCCCAGGCACAGAGGTGGCACAATCCCTACCATCAACTGGCTTCAAGAACACCTACCAGGCTGAGAGAGGGCTAAGTCCAGACAATCTGGCAAGCCGGCATAGACAGGGAGATCAAACACCTTAGAAGAATCATTTGTTCACATGGATGGCTTCACAGTCAAGTCTCAATCCTTCCTCACAATCCACGTGTTTACAACGCTTACAAGTGAGGTAGTCACCTTAGAGGAGATGTCCAGGGAGTCATTAGCAGTGCTAGAGTAACACTGGCAAATGCTGATAATGAAATTACAGGTGCCATCCCTACCGCTGTGCGTAAGGCTGCTGAGCTTTCTCCAGGCAGTATCAGGAAACCCAGGATTAATTGTCCCTTTGTAACCTTGTTTTACATGTTTAACTGTTCTTGCTTGAAGGAAACACTTTTTACAGAGAGCTCCTGTTTCCAAGCCTCTCTAGATCTTTTTTACAAGCTTGCAGAATGAACATTTCAAAAGGAAACTTCTTAAAAGTTATTAATTTGGCTCCATTGGGCACTTCCACACAGTGGGATATTTGTAGATGCTGCCCACTTTTACTTCTCCATCAGACTTGCTTTTGGAAACCTATTTAACTGAATTTGAAGAAATTTAAGAAAGATATTTAAGAGAAATTTAAGAAAGATTTAAGAAATTATTATCTTTACAGTCTGTTTTCCTGGAAGGGAGTAGATCACTGATTAGGATCGGAGTTAAAACTCTAAAACACATAACCAGTTATCCTTCTCCCTGCCAGTGAGAGTGTTGCCACCAAATCCAATGCAACTGGTACACGGACTAGCAACATGCATTGTCAAAGCCTGCATTTAGAGGTCCCAGAACATAAAAGATCATACACTCCTACTAAAATTAATCAGATTATACATGCTGCATGTAACATTGGCAAAGTAGACAGAAGTAAACCAAAATCTTGTACACTGTCTCTGCTCCAGATCTGAAAAATGCCTTCACACCAGTTTATATCATAAAATCATAGAATGGTTTGGGATGGAAGGGACCTTAAAGATTATCTAGTTCCAACCCTCCTGCCATGGGCAGGGACACCTCCCACTAGACCAGGTTGCTCAAGGCCACATGTGACCTGGCCTTGAACACCTCCAGTGATGGAGCATCCATGACTTCCCTGGGCAACCTGCTCCAGTGTCTCACCACCCTCAGAATGAAGAACTTCTTCCTAATTTCTAACTTAAATCTATCCTCTTCCAGTTTGAAGCCATTACCCCTCATCCTATCACTATAACACCTTGTAAAAATTCCCTCCCCAGCTTTCCTGCACACAACCCCCTTAAGGCCTCTCACCCATCTGAAACCAAGAAATAATCTAGGCAGGAGTTTACAGACATACCTCTCATTAATGTCAATGTAAATGAGATACGATTTCAGTTTCACTTATTTTAACAAGTTAATATAGGCCATAAATTTGTTCCTCCTCTTTTCACTACTTCGCACTTGCCTACCAGTCCCGTTAGGATTATTCTTAACTTATCTGCACAGTTGCAAATTAAACAGTTTTCACATTACAGAAGCTCCCACAAGAGTTCTCACGCATCCTTACATGCTCTTGCACAAAAACTCTCAACTCCCATCTTGTTCCAGATATGCAGTTTGAGACTGAAAAATTAAGTTCAAACACCAGAGAATTTACATGGTACTGTAATAACTTGACATTACCTATGGCCTGTGCCTGCCCATGTTCTCTACAGCTCACAGAAAGCTTAACCAGCTGCACAAGCAGTTTCCTCTGCTTACTTTCCATCTACATTATGCAACAACCATATGTTTATTAAAACCATTCCCTAACACTCCTTTGCCCTGACAGCGACAGCAGCTTATTCCAGGGCCAATAACCTATTAAAAAGAGAAGGCATAAATACGAAGGAGAAAGGGTCTGTATACAGGAGGCTGCAACGAGGGATTTCTAGGCAGAAGCAGCAGCTGAACCCTCAAATCTCTAGCTTAACTCACAAAAAGGAGAAAAAGCATGCAAGGATATTCAGACAAAAGGGACAGGACGGAAATCTGCATTTCTTTCATGTAAAAAGGATTTTTAATCAGTATCCGACACCTAATTGCACATCAGAAATGGATTTACAGGGCACTTTCAAGAGCAGATGCTACAGCCTCTCCCTCTGCAAATAAGGGAAAGTGGAAAAAAAAAAAATGATGGGAGAGGAAAAGTCCATGTGGGAAGCGATGTGCTGAATCACAGGTGGGACTGAAGAAAGCCTCTGAAGAAAGAGAAGAGGAAAGTACAGAAAAAAATTAATGCATTTTTAAAAGAATGGGGAGTCAGCAGCCAAGAAGGTGGAAACTATTGCAAATCACGAAATCAATAATGTGCAGAAGAGAAAGGAAGCCATCCTAAGCCAAGAAGGATGGAATGACGTTCCAGAGCAAGGCCAAGAGGAGGGGGAAGCCAGGTCAGAGATGTAGGTGGACAGAAAATTATGGGGTAGCTTGAAGATAAGGTTAAACTACTTAAGCTTTGGGCAGTGAGAGATGAGGAGCCAAATTCAAAGTAGAGAAGATGATATGGCTGGAGCAACAAGAAAAGGTGGCAACTATACCTTCGGGGCAGCGTATGGGAGATGCAATTAAAAACCCGCAAAAGCAAGAATAAGGGAAGCCAGAAAAAGCAACAGGAAAAAAAGCAACCCAGCAGCTCCCCAGACATCAGCAGTTGAGCTGAGAACTGCAGCAACATTTCCAGAGCCAGGACTGATGTTCCAGATGAATCACTGGCACTCAGAGAGCTCCTTTTGCTTGCTGCCTTTCCCCACCACAGCCTCTTGCCCCCTTCCTGCCCTCTCCCAAGCTATCCTTAGCTCACCCCTGCACAATCTTCCCGGGGCTAAGAGACTGCAAGGAATGGCATCATCTCCTCCCCAGTTTCTTCCGGAAGACTTCAGTCAGCACTACAGGAGCTCTTGCTGGCTTTGGTTCCATCTGATTTTATCATGAGTCACCTTCCTCTCTGCAAGTGAGGGATAAACTCATGTGCAGAGATGCAAGTATGAGCAGAGAGGTTGGACTAAATGATCTCCAGAGGTCCCTTTCAACCCCTACCATTCCATGATTCTGTGAGCTGGGCTGAAGCCCATGTGAACTTCTCAATTGTCTCAAAGCAGCCCAGGAGGGTCCTTGCTCCTTGCCAGGATCCTAGAAATTGTCCATCATCCCCCAGTCACCTCACAGGGGTTACTGGCAACTTCAGCATGAAAAAAGATGCTCTAGAAAGCAAGAGGAAGCAAAAGCAGCCCAAATTCATGGAGAAGCAACCGTGTTCCCTCCTCCATCATCTGCTCTGCCTACACTTTGCACACCGTCATAAGGGTGCCAGCAACAACTGGCACAGGTTCATCAAGAGCCAAGACAACTTACAACCAGAGCAGTTTCAGACCTTCACTGTACCAGCATAGCAGGTCACACCACACTACAGGGCAAGGAGAACAGGAGCTGATGTGTCTCACCAGCGCAGCACAGGGGTGACAGAGCTGAGGGAGCATGTACATAGCAGGTGACAAGGATTTCACCCCACACCACAGCCCAGCACCCGCCGTTCCCAGCGCCTAATCACTGTGGATGGCTATCACTGAAAGAAATGCATATTCACCAGCTATTCTTAGTGCTCACCGGAGAGGCGATTACCAAATTATCCAGTTACATAATCGCTTTTATATAATCACTACGATGCTCTTCTCCTTATGCAACACGGAGGGCAACTGTGATCAGCTGAAGTAGCTCCTTCCCCAAGGAGAGCTGCACCAGCAACACCATGGGCAGGCACACTGGCTACCACAGGTGCTTGGATGAGTGATGGCAAGAACCGACTCAAGGCGACCGAGCTTTTCAGAAGCACCAATATGTAAATATGTGCCTTTGGCCCAGAGAAGACACGAACATCCCTGCCTGTGCTGCTCCAGAAGATGCATGGAGCATAGACGACCTGCACCTCAAGCTGGTTGAGATCCCAAAGTCAAAGGCACCCAGCACCCTCCGGGCAGCCTGACCCAGCACTCACTAGATGCAAGTGGGATGTCTCCATTGACTTTTAATGGGCTTTGGATGGGGCCCAGGATTAAGGCTTTAATAAAAATAGGAGGTCAAGATTACTACAGAATTAAAACAAGCTTAATCCAAATGCCCCTGGCTTTGTGCCACAGCCATGGCCGTGGTTTCTGCGCACAGGGAAAGCCAGGTGAGGTGAAGCTGCCACTAAAATGGGTTCCTGCAGGGCATCATGTGACAGGCACACATAGGGAGCTGGCAGCTTGGGTCAGCAAAGCCACTCCAGGAAGTTTCACCTGCCAGGAGGTTTTGGACATACCCCAAGACATCTCCTACAGCATTTTCAGGATCTCGACCAATGCCTTCTAGGAACACTGCAGACATCTACACAGACAATTGCCACATACAGGGTGTAATGAGACTCCACTTACTAGGGTTCACCTAGGGCTTTAAAGTCAGCATCAAAAGCATTACCTGCAGTAAGTGAGAAGCACAATTTAAGTCCTGGATTTCAGAAAGTACAAGCTCCCAGACCCATGGATCACCTGCAGATCCTGGGACACTTTTCCATTACCACACTATGGGTTTGGCGTTGAGCTCATTTAGCTGTGTGTTACTGGCATTACGGGAAAATCCCGACTGAGAAGCCCCTCAACAGCAAAGCATTAACACCGCTAAAAACCAAAGACCTAGTTCTGCAAACACTGAAGGAACAAAAGACAAAACAAACAACTTCAATCTCAATTCAGCTCTTCTGATTGATCCTCAAATCCAAAGCCTTAGCTTTGGATTTTTAACTCAAGATTATGCAACTGGTAGCATGTGGCCACTATCTGGCACTTACTGCCTCCTCTTCTCCATAGAAATACAGGTAATCCCAAGCAACACGCAGGAAAACCCCCAGCCTCAGTGTGGCACGTTAGGCTTTATACAGGAATACACGTGCACAAGTTTGGGAGCAGAGATTGCTACAGTTTCAGCTATGGAAAAAAAAATAATGAAGCAGCTTAATGTTATCTTACACTATCTCAAACTACGGGGTGACCCAGTTCCAAAGAGGTTTAACCCAATCCCATACGCTATTATTACTTCTATATGACAGCTGGGAGATATGAGTTGCCTTAGTTGAAAAGCAGATCAGAGCAGAATTGGGGTCCCTCACACAAAACCCCACATTAGTGTCTGTCACGACAGCGCTGTTGAAAGCTCCACACTATTGCTGTTCAAACCATCAAATATCATGGTTCTTCTTAGGGGTAGTTGTTTGGGATAGACAAGACAGCAATCAAGACAGGAGTAGCTCATGTCAGCCTTGAAAAGAAAAGCAGACCATGTAGAAGTAGCTTTAGAACTTCCCACACACCCCTCTTCCCCCCATTTTTTTTTAGCTAGACAACTCACTGACCATTTGAAAGCAGCATATTCAGAGAGGAAGGTTTCCTCCTCTGTTTTGGACTGAAATCCTGCCAAACTTACTGGCATTTGAACAAATGACAGTGGACTTTTACAGCTTTTCTGTACAGGCTTGAACCCACAGCTCCAAATGTGGCAGACAAGTAGAGCCCTGAGCTGGGAACTTGTGCTGTAAGAGAGCCAGCAGTGAATTCCCAGATCTCACTTCCAGCAGTATGAGATAATTATCTGTAGCCATGAGCAATACATTCTTCCCCCTAGGAGCAGAAACGCAAGAAAACGCTTGCTTAACTCGTCATTGCCTGGTTTTTGCATCAAGAGCTGAAGCACATGTACAGTCACCACCACAGCGAGAAGCACCTGCACCAACTTTCCACATTTACAGAGATATTGTGGGGAAAGTAGAAAGGAATTCACTATGTTAACAGGTTCTCTATCCACTACAGTGAAGAGATTTAATAAAACTGGGAGAAATAAACACTGAGTTACACCTGGACAACTCCCCAGGCAGAGACCCTGGCACTGTCTGTTATCATAGCATCATGCCCAAGCAGGAGTCACTGAGCAGTACAAACACTTGAGTCCCAATCTGTTGTGTTGCCACTAAAGGGATTGTACTTAAAACCAGCATGGTATAAACAACTAAACTTCTCTGGTTAGGCAAGGAGTGTCTCCTGTCCAGAAAGGAAAAAATACAGACTCGGGTCAGGACACACAAGAGAATTTTGTTGGCCTACCTTTGTCCATCAGACATGCAGAATGACGCAGCTGTGCCAACAAAAGTTAGCAGCCACTTAAAACGAGCCTGTCTTTCCTGTCACAGCCATTGGTGTTTATGTTTTTGCTAGTATACACACTCCCTGACAGAGCTCCTAATTTCTTGAAGACTAAACCTTCTATATCACAGACACACTACTAGCTCTTAACCCCATGGTAGCATAAGCCTGTCACGGCTGGTGAGACTGAGGTAAGCAGAGTAGGTCTACAAAAGCATTACCCTTCCTTGGGTGGCAGTACCATTGAGCTCCAAGAAAGAGATGAACATACCCAACAAAATACTCCCCTCACATCGAGGGTAATGCTCTTGAAACATGTGCTGCCCATGGTCTTCACTCTGCCAATGAGACCCCTGCCACCCTCCCACACACTCACATTGTCTCATTAATTTCACTTCAAGGTTCTCCAGTTCTTCCTCCTCTGAGGGAGAATCCAAAGAGAAAAAGGCATAAAAATACATTAAATGGACTTGTCTTAACTTGGTGTGTTGGAAAGACAGATTTGTAAAGGTATGGGCTGCATGCTTGGGGTCCATAATCCTCAACTCTAATTCCACCTGAGAAGGCCGTCAGCTATTTAGTTGCATGATGTTCATCAACATCAGAGGCAGAAGACCAAGCCAGCTGGCACACCATCATTCCTACTCCAGCTGGAAAGGACAAGCTGCTTAGAGGGCTCGAGTCAGGGCACACTCTCACCACCCTGCTTCAGCACCCTCCAAAAAACACCATTTTCCACTGTCATTGAATGTTGAACCTAAGTCCCAGATCACTTCACAGTCACTTTCAATGAAAGGCAAAGGTTTTTTTCTTTCAGGCCTCCAAAAGAGAGAGATGGAGAGAAGGGTGTGCTGGAGGACTGCTGTGTTTACAGCTACTCATTGGCTGGACTCAAGGACAATGGTCCCTCCCATGCTGCAGCTGATGGTGGACCTTCCCCAGAGGTATGGTCTCCAGTTACAACTCCCTCCCACCCTTCAGACAGCTGGGGAGGTCATTAACTCCAGGCTGAGCACTTCTGCTCTGACGGGCAACTTGGCAAGTGATGTGGGAAAATGAGAGAACACCGTCTGGAAAAGTTAGTCTTATCTAATGGCATCTTTCAGAGGAAAACAAAAAACAGACTCTCCTAGTTTTCCCTTCTAGCAGAGCATGGAAAATGTACTGGAGTAGAAGGCAATTGTGCAGACCAATGCAGTATTGTCTAAGGACACAGTTTAGTGGTGGACATGGCAGTTTTAGGTTTACAGTTGGACTTAATATTAAAGGTCTTTTCCAACCTTAATGATTCTATATTTCCCCTGAGGTGACACCTAATGTATTGAAACAAGAAATGTGCTACCCAAATGGGTAGTCCTGCTTCAAGCCATACATTCCCTTCCCTCCCTTTTAGGAAATTTCATGATGCTACCACTGCACAAACTTCTGCTGAACCAATGGAAAACTATTCCCTCTCACTTTTTTCATCCATCCTCTTTTCGGTGGCTTAGTCATCCATAGCATCAGCAGGTTGATCCAGTCCTTCTGTGACCACACGGTCACTAGACCTGCGGGAGCTGGCAGAACAAGGCATTAGGGATCACCTTCATCAGCAACAACCCACCTCTGCATTGGATGAGACACAGATTAGAAACCACATCTTGCCAAGTCCTTTCCTTCTAAAACTCTACCAGACTGAAAGCTGAGTCATTGAGAAAGAGGAAGAGATTTTTAGTTGAGCTATTTAAAATATGGGTTTAGTTGACACCTATTTAGCACAGAGCTGAAGACACGCTTGGGTAGAAAGACATTTTTAACTCAGCAGTGAAAATTTTTCCACTTAATATGTGAGAAACCTGTCAAGATACATTGTTCTCAAAAAGAAAATAAAGCATTCAACAAACTCAAACTCCCCTCTCATGACCCCCTGAAATACCAGACATGGTATTTCATCTCATGTGTTACCTTAGTGATGTCAGGAAAGTGATAATATCTGCTATTTAAGACCTTATCTTTCCCTTGTCTTGGAAGTGTTATTTAATGCCCAAGATCCCAGGCTGTGTCCCCAGCCTTCAGACAGACCCAAGATTCGTTGCCCAAAAGGCACAATTTGAGAAAAGAAAAAAAAGGATTGTTTTAGAAAGGCTTTGCCTCTTGCTATTCAGAAAAGAGTTTGTATTTTCCATAATAAACCCTAAAAGGGTTTCAACAAAGCCTTCAGCAAAACACAAACACTGTGGAAACATTGCTGAGGACACAAAGCAATGCAGCATCTTCAAAAATTAGACTCAAAAATTTAAAAATGCTGGCTTTCTGTAATTTTTTTAATTCATATGGATTTTACTTTATATCACAACAAATCTGAAGTACATTGGTCGCCATTTTGTCTCAACAAGAGATAAGAATTTTTTATGTTAAATTCTGTAGCATAAGCTCAAGCATTAATCTATTCCTGCCTGTAAACTCAGCCTACACAGATGAGCAGAGCAAACTTGTATGTGGGAATGCTCATTCCAGTTCTCCTAAGCCTCCTCTTAGTGGAGTAAACCAAAATAAATTTGCATTAAGCCAAAGAGAGATTCTTTTGAGCCTTTTTTTTTTGCCGATTTTAGCTAAATCCATTTTCAAAGAGCAGCTCGAGTCTGCAGGTTTGCTTTGGTCAAGTTGAGCACATCCTCCCAGACACCTGCATTAGCTGAGTGGGAAGTACCAAGATAGGAGTCAAAGGACTTTCCTTTTATAGAGAAAACACAACTGAAGATGCTGAACAATTTTGACTGCTGTAAAAAAAATAGATTCAGGTTTTATAGGTGTTTTTTCTGATTAAAAAAGAACCTCAAGCCCCTCAAACCACTGCATAGCTATTCACACCTTCCCTTAGAGGATGCAAATGGCACTTGGCCACCGTCCCCTTCCCACGGCGAACACAAATCCATCTCCTCCTCAGCAGGAGCAAAGTGAGAAAAGTGTGCAAGCTCAGTCCTCCCGCCTGGAAATCACAGCCCATCTCGCTGCTGTCAAGAGGCAGGGAAGACATGCCAGCACCAGTTGGATCCCCAAACTATAAATCTTAAGAAAGCTCTTTCCTGCCTTCACTCAGCAATGCAATAGCTGCTCTCCAACTGGCTTCAAGAGGGTAAGAAAAAGAACACCAAAAATTGTTTAAGCTGCTAAGCTCCTACATAAATAAGCCCCTAATAAGCAGAAGAGGGTTAGTGGACACATCTACACAACCAACCACCTAGCAGAATTCTGAGGGGATAGACTTCCTCATTGCTTTGAATGGAATTATTCCTCTTCCCACCCACTGACACAATACCCACAAGAGTTGAAACATCAACAGGACAGTATGAGTGGGCTTCCACAGAGACACACATCAGAGACAACAACTCTGGTGTGCATGCACATTCGTACACTCAAAGGTATATACATTCCTATAATATGTATACAAAGAAGATCTGACAGCTAATGGGTAGAAAAAAATACTAGAAATTGGGGCAAGGGAATGTTTCCCCATAATCCTCACAAGCTCTTGAACTCTAACTGTGCCTACTATGATCAAATTATGAGTTTTTATTTTCCTTTAAGGCTGATGGTTTTGCTTATCTTAATGTGCTTGTTCCTACAAGGATTTAAATAAAAAAATAAAGCAACCAACAAACCTGTTCAGGAAGGACTGAAGGTTTCTCTTATTTGCTCAAATATACTAGAAAGCTCCACACAGCAGTTCCCCAACAGAGAAGCACTAGCCAACTTTGCTTCTATTTAAACAAATCTTGTATGACAGACTGTCGGGAGTGTTTGAATTTTGTTTAAAGATAACACATTTTGCTGTTCATAGGGCATGTCCGTTCTTTCGTTCTTTTTAAAAAAGGCACTTGACTCTTTTGTAGTATCTTACATCTGACAAATTAACAAGAAGAGGACTGAGGACTATACTGATCACTTTTTTCCAGCCATCCAATTATCAGTATTGCTACAAGATCCACATTTTAATTCTTAGTAATGAGAAATTGAATGTGGAGAAATATCAACGCTAGTATTTCCAAAAATGATGATCTAAATTTTGTATAGTCATGTGGAAATCTTCATGGTAGGACTGTCACCCACATCTCCCATCACATACAGCAACTACCACAGACCTCAGTTTATCTTAGAACAGAGCACTAAAAAGCTTGACTTAAATATTCAGCCAGTTGCATTAGCTCCTAGGTTCATGTGCACATACCACACGGGTGAACCAGAAGCTCAGGCACCTAAAATTATTTAACAGTTTTAAAAATTGAGACTACCCAGCAAGCTACTGAGCAGCAGTGGCAGGGTCCTTGATCAGGCTCAAACAACTGAATTCAGCTTCCCCATCCTCAAGTTGAGCTTCAGCCACCTAGCTCTCCTCCACCCAGCACTTCTTCAGCTTGTGGGAGAGGAAGCAAACACTCAGTCCAAGAAGTAAGCCACATGGAGACACTCAGGTGCCAACATTCAGGCTGAAAATAAGCTTGCTTCATCATCAAGGGGCAGGGGTGTTGCTAGCTTAGTTTTATTTTTTCCCCATCCCAAAGACATCACTCTCCATTAAAGTCACATTTAAGCTCAGATGGTCAAAGCCTTTGGGATGTCTGATGAAATAAAAGCAGAAAACCTTGATGTATACCCCAAATAGACATCACTTTAAGGACCTCCTTAAAGCTTTCCATAAAATTGAGAGCCATCTACTCACACAAAATGGAGATGAAACACAGCCCTATAAGTGGAACCACAAGCTGTGCTAGCAAGCAAGATCACTGGCTATTTGTGAATGATGAAATCACATACCACAGTACTACACATCCACCAGACATCCAGGCTCCTGGTGAAAAAGGGCATTTCAGGCAACTGTGGTTAATAACACACTGCTACCTCCAAGCAGACCAATTAATTTGAGAAAGACAGATGGATGAAGATTTAACAGTGTTCGTTTCTTCATGCAAGAACCAAAATTACCTGTCAAGTTATCCACCTTAAGGTTCCTTATTTTAACTTACATGTTAAACTGTTCAACTGTGATGAAGTCATGCACATAACTCATGGCATCTTTAGCTTTTCTCCCCTAACAACAAGGTCTTCTCAGAGCAGAGTTTCCTGGGTCCTGGGGTTGGAGATTTTTCTTCCATCATGAGAAATTTTTGTGGTTACAGTGGAGAACCCTCATCAAACAAGAAAACTCAGCATTCATCTCCCTTTCCTACCACCACAGTGCTCAGGGCATTTCTAAAATTAGTCTGCTTCAAGCTCTTCTAGAGAAAGGGCCAGCATCCAAGCATCAAGAGCCACCAACTTCTCATGTGTAAATCTTGCTTCAAGAGTGACGCCTTCAGTGGCCTTCATGAAACCACCCATCTGTGCATGCAAGCACCTGCCCTCAAGTCCCTCTTCTGCCTTCACATCAGAAGCAGCAAACCATCACTTTGTGAGAGCATGGCACAGTCAGTTCCTGTCTAGGCTTCAACCTGAAAGCCACAAAGAAACTCTCCCTGCATCCCAACTCACACCCACCACAAATTTTTGTATGTCTACTTGTGAAGGAGTTTATTCCTTCCGTGGATATAACCAGAAATAATGCTTTCAAATGCACACGGACAGAAAATAGATAAACATCTTGCAATAAGTATTTTGGGTAATTTAACCAAGGAGAACTTTAAACGTCAATAAAGCACTGAAAATTGCTCTGAAGGACTGACTTTCTCTCCCTCATTATTTGGATAATAGTCAAAGTCTTTTGCAAGATCCTGAATGAAAAATATATTCCTCAGCTCCCACTGTCAAATATTAACTAAGATCATGTCAAAGCTGCAAATAGATTTAAAATGAGAGTAACAATGCTATTCCAGATAATAGCCAGTTAGCACGTAAGACAGCAAAAGTCTGAAATACCAACAACCTTCTAAACAACCAGATGTCTCCAATTCAATTATTTAAACCTCCAGTGTTCTGTTTCTGGGCTTTTTTTTTTTTTTCCATAGAGTACAACTTAAAGCAATTTGTAATTCCTATTTACATAGCATTTCATTTAAAGGATATCCTAAGCACTTCCAAAAAAGAAAAGGAAAAAAATCCCCACAATTAAAATCAGTATGAGCGCTTAAATAACAGCAACAGTGCCTACATCCAAAGAGGATTTATGCAAATTATTTCTTTCAGGCACACAGAATCTTTTTCAGCAAAACACGTTAGGAGAGTAGAAACATCTAATCAAACAGATCCTGGAGGAGCGAAACCTTTCACACTCTCAGATGAACAAATTCCCTCTGGGAAATGCCAGTGCCCGTTTCATTTAATCGACATTTTGCCATTCGTGCTTTCTGAAGAGCTTCTGCAGAGTCGAGGAGCAATCACAGGCCAGGCTCTGGGCCAGGTTTACAGCTGGGGTAATGAGACACAGCCCAATTAACTTGAAAAGAGTTACATTTATTTACATTAAATGGTGATTTTGATCTAAGTGTTTTAATGGGATGATGCTGGATGACATAGTGGGCAACATACCAGAAATCATTCATCTATGTAGGTGGCATAAACATGTAGTAAACATCATTTTCAGGAATTACATCCATTACTGAAAACAATAATTACACAGCCAGCACTCTGGCTTCCATGTATGGGTTTAGTGGTATGTTGTTCCTTCTTAAAAATTAACTCTTCTGTCCTGCTCCATCATAGAAGCAACACAGCTCTCCAGCCCTCTGACACCTTCAGCGACTGCCTTTATAAACGTGAAGATGCGCTTAAGACAAGCCCATGGGTGTTTCCGAAGCCACCCCAGCGTGTTGTCACCTCACCTGTCCTGGCCATGACCCAAGCGTGCTGGCAAAGAAGCCGTGCATGGCAGCATGCCGTGATGGACCTGGTCCATAGTGGCCACCAAAGCCGCCAGCCTGCCCCCGACCCCAGGGTTAAACCAAGCACCAAGAGACAGCTTCCCACCAGACACCACCCGTGGATCTGCCTGCTCAGAAAGGAGCTGGTTTCCCAGCCCCGTGGCAGAACTGCGTGGCTCGAATCCTCCCTCCAATTAACGTAAGCTGCTAATTTTGTTGGTTCGCTTGCTCGTGGCACCTACTTGAAGCTGCGCTACCGAGGCTTTCCAAGAAGTTTAACCACGCTGCTGCTGAGCTGATGCCGCCGGACCTCTGCCTCGCTACGTAGGTTTTGTCCAAGAAAGGGCATTTAAAATCTAAATAAAAGCCGCGCCTTCCACTCCACCCGTACTGAAAGGCGCAGTTCCGTGCCCCTTGGAGAGCCAGCCAGCCCACTAGGAAGGGGCACATGCCAACACCTTGTGCCCTGTCTACAGGTCCCGTGTTGTCCCGCTCCAGCACCACAGAGCAGCTGTTTCTGCTCCCGCAACAACACGTCAAACACGATAAAACCGGCGGGTCGCTGCCAGCGGCCGGGGCTGCTGCACCCCGGCAGGCAGCAGAGCCGGGATCCACGGACCGCCCGGTGAGCCGAGCCCGACGCGGCGAGGACACCGACCCCCAAATAAATCCCGTAACATCCCCCCCTCCCCGCACACCCCCCGGCCGGGTGCCGGCCGCCAGCCCCCGCTCCGCCGTCCGCGCAGCTCCAGGTCAGCCCGATGGCAGAGCCCCCGCCACCCCCCGGGGTGAACCAGCCGCACCGGGGCTGCCGCGGGCAGAGCGCCGCTCCCCCCGGCCCACCTCACCTCCCACAACAGCGAGAGCAGCAGCGCGGCCCCGGGCTGCAAGCGCTTCATCTTTCCTCCCCGGCCTCCTCCTCCGGCGGCGGGGGTCTCG